>CM053586.1:35075618-35188054 GCA_028646515.1 Pseudochirops corinnae
GTAGTAGCAGCAGCAGCAGCAGTAGTAGCAGGAGCAGCAACTAGCCTTTATACACTTATTTTAGATTTGCAAAGGGCTTTACACATGTTATGCCATTTGATTCTCATAAATTCATATGAATTAGGTGCTATTATTATCACCCCTAATCTACAGATGAGGAAATTGAGGCAGAAAGAGGTTATGTGACTTGCCCAGGGTCACAAAGCTAAGCAAATGTCAGGACTCTAATACAATTCTTCCTTATTCCAAGTGCTGCACTCTAGACCACCTAGACCCCTGTGTGGTGAAGCAGGTGGAGTTGCTGAATTTGGGATCAGAAGACTTGATTTCAAAGATGGCCTTAGACACTTACTAGCTATGGGACCCTGAGCATTCACTTCATCTCTGTCTGCTTTATTTTTCTCACCTGTAAAATGGGAATAATAACAGCACCTACCTCCCAGGGTTATTGTGAAGATCAAATGAGGAAATATTTGTGCAGTACCTGCACATACCAGGTACTTATTAAATGCACACAGTTGGTGCTTATTAAATGTTTTCTTTCCCTCTCTCCACTCACTGAGTCACCTAAATGATTAAAAGAAACATAGTGACTCCCAGGTCAGACACATAATAGCTAGTAATTGTCAGAAGTAGAAAGGGGTACATGAACCAAACAATCGCTCAAAGGGTAGTCAGGCAATACTCCCAGAAAGAAGTGAGATTGGTCAGGCTTTGAAAGAAAGAAGAGATGCAGATTGGCTAAGAGGAGTGGGACACATTCTAGGTGGGGAGAGAGAGGTTGACTAACAAGTACAAAGGTGGGATTATCTTCTTGAGCATGGGACTGGTGGGGCAGCAGGTGGATGGGTTGACTTAGACGGGGTGTGCATATTAGAGACTAACAAGATAGAAACTTCAGGCTTGATATATTCGTATGTTCATGGGAATATAGAGCCATAGATTTAGAGCTGGAAGTGGGGTGAGTGGTTATCTAGTTCAACCCTCTTTTTTTCTTTCTTTTAACCAGATGAAGAAATAGAAGCCGGAATTTCATAACTATTCCAGAATTCTCTGATCTGCAGCCTTGTGGTAACATCTTGCTTGGAAACCAAAAATTTCTGACTTGGCCAATGACTTTAACTCAAACACCAAATGGTGAACTTAAAAGAATGAAGCCATATCTTAACTCTTTTTGTTGTGATTTAGGGTACAGAAGAGCCTTTGGACCAGTCCTTTTTGTTCGAGGTGTTAGGTAATGAAAGGAATAGAAAACACAGCCCCTTCCCATGAGGAACTTACAATCTGGTTAGAAGAGAAAAGGTCTTTGAGGCAACAGTTGGGCCTCTGAATATATTCTTACCTAGCTGCTGGATGTTCTTTATAGAACATAAAACCTTCTCACTTAAGCTCAAGATCTTACTCTTCCATTCAAGATCTGACTCAAAACTCTGTCACTTAGTTTAAGTGCCACGATTTTGCTTCCAACCAGTAGAGGGCAGTGTGAGTACAAAATAATATTCTCATTTTGATGGTAATTAAGCGTCCACTGAGTCCCTTACTGGGTGCTGAACACCATGAAAGGTTGAGAGACACAGAGAAGCTGTCCTAGAGAGGTTCAGTGTTAACACAGAGCAAGAGGGATGAAACAAGAGCTAGAATGAGTCTGATGGACAAGGATTGGTTCACCATCATGGATAATTCTCGTTCTATCCAAAACTTTTTATATTTTTCCAATAGTGAGATATTGCTAATGTGGGATCCAGCCTGTTTCCAACAATCTCATTCTCTATGAGGATGTCTCAGGAAGAATCTCTGGAGGCAGTGTGGTGCCATGACCAGAGAGCCAGCCTTGGAGTTAGAAAGACCTGGATTCAAGTCCTCCTGGATATCAACTGGGTGATCCTGAGCAAGTCATTTCCCTCTCAGTGTTCCCCAGGTGACTCTCTAAAATTAGGTGGCAAAGCAGGTACATTTATAAAGGGCGTTGTCTCCTTGGGAGTTTCCTTGTCATTGAAATTACAGGTGTAGTAAAAACAAAAACAAAAACCTAAATACAATAAGCCTAGTCTTTTTTTTTTTTTAAATATAGCAGCCCTGTGAGGCAGGACTTTATCATTATCCCCATTTTACAGATGAAGAAAGAGAAGTTAAGGAGGTTAAGAGACTTACTCAGGGTCACATGGCTGAGTGTTTGAAGCAAATGCTCGAACTCAAATTTTCTTAACTCCAAGTCTGATACTCTAGCTACAATGCTGTGTCGCAGTTACAGGGAGGAAAATTTGAGCTCAACACAAAGAAAGGATTCCCAAGTAATTCTGTTGTTGTTCAGCTGTTTCAATCATGTCTGACTCTTCATTGGACCCCATTTGGAGTTTTCTTGGCAAAGATACTTAAGTGGTTTGTCATTTCTTTCTCCAGCTCATCTGACAGAGGAGGAAATGGAGGCAAACAGGGTTAAGTGATTTGCCCAAGATCACACAGCTAGCAAGTGTCTAAGGCTGGATTTCAACTCAGGTCTTCCCACCTCCAGGTCTGGTTCTCTATGTACTGAGCCACCTAGCTGCCCTCCAAAATCAGAGTTTTCAGAAAATGGAGAGCTGTGCTTTTTGCAGCAGCAAAGGATGAAAACAACAAAGTAGATGTTGGCTGAGGAATGGCTGAGGAAAGGTGGACCTGCCTTGTGTCACACATAGAGGAAACAGTGAAAGTGATGAACACAAAACAGCTTGGAAAGATTTATATGAGTTGATGCAAGGTGAAGTAAGCAGAACCAGGAAAACAAGACAGGAACAATAGCTAGCATTTATATAATATCTTTAGGTTTTTAAAGCCTGTTGCAAATATTACCTCATTCCATTCTCATGACAAGCCTGGGAGGTAAGTGCTACTATTATCACCCCCATTTTACAGTTGAGGCTATTGGGGCAGACAGAGATGAAGTGACTTGCTCAAGGTCACACAGCTAGTAAATGTCTAAGGCCAGGTTTGAATTTAGGTCTTCCTAACTTCAGGCCTGGCACTCTATCCACTTTCCCACCTAGTTACTCTCACAGATAAACAACTCTTAAATGAGAAAACTCCCTTTACTAATATGCATTAGCACCTCTATAATTTATAGTCTCAGTAAATTGTCTAGGGGGACCAAGAGATTAAGTCACTTACCTTGGGTCATACCAAAGGTATATTTCAGAAATAGGACTTGAACCTAGGTCTTTCTGGTTCACCAGGTCAAATCTTTATCCCCTATGCCACACTGTCTTTTCATATTATTTGAATTTTATAATAATTGAACCTATATATTCTTATGACCCTTTAAAGGAAATTTTCTGTGTAGCCACAGCAGGCCTTGTAACCACTTAATTTTCCTACCTATATTCTCAGTGTCGATCCTTAACTGATGACCCACAGTAATCATCTTACAATACCAAATAGAATGCATTTCAGGGTAGTTTGTCTCCCTCCACCTCTCCTCCAAGAGATGGGGTTTATCAGAGCAGAGTGGTCCATGCATTTCTAGTTTAGGTCAATGTGTCTGGAGTTTTTGCTGAACTGCTTTTTCTGTTACCAGAAAGGCTTCTACCTCAAGAGGATAACAAGGTATTTCCAGAAATTGCTGCAATGTAAAAACAAAAGGCATTAAAAACCCTATTTTTGGAAAAAGACTATACGCTTGTTGAGGAAGGTGGAAAACTTGACATTGCTGTTACTTTCAGCGGAATGCAAGTTCCTCGAGGGCAGGGATTATTTTTGTTTCTGTCTACCCAACATAGCACCCTGCAATAGTAGGTGCATAATAAACATTTGCTGTTGTTAAATTCTGGAGATGTAGCACAGAGAGATAGATGGGCAGGATCTTTATTTCCCTGATCTAATGTTTCCCCCTCCCTAGGCTTCTGCACTCTAGCTAGGTATCCTTAGCATAAGCAATAAATCCTACCAAGTGAGCCAATATACTTGAACTTGGACTATTTGGAGTTATAAATATGTAAAATAGGGGAATTGATTCCAGTTCAGTGGAAATATTCCCACAATTTGGAATAAAGCGTCTCCTTGAGGGATTATAGTTTGTGCCAGTGAGGACCTGGTTGTATTCTTTCTAGCCAAGGAAGGGCAGACAGTGGCTTCTCATGGAGTCTTAGAGAGCCAGGGCCCAGGCCTACTTTCCTTTTGCATCATGTATTACTTTTAGAGCATATATTTAGAGTTGGAACGCCCTCCATTTTACAGAAGAAGATACTGAGGGCCCCGAAAGTTGGAATGCAAACTCTTTGAAGGCAGGAATGGTCACACTTTGGTCTCTGTGCCCTCAGCACCTAGTACAAGCTTCAGAAATGGTTTTAGAATCATTTGTCTGTCACATATTTGTCCTTCCCATCTCTGTGCCTTTGTATTTACCATTCCTCATGCATGGAGAGCACTCTCTCCTTCCCTCCCCTTCACACAATCCCTCTCTTCCTTTGAGATGCAGTTCTGACATCATCTTCTAAACAGAACCCTTCTGGATTGCCCCAAGGGCTAGTGTCCTCCCTTCTTACCCAGCTTAGAACAATGGGTATGCATTCCCTCTATACTTATTCCATATATGTACATATATGTATGTATATGTGCACAAATACATATACGCACACACAAACATATATGTATAGATAAATATACATGTAGACACACATACACACATGTTAATAGGTATATACACATATACCTGGTATATGTGTGTATGTTTGCATGCATGTTTATACACACACATGTACGCATGCACTTATTATCCCTCCCATTAGAATATGAACTCCCATGAGTAGCCTTCGTATCCCCAGGGCCCAGCACAATGCCTGGTACACCATTGGGGTCTAATTAATGCTTATTGATTGAGTGAGTAAATGAATAATTTGCCCAAGACAACATAGGTAGTTCAGGGAAGAACTGAGACCAAAACCTAGATTCTCCAACTCCAAATCCCTCTCATTGTCATTTTTATCTAAATAGAATAGGTGTCTACTAGACCAGTGAATAGAGCACCGGGCTGGAGCCAGGAAGACCCAAGTTCAAATCTGACCTCAGATGCTTGCTAACTCCTAGCAAGTCATTCAGCCTCTGTTTGTCTTGGTTTCTTTAACTGTAAAGTGGGGCTGACGCTTGTACCCCAAATGCACACTCTCTCCATTCATGCTTTCTCACAGGACAGCACTATTCCATTCCACTCCCATATCACAGCTTGTCCTACCATTCCGCAAATGACAGGCATCCTCCCCGTTTCCTGTTCTTGGCTGCCACAAAAATTCCAGCTCACTTTTCAGAAAATAAATTTTTATTGCTGCCTTTTGTTTGTACATGCCCTGAGTTTTCCCTCTAGCTCATTTTGTATCTCTCTGTACTGGTTTAGCTCAGTGGTTTTGGACTCAGTGGCTTTAAGATATGGCAGGGAGGTAAAAAAAAGAGTTCTGAACTTAGAATCACACAATAGAGTCTCAACTGTCACACTTATTGCTTCTGCGACCTTGGGCAAGTGCTTTCTCCTCTCTGGGGCTCAGTTTCCCCCTCTGTCGAATAGAAGGGTTGGACTACATGACGTCTAAGGTCCCTTCCTGACCTAGATCTAGTATCAGGAATCAGTCAGAATTGTCAACATCAGATCAATGATTCAGCAGAGGGTCCCCTTCAGATCAGGTTCATCTCCACCCACCATTTTTTTCCCATCACCGCCCCCATGAACTCCAACTTCAGGAGGAGGGAGGCAGGCTGAGGAACAAAGGTGGCTTTCACCCAGCTCCAACCCAGAGGAGACTGAGGGTGGGGTGGGCAGCCCCAAAGCTAGGTGCCGTCCTGTGACTCTGAGCTCAAAAAATGTGTGAAATTTCTTTTTGCTGGGCCCTTCTTCTTCAAGCGGAACCTGTTCTCAGAGAAACATTCCATTTCACAAGCTCTAATGGCTTTCCTCTGTGCAGCTGCATTAATGAGGCTCTGGGCTCAGCCTAATCAGAGGGAAGCCATGCAGATAATTGCCTGAATTTTTAATTCAGGGTTATGATAGTTGAATCAAAGTCACACTGCAGTTGCTGAGGCTGCCTCCAGTTCCAGGCCATTGACTTTTGCAATTTTCTTTGATTCTCCACCCCACCCCCTCTAATCCCCCTCCCCCACTTCTGTCCCAGGAGATGAATGGAGATGGTCAGCTTCAGAGAGGGGAAGGGGAGTAAAGGTTTGGGACGGGGCAGTGACTGATGGGAAAAATCTTCACCACATTCCCTTCCATGCACACAGGGCACCTGTTACCCCAAGAAAAGTTCTGGCTCGGCACCTTGGAACTCTCCACACACAGAACTACCATGGTTAGGTGTGGAGGACAGGAAATTTGTTGAAAAAAAGGAGTGCATGCCTTATTTGTCAATTTAATCTCTCATTTCACCCATACTCTTAAGGGCAGGAGATGGCCAAGAGGAGAAAGGAAAGGAGCCAGATGACCTGGGCAGTCACATTTCTGGCATTTTTTTTTTTTTTTTGCTGTGCCATGCTCCTGGTAAGATGCTGTTCCCCTATGTGTTCAGATCCTAACAGATTGAATTCTTAGATCTTATAAATTCTAATTAGAAAGAATAACAATGCCTGTGAGTCTCATGAGAGTTGAAGAATTATCTCAACAGATGCACCAAGGGGTGCCTAATAATTGCTGGCTCTAAATCTGTGATCCTATGGTAGAGTTGCCAGTGGATGACAGATTTAGAAATAGAAGGGACCTAAGAGGCCATCGAGTTCAATCCTTGACTTTTGCAAATGAGGAAACTGAGAACCAAGGACAGATGAAAAGTGGCAGAGCTGGTGTTGGAAACTGATCCCAATTTCCCTGTTCCTTCCACTACCTCATGCTCCCTGGATCAAATGCTTGCTAGGGGAAGTTAACTCTGGTCAAATTCCAACCAGGTGAAAGGCAAGCAGCACCTAAAACTGATAACAGACTTACAGCTAGAAGCAACCTTTAAGGGTAAATAAGGCCTCAGACACTGAATAGCGGTGTGACCTTGGGCAAGTCACTTAACCACTGTCTGCCTCAGTTTTCTCAACTCTAAAATGGACATAATAGTGGCACCTACCTTCCAGGGTCATTCTGAAGATTAAGTGAGATGATATTTGAAAAGCAAAACATAAACGCTGGCTATTGTTTTTATTAAATACCAGCCAATAATATTACCAATGGTAATATTCTAATACTTTTATTTAACTACAAAAAGTAATTATTTTCTCCACCTATAAAGCAGTTCATAGAATATTAAATATAAAAGAATAATAGAAGGAGAGCAACCTGTTACAGGGACCATATCTACTGGAACCCCATCAGAAATGATAAGAAGAATGAAACAGTGATAAATATATCTGCAAAGTGGTAAGCCTGGAAAAACCCTTAATTATTGTGCAAACCTTTATCATTAGAGCCTAAATTATGAGCAAGGTACTTAAACATCTTCCTCTGTGATGCAACCTTGTTTCCATCTTTCCTAACAGAGAATATCGCCTATTTGTTACCCAAAGATGAAAACCCCAGGGACCTCTTCCAAATAGAGGCCAATTATGCATTTATGTGCTTTATGTAAAACATTCACAGCTTATACCATTCAATCTAAACATTTAGAAAAAAATTCCAATATATTGACTGAGGAGCAAAAAGTGTGATCCCAGAAAGCACAAGTGCATAAAGAGCACTTTATAAGTTGGTCTGCAATTATTGACAAGCTGCCCAAAAGCATTGTAACACTCATAACACTCTTCTTGGTTATCGTGAAACTTTCACTCAGTTTTACTTTCATGGCTTAGTCCGTTACTTCAAAATATGTAAAATAGATTTAAGCACATCGAGGATGCTAAAAGATCTGATATTCATGTGGAAAACTCTTTTCTGTCAACTGTCCTCCATCTAAAACACTCCATCAACACAATAACGTCAAGCCCAGATGATGTAAAACATGACATCCTCCAGGGAGACAGTTTAAGCCCACTATGGTTCTTTGTAGCATTATATCAATTACTACCCCTGCTGAATATCACTGAATATGTATTTCAAGTAAAAGGAATTTTACCAAAACATCATATTAATCACTTGATGTACTTGGGTGTCATCAGGCTATATGACTTCACTGAAGAGCACATTAAAAATCTCCTTCATCTTGTGGAAATTGTCTCTGATGTTATTGGAATGCTATTTGGACTCTTTTATAAGCATAACATTCTTATTGTACGATAAGGAAGAAAAAAGACTGAAGGCTTTGAGTTTTAATTTGGAAGTCAAATGGAACCAATGGATGTTGACAACATTTATACCTTGTTCTTCTTCAAGCAAGTGATGTTGACCATAAGGTTACCAAAGGATAATACTATATGTGTGTTAAGAGACTGGATGGCATCCTGAAATCGAAGCCTCACAGGAAGAATATACTTAGAGCATTGATGCCTATGCACATCCAGTCTTCATGTATACTTCTGGTTCAGTAAAATAGAAACATTGGGTCTAAAATAGAAGACAAACAAAAACCCACATAAGGTCCACTAAATATAGGGCCAACACCCCAAAGCAGTTATAGAAAGAATAATACTTAAAAAGAGAAAGGAAATAAAAAGAAAAAAAAGAAAGGAAGAAAAGAAAGAATAATACTTCCTTGACAGAAGGAGATTGATGGATGTTCTCAGAGCATATGATAAACAGGTTAAAAAGTAGAGAAACACCTTTTGAACAAACAGACCTCGCTTCACAAAACAATGATGAAGTCTTGACATCAGGTATAAATATAACTAAGATTATACTACCTCTATAATATAAGGTATATATTATCTGTAGAAAGAGCCTATCAAACAGCTAAGGTAAAAAAATACATT
Source organism: Pseudochirops corinnae (assembly GCA_028646515.1). Classification (NCBI taxonomy): domain Eukaryota; kingdom Metazoa; phylum Chordata; class Mammalia; order Diprotodontia; family Pseudocheiridae; genus Pseudochirops; species Pseudochirops corinnae. The sequence continues at coordinate 35,084,460 of CM053586.1, forward strand.
GAATCAGTGATTTTGTAGGCAGCCTGTACTTGAACTCAACTAGCAGTATGTTGTTAATAAAGCATCAAACAAATGACTAAGTCATACAGATTTGTGTCTATCAATGGAAGGATTTACAGCAGTAATTCAGGATCGAGGAGTTACAGTGCATTCTTATGGAGCTTAGATTAGACAACGAAGTGATAGAAACTGTGCAACATATCACTACAGGTTGTAAAAATTTAGCACTTATCAGATACCTGGAAAAACATGATCAAGCGGCTAAAATTATGCATCAGAAGCTCACTACCTTTTTAGATAAAGAAATAGAAGATAAATCTCCAGGCTATAGATACAAGTCCCAGATATTCTTTAGGATTCAACATGTGAACTTTGCTAGAACTGGATCCACGGCATCATCAGAGACAGAACTATTGATTACAACTTCATGAATGAAACATTGACCCATAAGAATGACAGAATCAAGTTTTTTTTTTTTAATAATTGTCATCATTCATAACCTTCAAAGCACAGGGAATGAGAAATTTTTAAAATAATGAAACCTAGTGGAAGAAATCAGAACCATTTGGGAACCAGACAATATGTATGTTAATACTATTATTCCATCAGCTATTGCAATTATCCACAAAATGTTATTGGTGAGCTTACAGAAGATGAGTTTATAATCCAATACTCTCATCCAATTAGAGAATGCCATCATTTTATCTGCCTCTACAATAGTCTGCAAAAGATTAAGTATAAAAGAATAACAGCAAGATAGAAACTTATCCCAGCACTATTTCTATTCTGAACATCACTAAAGATGGGAACAAAATAGCCATATCATTTGACCTAGAGATTCCACTGCTGGGTATATAACCTAAGGACATCATTGATAAAAAGAAAGGTCCCATATACACCAAAATATTGATTTCAGTCATATCCAACTCTTTGTCATCCCATTTGGGGTTTTCTTGACAGAGATACTGGAGTGGTTTGCCATTATTTTCTCCAGCTCATTTTACAGTTAAGGAAACTGAAGCAAACAGGGTTACAAGACCTGCCCAGGGTCATACAGCTAGTAAGCATCTGAGACTGAATTTGAACTCATGAAGATGACTCTTCTTGATTCTAAGCCCAGTGTTCTATCCATCGCATCACCTAACTGCCTGAAATATTATAGAAACACATTTTGCGATAGCAAAAAACTAGAAACAAAGTAGATTCCCATCAATTGGGGTATGGTTAAACAAATTGTGGTATGTGAATGTAAGAGAGTATTTATCTAAGGAACAATGAACACGACGAATACAGAGAAAAAGGAGAAACTTCAATGAACTGATGCAAAGTGAAGTAAGTAAAGCCAAGACAACAATATACACGATTACAACTATGTAAACAGAAAGAACCACAATCACAAAATAATTTTAAAAATGAATGTTGCAAAATTACAAAAAATAAACTTGGGTCCAAAGAAGATAAAGGGGAAGATACTTCCTTCCCACCAAGGAATTTGGGGGAAATTGCGAGAAATTTGCATAATTGGGAGGAGGGTCCACAGATGTGGAACATTGTGTATATTGTCAGATCCTTTTGGATGCATCGATTAATTTTGCTGATTCCCCTCCCCCTCTCTTTTTCATCTTTGTCTTTTTTCTTAAAAAATTGTTTGTTTGTATGAGCTGATTTTCTGGGCAAGAGGAGGCAGAAAGAAAGAAGCAAATGTTGACAATGTAAAAAAAACCCAAAAGATTAATGAACTTGACTTTTTAAGATAGGAGACTGAGATAACAGTGATGATAAGAGCTGACATTTTTATAGCACTTTGCAGTTTACAAAGCACTTTATGTGCAAAATTGCATTTAAGTCTGAGGCTACTCATAATTTTCTCATTATTACCCCAAACATTGGCAACATTTGCAGGAGAAAGAGTTCTTTTCCCTCCTTCCTTTCCCTTTTGGCCATTTGAACACAACTTTAGTGGGTTTTAGGAGATGGAGAAAAACAAGGAATTGTGTGAATATTTTTGATGCTTAGGCTCTTAAGTGCCAGGAAGAGACGGGTGGTAGAACTGAATGTTGACTCTGGAGTAGAAGGATATGGTTAGGAATTTAGTTGTGTGACTTTGGACAAGTCACTGAACCTCTGTGGACCTTGATTCCTTATTTGTAAAGTGAGGGGGTTGGATTAGATGCCCCAGATTCTAAGATCCTTTCTAGGACTAAATTTGGGATTTTATAACAATCCACTCACGACAAATAGATATAATTTATGATTTTTACATGTCAAATAGAGGGGCATGGTGGATATAAACAGCATGAAGCATGTTATAAACAACAAAATGCATGCAAAAAATGACATAAAATACACTGTCAGGGAGATGTATGCCAGAAAAGGAGGTAGGTAGCTCTAGAAAAGGAGCAAGAGATGATAGAACCTATGTGCTGAACTAGTACCTATGAATGTCAAAAGTTAAACAGGATTAGGAAACATCATGGTACTGTGGACAGAGGACCTGGGCCCTGAAATCAGGGAACCTGAGTTCGAATTCCAACTCTGACCTTTACTAGCTGCGTGATCTTGGGCAAGTACCTGTCTGAAATTCAGTTTCCTCATCTGTAAAATTAGGGGGTTGGCCTAAATGGCCTCTGAGGTCCCTTCCAACCTAGATCTATGACCCTAAGGTTCACAATGTGTTGGGTGAAGACCAGGTAGAAGACTGGATTTGGAAGACCATGGATTTAGAGCTGCCTCAGGAGGTAGTGAATTGCCTCTCACAAGAGGGCTTCAAGCAAAGGCTGGTCACTTGGCAGGTGATTGTAGTATGGGCTGGACTTGGTGGTTGTTAACGTTCCTTATGAATCTGAAATTCTGTGATCCTTTGACTCTGTGAGCTGGGAGGAACCTTAGAGATCATCTCACTCATCTCCTTTGTTTTATAGATGAAGTAACTGAGATCTCTAGAGGCCAGATGGTTGGCTCAAGGTCGTACAAGTCATGGATGACAGAGGTAGGATTCAAACTCATGGTTTTTTTGACTCCTGATCCATCACTCTTTCTATAGCACCATGGACAAGAATTTTACAGGAGGAGAAAGTATGGTTGGATTGGAATCTTCAGTGTTGGAGGGACTATCCAAGATCATAGTCATTAAAGTGTTGAAATATATGACAAACACTATAGGAGCATAGGGTATGGCTGCCCAAAGCTTCCACTTTTCCCTTAACAGAGAACTGAAAACCTTTTTGAAGGCAAATTCCCATGTGTTTGAGCCCATTAGGTTCTTTGGATCTTCATATAAAACCTGTCACCTATCATAATGATCATGGGCTTTAGACCTCGAAGAGACTTTAGTGATCGCCTATGTTAATCTCCTTATTTTAGAGGTGAGAACACTGATTCCCCAAGAGGTCGACTTACTTGTTCCAAATCACATAGGAAGTAAATAATAAAGGTAAGATTTGAATCCAGGTTCTCTGCCTCCAAATGAATTGTTTTCATAGCAGTTACATATCTTACAGTGGTCAGACTTTTGTTTCTCTGGGTTATTCTGTTTTCTCAATGTAATTATCCCCCCTTATGGGAGTAATACCTGCCTCCAAGAATCCCAAAGCAGCTGATATTCTCATGTGACCAAAAAACATCAAGGAGCATCAAAAGAGAGAAAATGTCTTCTGTGGGGGAACCAGGTAACTGGAGGGAGTGTTGTGAAAAGAGGGCTGGATTTTGGAGTCAGGGAGCCTGGGTTCTACTACTATCCCATTGTGTGACCTGGCACAATCAGATTCATTTCTCTCGGTCTATTTGCTCATCTATTAAATGAGAAGGTGGAACCTTCTTACAAAATGACCATGAGGGCCCCCTCCAGCTTGAAATTTATGACCCTAGAACTCATTATTCAAAACATTTAATAATAATAATAATAATGAGGATTTATATAGTGTTTTAAAGTTTGCCAAGCACTTTACACATGCTATCTCATTATATTCTCGTAATTGTCAGGGGACATAGGTGCTGATATCATCCCCATTTTACAGATGAGAACACTGGGGCTAAAAGAGGGTGATAAGCACAGAGTCATATAGCTAACAGGAGGCTGAGGAAGAATTCAAAGTCAGGTCATCCTGACTCCCAAATACAATTTTCTATCCACTGTACACACGAGAAGGACTCTTTAAATCAATCAATGCATAAGCATTTATTAGGCACCTGTTGTGTTCCTGGTCCTCCGGTTGGCAGTAGGGATACCAAGGCAAAACCAAAGAAGGTCTTTTTAGAGTCGGGGTTATCAACACTAGTTGTGAGACAGCTCTGAGGATTATACTTCATTTCAAGGAGGGGAAAGATTTAGAGAAATGAGCATGGGGTTTGCAATCAGAAGACATATTCTAGGTTTGCCTCTACCTGCATGACTTGGAGCTAATTACTTAATTTCTGAGCCTCAGTTGCTTTATTGATACAAAGAGAAGAAAAAAACCCTATTACTTAGTTCACAAGGCTTTTATGAGGGCTATGATGACTAATAATGTAATAATAATGGCTAACATTTAGAGAGCACATTTACAGCACTTTGCATACATAATCTCATTTGCTTTTCACGTCCTTTTGAAGGAGGCAGGGAAAACACTATAAAATTTGTTTTATGTGAAGTCAATGAAGCTTGATAAGTTGAAATGATGTGTCCGGGGTCATACTGAGAGCAACTCAAAACTAGGATCCTGGTCTCTTGACTTCCAAACCATTATCCTTTTCCTATGATCACAGCTGCCTCAAATGAAATCATGGATGCTTGGCCAATGGAGAAAGTGATGAAGTGTTGGACTTGGAGTCAAGAAGACCTTAGTTCCAATCCTGCCTCAAACACTTATTACCTTGTGTGACCCTGGGCAAGTCACTTCACTTTTATGAGTCTCAGTTTCCATATTTGTAAAGGAAGGGAGTTGGACGAGGTGACCTCTGAGGTCTCTTTAAATATTAAACCTGTGAGCCTGTGACCTTGGGCAAATTATTTCACTTCTTTGAGGCTCAATTTCCTCAGCTATTAAATGCAGAGCTTGGATGAAATGACCTCTGCAGTGCCTTCAGTTTTAAGTCTATTATCCTAGAAGTGTGCACGTGTAAGCTATTAATATTAAGATATATTATAAAACTCTTAAAAAATCCATTTTAGTTCCCATTGACTTAAAAAATAAATTATTCCCCAAATACTTTTCAGCAAAGCACTTGGTGTCCCATAGGTGAGAACACAAATGGAGTCGGGAATCACTGTATCAGGATCTGCTCCTATTGTGAGATGTATAGTAGTTGGAGCATAGAGCTGCAAGGAGCAGAGTCAGGGTTCTTAGCGCAAACCCCCTTTGCACAGAATGCAGTTTATATTTTCATATGGGTCTGAAGAGCCTTCTTTCCTTTGGCTCTGTAGAGATCCAACCTGCTCCCTAATTTCTGTACATTCCAACCTGGCCATGTAAACTGTGAGTTAATCATCAAGCTGAGTGTCTGGGGCTGGCAGGGGTGTAGGGTGGAAGGATCAGGCTGGGCATGATTGTTGGAAGCATCATTTGAGGCTGGCTGGGTAGTGCTACCCTGGAAAGTGCCAGTCAACTGGTTGAGCTCTAGTAATATATGAGCCATGCCCAAGTCCAGGCCCTACAGTTAGCATTCAGTTTAAATTCAGCTGGCTATGGCATGGACTTCTGGACATCTAACCCACTGGTGAACATATGTGCTGGGATTTTCTAGGACAGTCTTCATTTCAAGGGGGGAAGTTAGGTGATGTAATGGAGAAAGCAGTGGCCTTGGAGTCAGGAAGATCTGAATTTGAATCCTTCTTCAGTCTCTTACTAGCCATGTGACCCTGGGCAGGTCACTTAAACTTTCAGCCTCAGTTTCCTCATGGAGATAATACTAGCACCTATCTCACAGGGTAGTTGTGAGGAACAAACAAGATATTTAAGGCTCTTTACAAACCTTAAAGCACTTTATAAATGCTGGCTATTATTATTAATAATAATATTGCTATTATATGGGGAGGAAGGGAGGGGAGAAAATTTGAAACTCAAGGGATTGTAGAACTGAATCTTGTAAACTAAAACTAAATAAACAAGTCAATGAAAAAAAAGAAAGTGAAGAGTAGGTGCAGGAGTGATGTCTTAATTATATGTACATTTCCATTTTATCTTCATTCCCTAACGCAATGCCCAGAACATAATAGAGGCTTGTTAAATGATTGTTGAATGAATGAATAGATTAATAGCAGTTTTCTTACTGCATGCCATGTAGATCCAGCAGTGAGTTCAGATACTTCCAAAAGCACCACATCCTTCATCCCAGCTTTGGCCAGATGGTAAGCTAGGCTCACGCCAATACAGCCACCTCCAATGATTACTGTCTTTCCATCTTGTTTCCAAAAAGGAAGATGTTTTCTCTTCCCTGAAAAATTAATTTTAAATTACTTATCTTCCAAAAAAAATAATATTGCTATTATGCCAGAGAAGGGCAACCTTTTTAGTAGCCATATTATTCTTTATTTTTTAATGATAATATTATTATCTTTTGTTTTCACATCATCTGTACTTTCCAAAGTATCTCTCCCCTTTCTTCCTCCCCAGAACTATTTTTCTAGCAAAGAAGAAAAAAGAAAAGACAATCAGCCAAAAGACTGGGATTATATGCGGTGTCTTTTTTTAAGCATAGACTTTTTTATTCTTTTATGTTTCATTTCCAAGTTTTCTCCCTTCCCTAACCCAATAAGAAGACAAAAACCCAAAATTTATTGCAAATATATATTATCATGCAAGACAAATGTCGTGTGTGCAGTGTTCTCTACCCATAGTCCTCTCCACTCTGCCCAGAGTTGGGGAACTGTGGAATAGAAGACATCTTTTAAGGAAATGTTGCAGAAGCCTAATTCTTCCTTTTAGAAATGCAATCACAATACCTCATCCTTGGTTTTGGGGATAGAAACTTGGTATGGTATGAATAAAAATGGGCTAAAATTCAAAGATCTGGGTTCTAGAAGTAACTTTGCCATTGAATCCAGCCTGCCCTCCTGACTCTATGGATTTTCTCCACCATGCTCCTGTTAGGGTCTTCTACCCCACCCCCCTCTTCTTTGCTCCCCTTTTCCATTTTTGTGTTCTTTTCCTCCATTAGTATATAAGCTCCTTGAGGGCAGGGATTGTCTTTCTTGACTTGTATGTGTTTTCCCAGTGCTTACCACAATGCCTGGCACAGAACTTAATAAATGCTTCTTGACTTGATTTGATGTGACTCCCTGTGTGACTTTGGGCAAAATGCTTGCTTTCTCCTATTTCCTCCTCTACAAAATGGAGGTGTGAATGAGTTGGTCTCAAAGGTTCCTTCCACCATTGATATTCTGTGATTCAAAGTATATTCAGAGCAGAAGCTAGAAACTCCAAATGGAAATGGAAGAGCTCATTCACCTTCTTTCATCTTTTCTTCCTTTCTTGGGCTTGCTAATAGACTGAGGACTCCAGGACCCAAGGAGGGTCATGTTGTGGCTGTTTCCCTAAAGCTCTAAGACAATGGTCATCCCAGTCATGCTGCTCTTTCTGCCTGGAAATAGAATCTCAGGTTGGTCTGGAAAAGAGGCTAGAAGACAACCACTTCAACCCTTTTGTCGAAGAAACTAGGACCAGGAAATCAGAAATGACTTACCCAGAGTCACACAGCTAGTAAATGGCAGGGGTAAGAGAAGGAGCCCATTACTGTTCAAGCACCACCTCCGACATTTGGTCTACTTTGATTATCCTAGTGGATGTGGCCCCTCCCTCCACCCTGACATTACTTTGGGTTTACTGTGCACATATTTTTATTTGTTTTTCTCTGAATTTTCATGTTGTTTCCCCATAGAATGTAGTAAGCTCCTTGAAGGGAGGACCTATGGCAGTGGTTCAACCTTCCAAATGCCCCGACCCTTTAATACTCGTATGTGGGTGTATCTGCATGTGGACGGACCCTCCTGGAGACAGATAGAGGAGTGGTGTCTCGGTTCCTAAGACCATCGGAAATATGTGTTTTCTGATGGTCTTAGGCGACCCCTGTGACTCCTGTGAAAGGGTCATTCGACCCCCAAAGGGGTCGCGATCCACAGGTTGAGAACCACTGACCTATAGAGTATTCCAAAAGTCTTAGTGAAGCTTTAAGCTAGTAGAGCTATTTGTTTATCATATAAGCAGCACAGCTATTTAAAAAGGAAGGAAATCAGCATTAAAATAACCACCTAGATGCAACTTAAGCTATTAAAGCTTAAAACTTCATTAATTTTTAAGTTGGGCAACTGGTGGCACAGTGGATAGAGCATTAGGTCTGGAGTCAGAAGGATCTGAGTTCAAATTCTGCCCAACTTATCACTGTGCAACCCCAAGCAAGTTGCTTAACATCTATTTGCCTCAGCTTCCTCATCTGTAAAGTGGGGATAATAATAATAATACCTACCTCCCAGGATTCTTACAAATATCAAACAAGATAATGATTGTAAACATTTAGCGATTATAATTAGTACTAAGACTGGGGATATGCTGTATTTCTTTTTTGTTTTCATCTCCAGGAATTGAGCCCAGCTATATGATAGGTGCTGTACAAATGCATGAGCACAAGCTTGTTGACTTCAACTTCAGAGCTCTCCTCAAGTCACCACAATGCTGTGCACAACTCGTAAAACAAATTTCAAGGAAACTGCAAAATGCTATATAATGTAGCAACAAAAATAGTCAAATACTGGAGGGCTGTACCCACATAAGGTCCAAATAGGTTCATGATTTAGACTTGAAGGGTGATATCATAAGCAAATTAGGGGAATATGGAAAATTTTACCATCAGATCTATGGATAACAGAAGAATTTATGACCGAACAAGAGATAGAGAGCATTACAGGATATAAACTGGTCATTTTGATTACGTCGAAATAAAAAGGATTTTCACAAACAAAACCAATGCTGCCAAGATTAGTATCAAATCAGGAAACTGGGAAAAAAAATTTTATAGCAAGTCTCTCTAATAGAGGCCTCATTTCTCAAATATATAGATATCTGAGTTAAATTATAAGAATATAAGTCATTCCCCAATTGACAAATGGTCAAAAGATAGAAGCAGGCAGTTTTCAGAAGAAGAAATCTAACCTATCAATGGCTATTTGGAAAAAATGCTCTAAATAGCTAATGATTGGAGAAATGCAAATGAAAACAACTCTGAAGTACCACCTCATACCTATCAGATTGATTAATATGACAGAAAAGGGAAATGATGAATGCTGAATGTGATATGGAAAAATAGGGATACTAATACACTGTTGGTAGAGTTGTGAACTGATCCAACCATTCTGGAGAGCAATTTGGAATTATGCCCAAAGGGCTACAAAATTGTGCATACCCTGTGATTCAGCAATACATTACTAGGTCTATATACCAAACAGATCAAATAAAAAGCACAAGGACCTATTTGTGACAAAATATTTATAACAGCGGTTTTTTTTTTTTTTGTGGTGGCAAAGAATTGGAAATGGAGGGGATGTCCATCATTTGGGGAATGGCTGGGCAAGTTGTGGTATATGGATGTCATGGAATACTACTGTGCTATGAGAAATGATGAACAAGGTGGTTTCAGAAAAAAATTGGAAAGATTTACATGAACTGATACAGAGTGAGGTGAGCAGAACCAGGAGAATGTTGCACACAGTAATAGCAATATTGTACTATGATCAGTTGTGAATGACTCAACTATTCTCAGCAATATAACCATCTAAGAGAATTCTGAAGAACTTACTTTTCAAAATGCTATATATCTCCAGTGAAATAAATCATGGAGTTTGAATGCAGATGGAGGCATATTTTTAAAACTTTATTTTTCTTGCTTTTATTTTTTCTTTTTAAGATGGCTAATATGTAAATATTTTACATGATGGCACATGCATAATTATATCAAATTGCTTGCCTTCTCAAAAAGGGGGAAGTGGAGGGAGGTAGAGAATTTGGAACTCAAAATTTTTGAAAAACAAATGCTAAATGTTTTACATGTAATTGAGAAAAAAAATACTGAAGGACACCTACCCTACCATAAGCCATTCTCTAAGGGCCACTGCAGTAACCTGGACTTTCTAGGAATCCAGAGGAGTTCGGCATGAAACCCTTAGGCCAAGTCTATTTGCTCAGATCACAGTAGTGGAAAAAGTCCTGGGTCTGGAGTCAGAGGATCTGGGTTCAAATTCTGACTCTGATGCTTTCCATCTGTGACACTTTGAACAAGTAACGACCTCTTTGAATTTTAGTTCCCTTGATCTGTAACATGAAAAGGTTGGGTTAGGTGACCTCAAGGTCTATGCTTGTGCTGATGCTAGAATCCCAAGGGATTGGAGAAAACATCATTGCATCTTTCAAAAATGGTGCCTTTTAGGGCAGCTAGGTGGCACAGTGAATAGAACACTGGCCCTGGAGTCAGGAAGATCTGAGTTCAAATTCAGCCTCAGACACTTAACACAAAAACTAGCCATGTAACCTTGGGCAAGTCACTTAACCCCAATCGCCCTACCTTCCCCCCTCCAAAAAGCAAAACAACAACAACAACAACAAAAAAAACAAAAATGGTGCCTTTCTGGAATTAACGAAGTTGTAGATTTGTTATGTTTTAGAGTTGTTTCAACCATCCAGATTCTAGACTGTTCAAGGGAAAAGGTGACCCCATCAGCATTCTCTTTAGTACCCTGTGTGTACCAAATTATTTTTCTTTTTTAAAAACAACTATTTTTATTGATATCTTTTGTTTTATGTCACCAAATTTCCCTCCACACCTTTTCTGGAGAACTATCCTGCATAACAAAGATTTTTTTTCAAAAAAAAAAGAAGAGAAAAAAATCAACAAGATATTTTTCTACAGGAATTATAATATCACATGAATGTATTTGGGATTTGAAATATATTCATAGGACTTATAAATGCTGGCTCAACATTTTCAATCCATTAGACTGACTGTTTTTGCCTATCTTATTATTCCAAGTGCTTAGATTTTTTAGATTCTGAGAGGTACAGAATGCCCCCAGGGCAAAGCAAAGCTGGGAAAATTGAGAGCCAAACAGTAAATCCAGGCAATTTTCATGCTTTTAAAAATGATTGCGCATGTAATAGTTTGAATACATCTGTAATTTAATATTTCGTATTTTACAATAAAATATTTCTGGCATTGAAATTTTATTTCAGAATCCCTATTAAAAAAACCCAACAACTATGACGTAGAATGATAGGGTTCACAGGACCCAGCATTTGGGAAACACTGCACCCCACAACTGAATTAGTCCAAGGTTGTTTCCTTTTCTATAAAATCAGTGGGTTGGGCTAGATAGCCCAGCCCTGCCACTTACAGCCCATGTGATCTAGGGCAAGTCACTGAAGCTCTTGGCCTCTGTTTTCTCATGTATAAAATGAAGGACTGGACTGATGACCTTTAAGGGCCCTGCCAGCTCTGAATCCTTCATCTTAGGAGCTTTCAAGTTCTGAGCTTTGTGTTTTTCTCCTCCAGTAAAATCCTACTCCAATACCTCATCTGGATATAGCTGTAACTCTTGAGTCCTCAAAGGGTCTACCTGAGAAATGCAAGCAGGTTCTGATGGTCCTACAAAGTCAGAAAAAAATTGGAGTACATACATTGTATCTGATGGTTTTCTTTTCTCCAAAGATTGGCCAGGCTAATTTAAGAGACAGAGTAGTGGAAAGCCTCAAGTTCAAATTCTACTCCAGATACTTAGTAGCTGTGTGACTCTGGGAAAATCACTTAATCTCTCAGACTCAGTTTCACCATGTGTAAAAAGAAGATATTAATAGCACCTAATTCATAGGATTGTTTGGGGATCAAATGAGTTTAATGTGTGTAAAGGTCTTTACAAACCTTAAAGTGACATAAAAATGCTAGCAACTACCACCACCACCCCCCCAACTACTACTACTACTACCACCACCACCACCATCACCACCACTAACTACTACTACTACCACCACTACTACCAACTACTGCTGCTGTTGCTGTTGCTGCTACTACTGCTACTACTACTACTACTACTACTATTACTACTACTACTACTACTACTACCACTATGACTACGACTACGACTACTCTTATGGTTGACAAAAAGGGGATAAATTTTTTAACTAACTCTCAGCAAGGGGTTGCTATCTGGGTGAAGGAAGTACCCAGATAGAAGAAATTCCAAATCCTTAAATTATCAAAGACATGGATTCAAGTCCTAGTTCTTTCCCTTACCAACCATATGGCCTTAGACAAACCACTTGCCCTTTCTGAGACTCAGTTCCCTCCTCTGTAGAATGAAGAGATTGGACTCAATGATCTTGAAGGTGACTTCTGGGCTCCCAATCAACACCAAGCACTGGGTTTCACTTCTAGTCCACCACCTGTTTCCTAAGAGTCACTGCCTTCCACTGACCCTTCTACTCACAGCAGAGGACAGTTTCACTAATAGCTATGCTTGCCTATTTAATTCTAAATTTAGTATGGTTGGTCAATATCAAGTTATTTAATTTCCTTGGGCCTCAGTTTCTTCATCTGTAAAATGGGTTCAGTCACCTCTGATGTCCTTCTACCTCTTAATCTTTGATCCTATAGATCACTTACCTTTTCTGGGTCTCAGTTTCCTCATCTGTAAAATAACTGTGTTGGACTGATAGTCTTTGAGGTCCCTCCCAAATCTGTATCAATGATTCTGTAATCTTATTTTATGATCCTAAATCTATGGTCCTAAACTCTAATTCTTGGGATTTAGAGGATTCTTAAGAGTGAGTGGGCCTCCACTGTTCCTGGGATAACTGGGGCATCCCTGGGGAAAAGATTTAGAGCTAGTTCTGCTCTCTCGGTGCCTAAAGAGTTGGTGTGATATGGGGAAGGGAGAGAAAAGTGTAGTGAAGAGGGGAGTAGAGTGGTTTATTAATTGAGTACTTCCAGAGAGGGGAAGGTGGGGCTGAGAGAAAGCCCCTTCATTACACCACCCTGGCCATACCTACTGTGCATTAAAAAAAATAAAATAAAATAAAGTTGTTCCAGTAACAATCTCATCTGCATTTAATGACATGGCCCCAGGCATTTTTCTCTCACTGCCAATGAATGTGGCCCATAAACAATGTCTGGTGCCCCTAGGTATTAGTCACTTCCTGCAAGTGAAACCCAGCCTGGCTCCAGTGAGCCAGGCCAAAGCCATGTGGGTGCAGTGGGCCGATCACTGGTGGGTGCTCTGTTCCCTAAACCAAAGCCAGGAACGTCTATTTGGCTTTCCCCAAACCAATTTGGATATGACCAGCACTGTTTCGTCCTCCTTCCCCTCAAACTCTTTATGAGAATGAGGACACAGCCAATTTAATACACTGACAAAGAACCGTGGAACAATCCACAAGACTTTAAGTGTTAGCACTTGGCTAACTCAGTACCAGGCATGGTGCTAAGGGATCGGGATACAAAGAAATAAATTCTCTCAGCCTCAGTTTCCCCATCTGTAAAACAAGTATGTTGAACTAGATAACCTTTAAGGGCCCTTCCGGATCTAGATATGTGTTCCTATGCCTGTTAGATTTGGAAAGAACCCTAAAATTTATTTACTTTTATAATCCTCCCTTCCTTTCTACCAAATTTCTCCCCATAGACTCTAAGTTCTTTGGAGGAGTAGTCAGCCAGTCAACAATCATTTTTTAAGCATTGACTATGTATCAGGAACTGTTCTATATTCTTGGAACCTAAAGAATGTCAAAAAAATCCCTGGCCTCAAGGTACTTACATTCTCATGGGGAAGCCTACATGTAAATATATAGACACACACACGATGTGTATGGAGTGGATGGAAGATCATGGGAGAGGCAGATGCTAGCAGCTGAGGGGACCAGGAAAGGCCTCCTGAAGATGGTGTATTTTGAAGGAAGCCAGATGGGCTAAGAGGTGAGCCAGAGCATGAGGGCTGAGATGGACATGAGGGATGGCCCACCAAAGGCACAGGGGCAGAGGCAGAGTATCCGTGTAGCTGGATTTTAGGGAAGGAAGAAATGCCAATTTATGAAGCACCTAGTATGTGTCAGAAGCTGTGAGAAAACACCTAATGAATATTATCTCATTTGCAGTGTGCAGAGGGAAGGACTGGTTTTTCACATAGTGTTTTTTTTTATCCCCACGAAGAGAAGACAAACAGCTCCCCGCTTTCATTTTGCATATTTTACTCTTCTTAAAGAGTAACATTAAAGACACCTAAGAACAGTAGCAGAGGGGCACAAAGTCCAGGGACCCCATGCCAGTCATTCAAAGATGGATGATTTGAAGAAATTAGTCGATGTGTTGGAAGTGGTGATTCTGAATATTACCAGAAACATGACCCAGAGCCTCTAAGCACTTCTAAGCCTAAAAAACCAAGGGAAATCAACTAGTCTAGGAGAAGGAGAGCTACATTTGTAGTCAAAAGATTTGGGTTCAAATCCTGACTCTAGCATCCTAGGAAGAGTCCATTCATCTCTGGGGCCCTTGGTTATCTGCTCTTGCAAAATAAAGCACCAGGGGCTAAGAACCCTTCAGTTTTTGAGCCTCTTGGCTTATAATCATGGCTTTTGATGATCAGCCTCTAACATCATCCTGAAATGGGACCTGAAGGTCACTCTACGTAGTTCTATCTCAAACATATATAGTGCTTCCCCCCATCCCAACCCTGAAGGACAGCAGAACTAGTCCCTGAAGCTTTGATTTCCCTAATTTGGAGAATAACAGTAATTCCTCACTCCCCACTTCACTGGTGTCCCCGAGGTTAATGAGAGTGTCTGTAGCTTCAAGCTTCTTGAACAAAGGTACAAGATAAAGGCCCAGCACTATTTATCATTAAGCTAAAGGAATTTCCCTGAAAAGATCTCAATGCCAAAAACCACAAGTATCACAGCCTGTGAAGGTGATGATATTCCTTGGCACTCCATGTTCAGTGATTATAACATTTTAATTCAGATAGGCTTTCCCCCTTTCCCCCTTTCCCCCTCCCCTGTGGACTTCACCAGGGCTGTGAGAACCGAGGTAGACTAACCTTCTCGCAAGCAAAAATGCATTTGAGATCATGGCTCAGTAATTCCACTCATCTGTCAGCTAATCATGCTGGACTTCAGTGCTTGTCTTGGGGGTCCCAGTATTGCATTCAATCCTTATTTTAAGGCAGTTGTTTTCAGAACTAGCCTGGATGGCGTTTGGGGCCTGGCATCAGGGAAGATCAAGGTTCAGATCTCATCTCTGACTTTTATTAGCTACGTGACCCTGGGCCAGCCACTTAACTTCTGATGTTAAGCAAAAGGCAGCCAGAGGGCTAATGGAGAGAGTGTTGAACTTGGCTTTGAGAACACCTGAGTTTGAATACTGTTTTGGTGAGCCTGGGGAAATGATTGAACCTCTCCACCTCAGTCTCTTCATCAGTAAAACGGGGAAAAAATAACAGAACTTACCCCACAGGTAGTTTCTGAGACCCAAATGAAATAATAGAGGGGACAGAATATGAGATTTGCAAAGTGCTCAGCACAGTGCTTGCCACACAGCAGACACTTAATAAATGTGCGTCTCCTTTTCCTCTGAACAGAAAGTGCTTTTCAGACCTTAAAGGCTCACTTATAGGCTCTGGGCTTACTCTCAACCTGGACCAGGTTTAGCAGGTGGAATCCCCAGAATAAGGTTACCTTTCCCTTCAGATTTCTAGGACTAACCCTGAGAGGTTGTAGTGTTTTTCTCCAATGCTATTTGTCCCAAGCCTGCATCAGGTGTATTCTTTCCAATATTTATTGGTCAGCTATCTTCCTAATTATCATTTAAACCATGATTAGCACCCCTATATAATTTTGACCAATTGATAGCCTTCCATGTCATTGATAATCCATTAGCTTTTACAAAAGGAGAGTTATCGAAAAGACATAGCAAGAGCTAAGGTACAGAAATGTTCCACATCCCTATTCACCTCCAAATAGACTAGAGCATGATTTCCCTGAGGAGTACAGATGGAAATTTAAGGTGTTAGCTACAAAGTATTTTTCCCACTCAGTTCACGTCTGGGTACAACATAGCCAATGGAAGAGACACTTCATTGTTTGCAAGACGTGATGTCTTGGCTGCTGGGCTCAGTCGAGGAGGTCTCTCCATAGGGCTTTGCTGGCTCTCCACACTTGACTGCTATGGAACACTCCAGTTTGGACTGCCATTACTGGACCTCTGATGGCTCTTGTAATGGCCCTTGATGCCCTGGGATCAGGGAAGAAGAAACACAACAGAGACATAAGAAACAGCCATACCCTGGACCTACCCAAAGGCATGCACCATTTCTTCTTCTTCACCCAAACATCACCAGGGAGAGAGAAAAAACTCAAGGAATTCCTCCATTGGAAGTTCAGTTGTAGCTCAGCATCCAATTAAAATACTTTTCTTCTCCATGTATTAAATTAACAGGAGAACAGTCACAGAATATCTGCACACGCTCTGAATTGGGGGACGACCCATGCAATGGAGGGACCATCATACATATCCAGAAAGCCCCTCTGGCAGTTAGACGGAGCAGTGGATAGTGCTCAGGCCTTGAAGTCAGGAGGACCTGAGTTCAAATCTGGCCTCGGATACTTACTAGCTGTGTGACCCTGGGCAAGTCATTTAATCCTGTTTGCCTCAGTTTCCTCATCTGTAAAATGGGCAGGAGAAGGAAGTAGCAAACTTTGAATGGAGTCACAAGGAGTCAGTCAGACGCAAATGAAACAACAACAAGGTTATCAGGTATCACTCATGTTCGAAGGACTGGGCTTCTATTGGTCAGTCCCTATTACATAGAAATGATAACTCTTATTATGTGCTCCAAGGACCTCTCTATGATTTAGACACATTCTACTGCCTTGTACGTGGTTTTTCTAGATGGCTCAGTGGATAGAACCCTGGGCCTGGAATCAGTAGGACCTGAGTTCAAATCCTGATTCAGATACTTACTAGCTGAGGGACCCTGTACAATTTACTCTACTTCTACTTGTCACTGACTCCTTAATCGTAAAATGGGGAGAGTAACAGCACCTGCCTCCCAAGGTTGTTGTGAACCCCCAATGAAATCATACTTGTTAAACACTGGGCACACAGAAAGTACTTAATAAATGCTTTTTCCCTTACCTCTTCTCCTTGTGTATCTTTAACATCATAATTATGTTTCCATCTAGGCATTAAAACACCAAAAGTAAGACAATCTTCAAAGGTTTGAAAATATTTATAGGAGGAAGTCTAAATTCCTAAGCATGGCATTCAAGGCCCCTGCATTCCTTTCTAATCTTATCTCTGACTTTTCTCCCCAGGCAGCATCTACTCTAATAAAACTAGACTTTATGCCAGTTTTTGAATTCTTCCTTTCATTTATGTCTGTTGACTACCCATCCTTCAAGGCCCGACTCAAATGCCATTTCTTTCCTGAAGTTCTGTCTTAGCTTCCTTCTCCTCCTTTCTCCCCTTTCCTGCCAAGAAAGAATTAGCCGCTATGCCCTTTGAGCTCCCAAGTCACTTTGTTCTTCTCTCATGGCATTTGTTTATCTTTTATTGTGGTATTTGTGGAATCAGCTGAGTTACTCAAGAGAAATGGGCCTTGCAAACAAGGCCTATGCTTTAATCGCCCCTATATTGGCCATTACTCACACTACGCTCCTTGCAAATATTAGACATTCTGTTGTACCCAAAGCCAAATCCCAGGTCACTGCACACCACCTGATTTGTGGCCCACCATGAAGCCCCTTTTATATTTCTATCCTACATTTTGTCATAGCTTGAAAACTGCTTAGGGCATATTGCTCAAGACATAGTTCCCTGACCCCTCCTTTCCTAATCAGTATTTTATATATTCTCTTTGAATTATTATGGTGTATAAGGTTCATTATGGTGCAAAGATCTTATCTAGTGACCACCCTGTCCTGTCCCACTGACCAAGCAGGGCCCCTGCCCTCTTCGCCTAGAACATGACCCTAGCCTGTTCTAAGGAATTCCAGTCCCTTTATTCCATGACCCTCCACCCTGCTCTGGAAAGTGCTGACTATGGCCCTCCATCCTGTGCCCTCCACCCTGTTCTAGGAGGGACCCCCATGACACAGGAAGGTTACACCCTTGTACCCTTGCGCCATATTCCCAAATTAGCCCTGAGCTATAGATCTAACCAATGGCTGTTCTTTGCTTCTGTACATCATGGCTTCTGCTAGCTCCCCTCCCTGATTGTGGTTTTTGTGGTTTTAGCCTATATAATCAAGTCTGTACCCCCAAAAGATTACTACTCATTTGAGTGAATACACTTGGGTAGTCGCGCACTTAATTAATAAATCCACACTTAAATTTATCTTGAACCCAGGTCTTGGCTCGCTCTTATTCTCTGCACAACAAAAGTAAATTCAATTTGACAGAGATTTATTAAACACCTACGATGTGCAAAGCTCTGGGGAAATCAAAGACAAAAGTGAAAGAATAATAGTACTTGTTTTAAAGGAGATTCCATTCTGTTGTAGAATGAATGGCACTCATGAAAATGAAAATGGCAGACATGAAAAGGTGTGTTAGGGTTTCTTCTGCAGAGATTCAATATAGAAACAGATAGGTAAATACAAGAGGATTTCAGGAGGAGAAGAACAATGACAAAGTGGGGTGAGGGGGAAGGGAAGAGGCTGGAAATATCCATCTACCCATCAATCAGCAAACATTTATTAAGCTTTTACTATGTATTAAGCACTAAGGACCTGATCACTCAGGTCAGTAAGTAGTAGAACCAGTATTGCAGCCCCAAATCCAGGGCTCTTTCCAGCACACCGAATTGCCTGTCCTTTTTTGCATAATCTGCATAATTATGTATTGCATAATAATTGATGGATGCATGGAATTGAATATTACTGCCCTGTAAGAAAAAATGAATGTAAAAAAATGCAGAGAAGCCTGGGAAGAGTTTTATGAACTGATTCAAAGTAGCATAAACAGAACCAGAAAAACAATAGACTTAATGACCACAACAATGTGGATGGAGAGAACAGCAACAAAACAGTGAAACTGAACATTGTAATTATGACCAAGCTCAGTTTCAGAGGAGGAGATAGGAAAATACAGCTCCCTCCCTTCTTTGCAGAGGTGTGGAATGTTGTGTGCACTGTCCATCTTGGTTGGCGATGTGTTTTATCAGCTTTGCTCACTTCTTTCTTCCCCCTTTCTTTGTTATAAAGGATAGCTTTCAGGATAAGGGAGGAGGGAGGGAAGGAGGGAGAGAGAGATATGTTTAGAAATAAAGGTGATGTAAAAAGAAAACATAATAACAACAATTACTTAAATATCAATGCTTAAAAAATAGAAGTGGTTCAAGAAAGTTGAAAAGTTGTGGACAAACTCGGTTTTTCAATTTTCTTTTTTTTTTTTTAACCTCTTTGGCTTTTGTCTGGGCGAGGGTATAGAGTTTAAAAATAGAGGTCTATGAAGAATGAGGGCTCAAATGAGGATCATGAAGCTAGTTCGTTTTCTTTGCCTTGGACAGCTAGAAACTTCAAAAGGGTCAATATGTCACTTTACAGAAGAGCCTTCAAGAATGTGGGAAAGGGGGAATTAACTCTCTGAGTGAAGTGAGATCTGCCTGCTCAGTGACCTCTCGTTCTCTCCTTGCCTGCCCACCCCCACCTGCCTCCCTCTACCAATGAAAGCTTGGCAGGTGTGTGTGTGTGTGTGTGTGTGTGTGTGTGTGTGTCCATCTCAGAATCATAGTCTCCACAGATTGCTGTGTATTTACATAAGACTTTGCATTTCCCAGGGTTTGCTCCAGCCATATGTTGCAAGAGGCACCTGTGGAGGGAGCGTGGCCCAGGAAGAAAGAGCACTAATTCTGGAGAAGAGAGAGGAAGGACCTAAGCTCAAATCCTGACTGATGCTTACTACCTGTGTGACCTTGGAGAAATCATTTTAGCTCTGAATAGTCAGAAGTCCTAGGTGTGTTGTCAGGTCCGATGGATAGAACCCTGACGGGAATCAGGGATGCCCTCAGTTCAAATCCTGCTTCAGATACTACATATATGACCCCAGGCAAGTCACGTGATTTCTGTAAGCCTCAGTTTCCTCATCTGTAAAATGAGTATTACCTCCCAAGGTTATTGTGAAGATCAAATGAGATAACCTATGTAAAGTGCTTTGCAAAATTTAAACTCATATTTAAATGCTGATTTGTTTATTTTTAAAATTTCATTCATTTAGCTTAAAATTTTTTTTTTACTTATCCTCAATTCTCTCATTTCACTTTACCTAGTTTCCTCATCTACAAAATTTCAGTGTTGAGCTTAATGGTTTCTCCAGTTCCTGTTAGCTCCAGATCTATGACCACCCAGTACAAAGGATCTTGTTCCCTAAGCATAGGACATTTTGAATCAGGACCCACAGGAGCCACTATGCACAATCAAATCTGGAGACCAAAGACAGCCTGAAACATATTTAGAAGCGCTGTAACTCAGAAAATATCTAGAACACTCACAATAAGGCCATAGATGGCTTGGCAGCAGCACCTCTGTGGCATTTTCAAAGGACCAGAGGATCATTGATTTAGCACTGGGGAAGGCATGTCTGAGATGATCTGTTCTAGCGATATCAAACTCAGATAGAAAGGGATCCCTGGGACTGCATATTTATTGGCTTAGAAATTAGGAACAGTTAGCTAATGATAGTTAACTATAACATTTATATGGCACTTATTATATGCCAGGTAAGCGTTTTACAGCTATTATCTCATTTGATCCTCACAACAACCCTGGGAAGTAGATGCTACTGTAATCCCTACTTTCCAGATGAAAAACCTGAGGCAGAAATTAATTGACTTTCCCAGAGTCTCATAGCTAGTAATTGTCTGAGGCTAGATTTGAACTTAGGTCTTCCTGACTCCAGGCTCTTAGCCCGATCCAATGCAGCTTCCTAGCTGCCCCCATTAAATGTTGAATTAACACTATCTGTGTTTTATTGTGTTTTTATTTATTTTGTTAAACATCTCGCAATTACATTTTAGCCAGGTTGGGCCATACTAGGGTAGTTTACAACCAGAGGGCAGTGAGTTTGACACCTTTGAAGTCCAATTGCATCATTTTGAAAGGGAGAGAACTGAGCCCCAGAGGAGGTAAAGTTAATGACCCAAGGTCACACCTAGTAAGTAGCAGAATTGGTTTTCTGGTCTAGGTCATAGGAACATAGCTTCATAGATCTAGACAGGACTGTGCTAGTAAATGTTTAACAAGGAGGGGGAGGGGAAGGGAGGAATGTACACACAACATGCTTTAAAATTTAATTTGCATTATTAACGGTCACTTTCTTAAGTCTTAGCAATCAACAAAGCAATAAACCAAGCCATGATTAGTAGCATCCATTATAAATGCTTATACTGGAAATTTAACAATTATCCCCCAAAATGGCTACCTGAATCTGGATCTTGAAGGGACTTAAGGGGTTCATTGGGACAATGCTCTCATTTTACAGATGAAGAAACTAAAGTTGATTAAGGGATTGACCCTGGGCATTACTGGTACTAGCATCTGAGCTGGGATTTGAACTCAGGTCTTTTGACTTCAAATCCAAGATTATTTCCATTAATAGTTTGGCTGAAGAGCAGTACAATAATTAAAAGTGAGAGTCAATGTGGTTCCATTTTTGCCTCTGACCCACACCGACTGTGTAATGCAAGAGAAATCGTGTTGCCAAGACTATAAATTGTAGAGAAGACGTCAACTGTATTGCTCAACTCGGGGAGTTTCCTCACTAAGAGCTCCCCACATTAGTGATGTGGCAGGCTAGCAGTCCCATTTAGCTGGATTAGAGAATATAGAAGAGGGAGCACCATGCAATAATTCTGTATAAGTAATTTAAGGCCAGACAAAGGGCTTCCATATCACACTGAAGAGTGTGGATTTTAGCCTAGCAATAATAGTGACAATCCAAGCTGCGCTGTAGGAAGCTTCTTTTGCCAGCTTTGTGGAGAATGGATTGGAAAGAGGAGACACTGGTAATAGGAAGAATAAACAGGGCCTAGGAGATCACAGGAAAGAGAGAATAACAACCAGAACTGATGTCTTGGCTTTGCCAGTAGTGAGAAAGGGACAAATACAAGAGATATTTTGGAGAGAGGATCAACAGAACTTGGCACCTGAGTGGATATGAGGGGATGGAGAAAGATGAATAAGAGAAAAATCAAGGAGGACTCTGATTACAAACCTGTGTGACAAGGAGGAGTATGGGGCTGATTGCCATAGAAAGAGGGTCATTTGAAGGAGGGATGGATTGAAAGGGAAAGAAAGAACAGTTTAATTTCAAATATGTTGAGTTTGAGATGCTAGCAGGGCATCCTGGTAAAAATGTCCAGAGGTAGTTAGAGACAAAGGCCAGGAAGCAGGAAAGAGATTCTATTTATATTAAGGATTTGAATCTACGGGAATCTATGAAACCACCAAGGGAGAGAATGTAGAGATAAGAGGAGGACCATGCTTGGGGAATGAGAAATTGGAAAGGGAGAGTATGTAGGAGTGGTGGGGGGGGGGAGGGAAGAGAAAGAGAAAGAGAGAGAGAAATAGAGAGAGAGACAGAGACAGAGACAGAGACAGAGAGACACACACACAGAGGCATGTAGAGAAAGACAGAGAGACAGAAAGAGACAGAGACAGAGAAAGATAGAGAGAGTTGGAAAGGCAGAGAGACAGGAAGCCAGAGAGGCAGGAGAGAGGGAGAGAGAGAGGGAGAAGAGAAGAGAAGAGAAGAGAAGAGAAGAGAAGAGAAGAGAAGAGAAGAGAAGAGAAGAGAAGAGAAGAGAGGAGGGAGGGAGATAGAGAGAAAGAGAAAGAGAGAGAGAGAGTTTGTTTCTTTATATGTAAAATAAAGGAGAAAGACTAGATAGCCTTCAGGGTCTCTTCCAATGCAATACAAAAGAGGAAAGGGCATCCAGGAGAGGGTGGTCAAAAATGTCAAAATCTGCTGAGAGATGAAGGGAGAGGAGGACTGAGAACTGGCTATTGGATTTAGTAGTTAAATGAACTGGGAAAGCAGTTTCAATAAAGTGGTGAAGGCTGGTGGTGAGGGGACTGGGGCAGCCAGTATAAATGATTCTTCCTGGAAATTTGGCAGGTTTGTAGGAACAGTAAAGGGTAAAGTCGGAGGGGTGCATGGAGTCAGGTGAAATTTTTTTAGAAAAGAAGAGATCCATTAGACCATAAGCTCCTTGAGGGCAAGGACTATGTTTTGCCTCTTTCTGTATCCCCAGGACTTAGTGCCTGGCACATTGTAAGTGCTTAATAAACACTGATTGACAGAGTGCTGAGATATGATCATGTTTATGGACAACAAGGAAGAAGTCAGTAGATGAGGAGAGATTAGAGATGAGAGGGGGCGTGTTGGGATGAGCCAGGCACTCAGAGGCAAGAGCCAGGAGAGTCCCAAGTAGAGAGGTTAGTCTTCTCAGGGAGAAGGGCACCCTTCTCTTCAGAATAAGAGCAAAGAAGACTGTTAAAGATGAAGAGGGATTTTGAGATACAAAGTAAGGAGGTGAGTTGATGGGTAGTTTCAATTTTCTCGGTAAAGTAGGTTTCAGGAGTGTGCAGGCTTGGAAGAGTCAATTGTTAAATTTTCAGTGTGAGAATTCACTTGGAAATAGGCTACAAATCAGAGCTTACTTTAATTTTTTTGTTTTATTGATTTCTAGACTTAAGAAAATGATGGTGAACATGTTTTTTTTTTTTTCCCTTGCTTTTTGGAGGGCAATTGGGGTTAAGTGACTTTCCCAAGGTCACATGGCTAGTTTTTTTTGTGTTTAGTTGTCCTGAGGCCATATTTGAACTCAAGTCTTCCTGACTCCAGGGCTGGTGTTCTGTTTGCTGCGCCACCTAGCTGCCCCTGAACATGTAAATAATACCTAGAATACAGATCAAGCTTAAAAGTGTCTCATGGGTACTTAAAAAAAAAAATTACAGAGAACCAATTGTTAAAAGCATTTCTTTTTGTACCTCTGAACAGGAGGCAGGATCATTTGCTGAGAGAAAGGTGGAGATGATATAAGGGGCTTGATGAGAGTGAAGGTTTAGAGCAAGCACTGTCAGGATGATGGTAGAGAGTTAAACAGAGAATAAAAGGGCTGCCCAATTAAGTCAGATGACAGATTGGTTGAAGACCAGTCCCCACAGTTAAATGATTTCCTTTAGTGAGTATCTCTAAGGCCCTTCTCAGTCCTAGATCTTAGGATCCAATATGTTTCTGATCCCCAAGGATGTTCATCTCTCTCTGAGCATTCCCCCTTGTACTCTATTTTGGGTCCTGTGTCTTTTTTGGCCTGGGTTTGGGATCAGGCAGGTTGGAACCCTAGTCATTTCCTCTTCTAGAGTGGCAATCTGTTAGTGCTCAGTATATGCTTATCCACCTGGACCTTTGACCATTCTGTGTCCCCTTCTGTCTATATTGCTGACTTCCCAGGAGACAACAGTGGTGGAAGTTAAGCTGGGAGTCAGTTCTGTTTTCAAATACCAAATGACATGCTGTGAGTTTGGGACACTGATCAAACCGGGTTTGTGTGAAGCTTCCCTATCCACGAGGAGATTGTGAGAAACCTGGCTGGCCTTATGTGCCCTTACATAGACATAGCAGGTAGGGAGAGAGTTAGCTGGGACACGCCCGCTTAACAGCACTTTGTTCCTTCCCTATCCCCTGAATTCTTATGCCTTTTCTATGTCGATTATTTCCAATTTATCCTGTATAAACTTGTTTGTATATAGTTGTTTGCATGTTGTCTCCCCTATTAGACTGTGGGCTTCGTGAGAACATGGATAGTCTTTTGCTTTTCTTTGTATCCCTAGTACTTAGCACAATGCCTGGCACAGGTTCAACTGACTGGTGAAGAGGAAGGAGTTGGAATCCAAGTCACTGTCTGCCAACCACCTCCATGGAGTCCATCAATGCTTTTCTTACCAAACATTTTTACTTATCTTAAAACAAGGAAAATTTTAAAAAGGACTCCTTTTCTCTGTGTTTTCCTCATGGAATTCCCAGTTCCCTTCTTTTCCCTGGCTTGCCCCTGAGGCTCAGAGACACATAGTAGTAAGGCCATGGAGGGCGGAGTGGTCCACCACGGAGACCTCCCATACTTTACTAGTCTACAATAGAGTTTGGATTGGTAAATAGTATAAAGAACGAGGAAGGGCGGAGTGGTGGAAGTTGTAGCCAAATCCCACTGAGCCCAATGTTTCTGCTAAACTACACTCAGCAGATTGCTATAGTCTTACAAAGAGATAGCATCCCAAATGGAAGGAAAATGTATTAGAATTCCCAAAGAGTATCTTGTTGTCCCTCTAAGTAAACCAGGGCAGCAGAATTATGGTGGGATGGAAACACCTGCAAACAACAGCCTCGAACCTCTCTTGATTTTAAGCTGTCGGTAAGGTTGGCGTTTTAGGAGGACTGTTAGTTCGCCATTTACAGAACTGGTTGTTCACCAAGAAGAGAAAGGGAGAGCACCAGCCAAGACCTTTTTAGAGTAGAGACCTTTTTATGATTTCCTCCCCCTAAGTTGTATGTGTCCTTGAGAAGTCTTGCGTTAGACTGAGTGATAAGCCTCTTGAGGTCTTGGCCGAGAGAAGGCAAAGGGTTTGGTTGAGGGAGGATGACTATATGTACTAAAGTTAGTTAACAGCTGTGTTCTTGTCAACACCCTCTAAACTTTCGCCTATTCTGCCCAGGTACAGCTAGAGAGGTGGTGAAGTATATAGAGAACTAAGCCTGGAGTCAGGATGACCTGAGTTCAAATCCAGTTCAAATCCAGTCTCAGACACCTGCTAGCTGGGCAAAACACTTAACTTTGTTTGCCTCAGTTTCCTCATCTGTAAAATGAATTGGAGAAGGAAATGGCAAATCCCTTCAGTATCTTTGCTAAGATAACCCCAAATAGAGTCATGAAGAATTGGACATGACCAAAACGACTAAATAACAACAAACCTTATTCATACCTTCCCACATGGTGCAACTCTTGTCCATATCCTTTCTAAGATTCACAGGAGGTCTACTCATTATGCTTTTTCTTAACACTGCAAAGCCACCATTGATCCATTCCAACTGTTCCTTTGCATCCCTCACCCTTGCTACAGGATCAAACGCTCTTCTCTGCTTGTCTTACTATCCTTGGGTGGTGATGTTCTTTATTCCTGGTCTTTGGCATTTCTCTTTAAGTGTCACACCCACCATGAACCTCTCCATTCTGTGAAGGTAAAAGAGTTCCATGTCTTGATGACACATATATAGCAACACTAACTAACAAAAATGTCAGCCTTGAAAAGATGGATTGTTTGCTTTCCTGAAAAAGTTGGAGTTAGAGAACTTTGTAAGTTCCTCAGAGCCATTAGTCTGTGCTCCCCCCCACCCCCCCCCCGGCTCAGCTTGTTGTCTGTATGTGCCTGTGTCCTTTATATACTTGTGGTTTGTCAAGCACTACAAGGTGTTCTTTTAAAAGCATACCAAAATCTGATCAATTAACATTCTTCATCCACTTCGTTTTTCCCATGTAGATGGTTAAGCCAAACTCCTTTGAGTTATTTTAGATCTCTTCCAGGACACTCAGCAATATCGTGTGGGCTTGTTGCAGTTACTATATTGTCATATAAACAGGAGCGCACCATCCACAGTGAATCTTCTCAGCCTGGACTCTGTCCAGGATCTCCTCCATCTCAGTGGCAAATGCCTTTGGAGAGCCTTCATCTCCCTGTTTCATGCCTTACTTGACTGTTAACTACCAGGAATGGGAGGGGAGCATTGAACAGGGTTATTTTCATTTTTATATTTTCCAAGGAATCCTAAATGATTTTTGATGTGTGGATTAGAGATACCTTAATGTAAAGAACTGATAAGGTAACATTTTATTCTACTGAATTGAATGCTTATGCCTGACATACAGTAAACACAATAGAATCCTGTATTCTCTGCATCTTTCAGTTAATTGTTAGAGGGTGAAGATATAGCCTGCTTATTTCCTTTTTAGTTATTTTTCAGTCATGCCCGACTCTTCAAGACCCCATTTGGGAATTTCTTAGCAAAGATACTAGAATGGTTGCCCTTTCCTTCTCCAGCTCATTTTACAGATGAGAAAACTGAGACAAACAAGGTTAAGTGACCCCAAGGTCATACAGCTAGTAAGTGTCCACAGTCCGATTTGAACTCAGGAAGATGAGTCTTCTTGACTCCAGGCTTGGTGCTCTATCCATTGTGCCACCTACCTGCCTCATTTATTCTCTGCTAATACCCCTATCTATCATGCCCTCAATTTGGGCACACATGACTCTCATAAAGATTTTATATAGATGAGATAATAGAGACATAAGCTAATAGACTTTGAAGTTCTTTAGTTCACCCCTTTTTGTCATTAACGATGCCCAAGATTTTTTCCATGACTGATATTTTCGTCTCCTTCAGGTACCTTGTATATTGATCTCTCAACACCCTCACGATTGTATTACCTCTAGAGTAGATCTAGTCTCTCTTTATATACTGGTTCAATCCAGACAATGAGTATATTTAAAATAAAAGATTTTGTTGGGAGAGGAAAGAAAGATGTTAGTGGCTAGGAGATAAGGAAGACTTTATATGAAAAGTGATGCTTGAGCTGAGTTTTGAACAAATAAAGAATTTTAGTCCTTGCCTTATCTAATCAGTTGTGTTAAATTTTGATAATGATGATGATAAAAAGAACGGATAAGGCATCATGACATAACAGATGGAGAGCTTTCCTTGAAACCAAAAAGACTGAGGTATATGGCTATCTCTGACATGTACTGGTTATATGACCCTGGGAAGTCACTTAACCCTTGTAAGTGCTCTAGGCAACTGACATTGTAAGTTGAAGAAAAGACCCTGTCTTGCAATGGTAAAGGGAATTTCCTTACTCAGGAGCTCTTTATATTTATGACATTAAAGGCACAGGGAGCTAGAAGGTGTAGTGGATAGAGCGCTGGACCTGGAGTCAGAAAGATTCATCTTCCTGAGTTCAAATCTGACCTCAGACACTTACTAGTGGGTAGCCCCGGGCAGGTTCAAGCTCATACAGCTAATAGGTGTCCAAGGCAGCATATAGTATATTTTTCTTTCTATAGAGAAAGTTTATTTCTCTTTTTTTTTGGTAAAGTAGCAAATCACTTAACATTGGTAAATGTGAATGAAAGCAACATTATTTATGCTTGTTTCTGTCCATATGATGGCAAGGGGAGAATGCAGCCATATTTTTGCTTTATACAATATAATTTTATATAAGACAGTCTGTGTCTTGATGGGGATTCTTTGGAATAATTTGTAGTCTCTGCTGGGAAAAAGCAAAACAAAACAAAAGAACACCAAAAATGTTCCTTACTTCTGCCCTGAAGCGCCTACCAAATTGGCAGACTCCCAGAGCAAAATTCCAAGGGCTCTGTCTTCATTCAGAAAAGGGCACTGGCTTCAGATTTGTCTGTGTCTCTTCCCTTCCTCCCCCTCCTCCCTGACCCTCACTCTTCTCCAGCAGCTGACCCTGGAACGTAAATATTAGGATAGGAACTTCATCAATGCCTTTGGATACCACTCCCTCCAAGACCTTTCTCCTCCCAGCTGGCTCCCTTGCCCTTTCATGTCTGACCCTTTCTGAAAGCACAGCTTTCTCTGGCTAATCGCTTTTCCCCTCAGGGGATCATTTGCAGGTCATATTTAATAAAGGTGGGGAGGTATAAAATTATGACATCACCATTCACGTGGTAAAGGACTAAGGGTGGGAGGGAACATAGAGTCAGCAGACAATAAGAAGCCCTAAGGGATTTTGTGCACCTATAAGGAAGGGATCCCATTTGTAGAAAGGCCAGGGGCTGAACATTTGAACCTGCCTGAAGTATTAGAAAAAAATGAAGAAAGTAAAGTCAGAGATATAGAGCTACAAAGGGCACAGTGAGGAAACTGAGGCAAGGGGTGACTTGCCCAAAGTCACATAGTGTAAATGACAGAGGTGAGATTTTTATCCAGGTTCTCTGACTCCAAATGCAGTGCTCTCTTCTACTGTAATTTAATTTAAAAACTAAAAAAATCAAAACAATTAAAAAAAATAGCAAGGAGCTGAATGGCATAAACTCACAGAGATGTCAAACTCCTGGCCCGTGGGCTGCAAGCCACCAAGGCTGAACGAGATAAAAATGTAACGGGGAAATATTTAACAAGATCAATAAAATACAACATAGATAATGTTAATTTGTGATTTTCTCGGTCGAGATGCACCCACAGGGATCTGTTGCTATTGGAGTTTGATACCACTGGGAGAGAGGCTACAAAGTTGACTCAAAAGTTCAAGAGGTTGCCTGAGCCTGTACAAGTGTCATACCTTTCCCTCACATTTGGCTGTTGTCATTGTTGTCTCTTTTTAGGGTTCATAGTATCATAGATTTAAAGCTAGAAGAGGCCTTGGAGTCATCGAATCCAGCATCTTTGCTTTAAGTATAAGAAGACTGAGGCCTAGAGACAGGCACTGATTCACTCAGGGTAACAGAACTAGTAAAAGGCAGAGCCGGGATTTGAACTTGAGTCTTTTGAGTCTATTTTTTATTTTTTTTAATTTTTATTTATTTATTGCTTTTTGGAGGGGGGAAGGTAGGGCAATTGGGGTTAAGTGACTTGCCCAAGGTCACACGGCTAGTTTGGGTTTTGTGTTAAGTGTCTAAGGCCGGATTTGAACTCAGGTCCTTCTGACTCCAGGGCCAGTGCTCTATTCACTGCACCACCTAGCCACCCTACATCTTTTGAGTCTAAATCCAGCCTTCTCCTGCCCCTTCCCACTTCCCAACCCTTGACTCCCTGGCAAAGTGAGGTCATGACAGCAAAATAGTCTTATGAGGCTGCCATGAAGAATGTAGGGAGGTCAAGTTGAGAACCTTCTCAAAGCTGTACTAGGAGCATCGGGAAGGTCAACGGTCTCTCAGTTAGTCAGGGATTGATTATCCAGAATATGGATTGTCCAATATGAGTGTTATCCAAGTTTTCTTGCTTTTCTTCTTTCTCCATCTTGCTCTCTAGTTGGAGGTCGTTTCATCATCCAGTAGCATGTCCAACAAAGTGGGATGAAGTCCATATGGAGTCCACCATGGAGTTTGTGGCCTGGCTTAGAAGAAAGATGCAGGGACATAGTCAAAGGTCTGAGAGAACAGACTAACATACTTAGGGGGGAAACCTGGAAACCTGGGATCTGCTCTCTGAGGAGGAGGAAAGGAGTGGCATAAATAGGCTTGTCCATTTA
The DNA here is from genome assembly GCA_028646515.1 of Pseudochirops corinnae. Taxonomy (NCBI): domain Eukaryota; kingdom Metazoa; phylum Chordata; class Mammalia; order Diprotodontia; family Pseudocheiridae; genus Pseudochirops; species Pseudochirops corinnae. The sequence goes on from CM053586.1 coordinate 35,114,728, forward strand.
GTTTGCACCAAACCTACACTCAGTAGTAGCACTGATCTTTCTTATACTCAAGGACCCACACCACCTCATTCCTGAATACAATAGGGAAGCTACAGTTCCCCCATTTTAAATATGAGGTACCACCACAAGGTGGTGCATTGATCCTATAGACAGGATCCCTGGAACCCAGAAGAAAGAAATTGGACCAGGGTGCCAGGAGCAAGTGGGTGATCCAGGGAGACTCCTGGCAATGCTGGGGACCAGAGAATGCTAAGAAATGATGGCTTCAAAAGTGGCATTTCCCTCAGAAGAGTAGACTACAAGGCCATTAGCAGAAGGGCCAGTAAGAAAGCAATTATAATAAATCAAGCACCTTTTCAAAGAACTGCTTATTTCCTGTATGACCTTGGACAAGTCATTTAATATCTTGGGGTCTCAGTTTCCTCAGCTATAAAAATGAGAGTGACTCTATGGCCTCTAAGATTCTTCCCATCTCTATGACTCCCAATGACTGGGACCAAGGGACCAAGGACTGTGAAAATGGGCACAGAGTGGAAGGAGATGATCTGGACTGTGGAAGTAGGAGCACAGGAAAGAAAAATAAAACAAGGTCCCCTCCCCATCCTCCTTTTCTGTCCTGGAGAGGCCAGGCACAGTGGAAAGAGGATTAGACTGTGTGTGTACTGATACACACCCACGGTGCCCCTTCCAATCTAAAGCTCCCGAGCTGAGTCTGTTGCATTTATATCTGTATCTTTAGGGCCATAGCACTGTGTCTTGGCATACAGAGGACACTAAATAAATGCTTGTTAATTGATTGATTAGAGTCAGAAGAACTCTGTGTTCTCTTCCCATTTTGGGCATTCACTAGTTGTATATTCACAACTGAAATTTCTATGAGCCTCAGTTTCCCCATCTGTAAAATGGAGATAATAGTGCCTGTACCATTACTAGTACTTTACAGGACTGTCAGATGAGGGAATGGGGAATTCAAATGAGATAATGTATTTCAAGTTCTTTGCTAATCTTAAGGAACTATATAAATTATTATTATATTACATACTGTTATCTTGTTACATATTATATATTGTTATATAGTGTATTGTTATAAGAAGTTATTATTACTCATGCAACCTCCAACCTAAAATAACATATACCTTCCTCTTTACCTGACCACACCCTTCAAGTTTCACATCCTCCCAGAAGCCTTCAGATTCTTTGGATATGATGTCATCTTTTCACTCTGAACCATGACAGAACTCAGCTTTCCAGTGTCCATAGGGTCCCTCTTTTTTTGTTTTTTGGAGGGCAGTTGGGGTTAAGTGACTTCCCAAGGTCACACGACTAGTTTTTGTGTTAAATGTCTGAGGCTGGATTTGAATTCAGGTCCTCCTGACTCCAGGGCTGGTGCTCTATTCACTGCACCACCTAACCAACTCTTGGTCCCTCTTATTTTATAGTGGAAAGGAAACTGGCTTTTGGGTCAGAGCACTTGAGTTTGAATCTTTTCTCAGCTCCTAGGGCACCTGCATGGCAGAGGTGGGATTTGAACTAACTTTCTATAAGTTAGTTCCTCATCTATAAGATATATATGTGTGTGTGTGTGTGTGTGTGTGTGTGTATACACACAATTTTTGTATGGAATATATATATATATATATATAGAGGGGTTAGACTATATGAGGAGAAAACAAACACTTATATAGCACCTACTATGTGCCAGTGTTAGCTTTACAAGTGTTAGCTCATCTGATCCTTACAACAACTCTGGGAGGTATATGCTGTTGTTATTCCCATTTTATAGATAAGGAAGCAGAGGCAGATAAAAGTTAAGTGACTTGCCCAAGGTCACACAGCTGATCTATGTCTGAGGGTTAGATTTGAACTCAGGTCTTTCTGACTCCAATATTCCATTCACTGGGATTCCAAGCTGGCCACCAGATGGCCTTTCTTCTGGGTCTAGAACTAGGGTCCTAGGTTGCTCTGAGCACTCATAGAATCATAGACTTTGAGCTGAAAGAGACATAAGAAGTTACCTAGTCCAGCCTCTTTATTTTACAAAGGAATCGGCGAAAGTGCATGAATTAAAGTAATTTGCCTAAGGTTAGTAAGTGTTAGAGGCAGGATCTGAACTCAGGTCCTCTGATTTCCAAGCATGGTTTGTTCTGTGTCATACTGTGCCAAGGCTGTCAGTATTCTATTTCCAGCCAGAGTTCTTGCTCTTCGGATGCAGAATGAATGCCTTAACTCAGAGAAGGCAACTAACTTGGAATGAATGGGTGCTGAAACGTAGAGCGTGTGAGCAACACGTCCTTTTTCAGTGGCACAGCAACCCTTGATTTATTATGTTGTTTGTAAGAATAATCATTTCAAAAGAGGAAGCTCACAGATGGTATGTTCTTCCTTCCTAAGCCCAGCTTCCTCCTTTTTGCTTCCACACTGAAAGTGACCCCCTATTGTCCCACTCCAAAATATTTGGTCCTAAAAGTTGCCCTGATGGGATTTTTCCTGCTCTTGCCTTTTGTGAATTTTGCTCAGATGTCTTTTGTAAAGCTTGCCCTCTTGTGCAAATAAATATGCTGATGATGGCTCCAGCCAGATCACATATGTTTGCCAGTTGAGTTATTGACCGATAAATGATTCCCAAATTTCTAAGCCTGGGGATTAACAAGATGCTGGTAGTGGTGGTAGGGCATACTCGAATGATGGTGGACCTTAGTACATTCCCATAAGACAATGGGGATGATAACGTTTTCAATGCCTAGATAACAGGGTTGTGACAAGGTTCTGCAAAACCTGTAGGGCACATTGGACAGAATACTGGGTTTGGAGGCAAAGGAAGTGAGTTCAAATCCCACCTCTTCTCCTGCAACTTTGAGCAAACTATTTAACATCTCTGGGCCTTAGCTTTCTATTTGTAAAATGGGAAGGATTATACTAAATGACCTCTATGGGGCTTTCTAGCTCTAACTTTATAATCCTAAATGAAATGATGTATATTATTTAAGTATGGGTTATTGTGGCTTGCGTTTATTTTACTAATGGGAGTTTGTCCTGGGAAACCAAATCCTTGATTTGCGGCAGCCTAAAAAGGCAGTTCAAATCCTGCTTTTGTCATCACTTTTTTGAAGAGCCAAGTAAGCATTGCTTTTAATTATTTATGGTTCTATTTGGGTTATGCAGTTTGGTAGTATCTGTAACTTTTTTCTATATGTTTATCTACATATTGAATATGTAATATAAATGAATATATTTTCAATTTTAAATATAAATTATATGAATTTATTTGCTACTTTAAATATAAATTTTACTATTCTCTTATCAATTGATGATTTTAAAAAAAGTTATTATCTCTTGCCAATGTTGTATTAGGTCACTGTGACCTGGGGCAAGTCACTTAACCTCCATGGGCCTCAGTTTCTTTTTCTGTAAAATGAGGGGGTGTGGTCCCTAAGGGCCTCTGAGGTCTCTTCCAGCTCTGTGAGCCTATGAACCTTCACCCACTCTAGTGGAACTGATTTCCATCCCACACTTCCTAGCAGAGACACTGGCATGGAATAGAAGGGACAGTACATGAAATTTACTTGGTTCAGTGAATTTGGGCATTTGTTTGTCAAGTCTGTGAGAATTTTTCCCTAAAACAGACCATTTCTTGGTAAAAGTTACTGTGACACAGAAAAAAAGATGGGACTGCAAGTCCTGCTTAAATAAACTCCAGGGAGTCCAAAAGGATGAAAGTCCTTTCTGCTCTTTCTTTCTGATTGCCCTGCTTTTTCTGCCTTGCTGCTCTCATCATCCTCCCCTGAAAGGGAGGATCCTGGACTGTAGTGTCACCAAGGACCCTGAACACAGAGGAGAGCAATGGAAAGAAAACTGAGAGGCAAGAGAAGTAGATTCTAGCCCTGCCACTAAATAACTCTAGGACCTGGAACAACTAACTTCACTTTCCCAGGTTTCCTCTTCATTGAGATCAGGGAGGTCACAGATTGAGAGCCAGAAGGGACTTCAGAAGCTGTCTTGTCTTATCTAGCCCTCTCAGTTACCAAGCAAGTTGAGTGACTTACCCAAAGTCAGACAATTAGTACATGGCAGAGGCGGAATTTGAACCCAGCTCCTGAGAGAGCCAGTGTTCCTACCACTGTGCCATGCTACTTGTAAGCTCTGCCAGCTGTGACATCCTATGGTCACCTGATTGGTCTAGGTTTCATTTTCTCCAGTTGGTCTTCACTGTTCATTCTTGCCCCCTAGTATGTCCCAGGTATTGGCAAAATTTCACTTTGGTCTTTCTTCCTTTATTTTAGTATCATAGTAACTTTTATGTGAGAACTTGGGAAATTATCTTGTGAAGCTTCATGATTGGGAGTGATGGGGTGAAGAAATGAGGAGCTTACAAATCCAGCCTCAGACACTTAACCCAAAAACTAGCTGTGTGACCTTGGGCAAGTCACTTAACCCCAATTGCCTTCCCAAAAAAAAGGCAAAAAAAAAAAAAAGAAATGAGGAGCTTGGTCAAATGTGACTGTGACTCAGGTAGTGAATAGAGTGCTAGAGCTAAAGTCAGGAAGACCTGTGCTCAAATACCACCTCAGACATTTATGAACTGAGTGACTCTGGGCAAGTCACTTATCTGAATGTCAATTTCCTCATCTGTGAAATGAGGATAAAAACACCTGCAACCTTTAGCTCACAGAGTTAATGCAAGGATCAAGTGAATTAAAACATGTATAGTGTTATATAAACATCAGTTATTATTATCAGTGTCTACAACCATATCCAGTCTTTGGATTGCAGTACAAATGTTTTCATGTCATTAGGGTCAAACAACCAAAGGTTCAGACTTTTCTAAAGCATCTGACTCTTGTTTACTACTGTCATTTGCCAGTTACCAATCCCTCCTCGGAAGGTTTGGGGGCCCAGAGCTAAAGGATTCAAAAGAGATAGGCTCAGAGGTCACAGTACCTGAACCACCAGTGTAATCACCTTCTTACAGATAGACACTACTATTTCAACAAGGGGTTTTTATGGAATGGCTATCTCTTTTCCAAGGCTCCATAAAGCTCTGTATTTACATACAATATCCACTTCAGAGTTCGTAAGTGCCCATATGTATATGTTGTTGTTCAATCATGTCTGTCTCCTCATGCCCTATTTGGGGTTTTCTTGGCAGATATTGGAGTGGTTTGACATTTCCTTCTTTAGATCATTTGACAGATGAGGAAACTGAGGCAAAGAGGATTAAATGACTTGCCCAGGGTCACATCACTAGTGAGTATTTGTGACTGGATTTGAATTCATGAAGATGAATCTTCCTCATCTGCCCTATATGCATGTGTACCAAGGTTGTATGATATTCTGTCCAAGATAGAATACTTGAGAGTCTTACTACAATTAAACTAAGGGGTAAATGAAGCTAAACCATACCAAAAAAAAATCCTCCTGGAATGTAGGAGTATAGAACCTAAAAGAGAAAATAGAAAATATTGTCTTGGGGCTTCTTTCCCTTCTTTTCAGAGGTGGGAGACTAAGGATGCAGAATACTACATATAATGTCAGACTTGATTTATATGTTCATTAGTTTTGTTGAACTGATTTTTCTTCATCTTAAAGTTCTTTATTATAAGGGATGGCTGAGGGTGGGAGGGTAAGAAGAGGAAATTAAGTGGCATGGTGAATTTAGTTCTGAGCTTAGAATCAGGGGGACCTGAGTTCAAATCCTAGCCTCTGAATTTTAGTAACCAGGTGAACTTGGACAAGTCAATTAACCTCTTTCAGCTCACTTTCCTCATCTGTAAAATAATGGGATTTGACTCAACTTCTAAGGTCCCTTTTGACCCTAAATCTATCATCCTATGATGGTTGGAAATGAAGGCAATATAAAAACCAAAGATATTAATAAAATGTGAAAGGGAAAAATACTCTCAATGGTATGAATTAGAAAAAAGGCTTTAGGATACATTTGAGGAGTCCGAAACAATACAGTCCAGGATGATCCCAGCAAAAATCTAAAATCCCAAAGCAATATGGGTTCTTTCAATCAGTCTACTACCGTCTTTATTTTATTCACTCTTCTTTTGTATTACAAACTCATTTTATTTTCAATTCGCGTATCAACAACCAAGCATTTCCATAATAGAGAACTATAAAAAAGACAATTGCACGTGAAACTGCAAATCTACCATGTACAACATGATATTCTCTCCAAAAATACAACAGTTATCCTGTAAATTTCTTGTTTTTTTTCTTCCCTCCCACTCCACCACCCTGCACTAGAGATAACTACTATTAGACACAAATAGGTGTGTGTATGTATATGTATATGTAAAATTAGTCTTTTCATACTTCTATTTGCTAGTTCTTTCTCTGAATGCAGAAAATATCTTTCTTCATATGTCCTTTATTTTCAATTTGTGTAGTTAAAATAGACAAAATGACTTAGTCCCTCAAAGTTGTTCTTCAAACAATATTGCTATTACTGGTTCTGCTCACTTCACTCTTCGTTATTTCATGCAAGTTTTCCCATGCCTTTCTAAGCTCATTGTGCTCATCATTCCTTATAGCACAAGAGTATTCCATCACAATCATCCGCCACCGTCATTTCCCAATTGATGGGAATCCCTGCAATTTTCAGTTCTTTGCCAGCTCAAAGAGAGCTGCTAGAAACATCCCATTCACATTGAAAGTTATAATGACTATTTTTTCATTTTCCCCATCTTATTTTTACTCACTATTTTCTTTCTCAGCCTCTTTTTCCCCCACCCTATCCCTGTTACTATATCTTTTCCCCTACCCTCCCACCCTTCCCACTTCACCTACCCCTCTAAGAGTCCCTCCATGCCCTCCCCTCCCCTAATCTCAGGTCATACACCCCTCTAAAAGTTTCATTCCTATCCTATTCCTCAGTTTTCTCATTTCTCTACATATTCAGAAGACTTCAAAACCCTTCCAGATATACAGGCTGTTTCTTCTTCAACCCAGATGAGAGTAAGGGTCCCACATTACCAACCCTCCACCCCCACCTGCTTCCTCTGTATTAGTTTTTCTTTCATGTCCCATTTTTATACTGTAATTGCTCCCTATTACCTTTTCCTACCCAATTTTTAGGAATCATCCCATCATACACAACTCAGCCCCAACATTTCTTATATATATATATAGAAAGTTAGCAGTTGGACCTTAAGGAGCTCACTCTTTTTTTTTTTCCTCATTGACTTGTTTATTTACTTTTAGTTTACAAGATTCAGTTCCACAATCCCTTGAGTTTCAAATTTTCTCCCCTGCCTTTCCCCTCCTCCCCCCCCACCATGGTGGCATGCAATCAGGTATAGGATCTGCAAATACTTCCACATTGTACAATAGTCTGGTTGTATAGAAGGGTTGTAACCAATGGAGTGAACAATGAGAAAAAAGAAAGAAAACCAAACATGAAAAAGAACGATAGCATGTAGATTGCTTCAGTGTCCATTTAAACTCTGGTCTTTCTAGATCTTTCTCTGAATGTAGATATCTCCTTCCATCCTGAGACTTGTAGAGTGTGTTGCTGAGAAGAGTCAGTTTATCAAGGTTGGTCATCACACATACGATGTGTCTGCCATTGTGTACAAATTTTTCCTGGTTCTGGAGCTCACTCTTCTTAAATAGGTCCCAATTTTATGCTGTTGAAAAGCTCATCTTATCACTTATCAAGCTATGCTTCTAGTCATCCCTGGACCCCACTGTCTCTCCACCCCCATCCTATTCCCACTCATCTCTAAGAGTAGTAACTTTCATTGATCAAGTGTCTTCCACTTCCTATCTCTGTGACCTTGGACAGATTATGGATTATTTTTTGCCTAACCTGTGGTAGAGCCCTGTGAGCTCATTTTGGCCTGAGTAGCCACAGTCTGACACATTTTACATTGACCCCGACATAGTGATATCTTTTGGGTTCTCTTCAAGTATGAAGAACAATAACTCACCAGCACTTGGTATGGAGCTTGATATAGTAAGGACTTAATAGATGTGTATTGGTTGTTAAATAAATGCTATTATCATCTCCCTTTTACAGATGAGGAAACTGAGGCAGGAAGACATTATGTGATCTGCCCAGTGTCTCACAGCTATTAAGTGCCTGAAGCAGGATTCAAACCCAAGTTCTCCTGATTCTAGGTCTCGTTCTCTCTCTAAAGCTATGTTCCTATAGTCTTATGAACCCAGTAGTGAATACTGGGATGTTTCATTTGCGTGAGCCTACTTGAGTTCCCCCCCTTCCCACCCCTGCCCTGAGCTCTTTCCACCTAGGGAAAATTTAGTGCTCCCTTTAGTGAAATTCGGATAAATCAGGCCATTTTGAACGTCACCGTCAGCCTCTTGGATTTTCCCAGAGCCTTTGGGACTGGTTGGTCTAGACATTTTCCGCCAAGGCTGCCTGCAAATATTTGAGGACCTTGATACAATTCCAAGCAAGTAAACAGCTCCAGAGCCTCTCCCCTGTAAACAGTATGAAATCCCGAACAATAGATTCATGGATGGAACTCATCCCGGAGCTGTTCCTAAAACATTTTTAAGGGGAAATGTCAACAGTAACCAAGGAGACCCCAAATTACAGTGTCAGTGAGATTATCCAGTAGCCATTTGGAAGGACCCCTGAGGGTGATTTAATCTAACCTTTTACATATGCGGAAACTGAGTCAGAGCAGTGAAGTGGCTTAGAGTCATAAGTCACTAGGTCATAGCGCTAGAGCTGGATGGAACCCTAGAGGCCAACGAGGGCACCCCTCTCATTTTGTATATAAACAAGGCCTTCTCAAAGGTCACACAAGTAGTAAGGAGCTAGTAAGAGTCAACATTTATCTAGCATTTTAATGTTTGCTCGATGCATTACCAATGTTATCTCGTTCAATCCTCAGAACCACCCTGGAAGGTGGCTGCTGTATCATCCCCATTTTACAGATGAGGAAACCATGGCAGAGAAAGGTAAGGTGACTTGCTAAGGCTCACCCAACCAGTGTCTGAGGCAGCATCCTAACTCTGGCCTTCCTGGCTCCAGGTCATGTGCTGCTTTGCTCATTTCCACTGTAGTTCTCATTTATATAATACCACTTTGCATTTGATCTTCACCATAACCCCATGAAGTCAATGTCATTATTATTCCTGTTTTATAGATTAAGAAAGTGAGAGACAAAGAGATTGGGTGGCTTGTCCAAGACCACAGAGCCAAGCAGTATCTGAGGCAGGATCAGAACCCGGGTCTTCCTGACTCCAAGTCCTATACTTGGGGCACTGAGATAGCTACCTCTAATACCTCTAAACACCATATAAATGTTAAATACTACCTCAAAATAACAGGGACAACTAGGTGACTCAGTGGAAAGTACCAGGCTTAAAGTCAGGAAGACCTGAATTCAAATCCAGCCTCAGATATCAGCTGTGTGACTTTGGGTAAGTCACTTAACCCTGTTTGCCTCAGTTTCCTCATCTGTTACATGAGCTGAAGAAGGAAATGACAAACCACTGCAGTATCTTTACTAAGAAAACCCCAAATTGGGTCATGGAGAGTTGGATACGACTGAAATGACTGAACAACATTAATATCAGAAGAACCAAGCTCTCAGTAACCCCAGGCTCTATATATTAGAACAGCAGAGCTTTGAAGTGGTCATTTTTAACCTCCTAAATAATTTACCCCCTTGTTTCATTGCTAACAGCAATGACAACATTACTGAATCTCCCGCTCTCCTGGTTGAAGGAAAATCAGAATGAGAAGCAATGAAAAATGCACAGCAATTTGTGATTACCATCTAGAGCTATTAATTTGGTGCATTCTCACAGTTTCCTACAGTCAAGAGAGAACTGGTACTAGTTGGTAATTAGTTTAATAGATGCTGCTATGGGTCGGTGGAAAGAGAAATTAGCTTGGAGTTAGGAGATCTGGATTTGAATCTTGCTCTGATCCACATTAGCTGTGTGGTCCTAGGCAATCTACCAAGCTGTTCTGAGTCTCATTTTTCTCAGCTGTGAAAGGACATCCAGTTTAGGGATAGTGGATAGTGTGCTGATCTTGAGATCAGGAAGATCTAGATCCAAGTATTGTCTCTGACTCATAATAGTTGGATAGCCATGGCTGCTTTAGCTTTTCAGTGCCCCAGTCAACTCCCTAAGACTGTAAGTTATAGAAATGCTGTAATTTATACCAGTAAGACAGAGTTTCCATACCTGGAGTTTCCTATGCCAGTGAAATCACATTTAGCTAGGAAAAAACCATGGAAATGGTAACACTTGCCATGCATTTCTCATATGCTGGAGGGAGTTATAGAAATAGGAATTGGGAATATCTCTGCTTGGAGAGACAATACTTAGGACACTGCCCAGTACATAGGAGGCACTTAATGAATGTTGTTGACCAGACATAATATGTGAGATGACGGAATCAATTGAAACTTAGCCTGAAGTAGAAACAGTGCTGGTTGTGTGCTAAGAATTGCAATGAGTTTTAGATTTCTGAGCAGTAAGAAAGGAAAAGGAATAATTGGTCAAAAGAACCGCACACTGAGCCAATTTCTCATTTTCTTTTCTATCTTCCAGACTACTAATACCTTCTAGGTTCTTCCACATTAGCACACAGTTCTGAAGAATTCACATGCAGCTCTTCATCACCTTTGGGATTCTCTTTTGACATCTCATTTTCATCCTTAATGAACTATGTGACCCTGGGTATGTCACTTCCCATGCATATGTCAGATGTGGTGATCCCAAGTACTAACCAGCTGAATCAATTCAATAGGCATTTATTAAACACAATGTTCTGGGGGGGTCAAGGCACCTTGTCGAAAAAGAACGTGTCATCACTGGGGGAAATGGCTAAACAAGTTATGACACATGAATGTAACAGAATTTCATTAGAATGATGACTAAAGAAACATGGAAAGACAGACGCGAACCAGTGTGAAGTAAGGGGGTGGAAATGAGAGCTATAGACAATGACTAAGATTTAAGTGGAAAAAAATGAATTTTTCAAAACTACAAAAGAACAAGCTTGGACCCCAAGAAGATACAGGAGAAAACAACTCCTCCTAACTCCTTTGTCGAGATGCGAGTATGGAGATATATGGAAGAGGAGAGGGGCAAATTGTTAAACACAGAAGACTGAACATACTGTCATTTTAAAAAATTATTGATTAATTTTGCTGATTTTTTTCTTTTAAAATTCTTCTTTATATGTGATCTCTCTGGAGGAGTGATAGGAAGGTTACAGTGAGAAATATAGGAACACAAAACCAAAATACATAGACAAAATTTGTTTTTAAAAGTATTGGTGTGAATTGTCAGTTGAGATCACATAGCATAGTTAGGTAGAGAATGCTCTCAGCATAGTTGTGTGACGTCCTCCAGGGTTGGTCAGCTGCCCAGGAAGAGAACAGAGTGAAAGCTGAAGGTAAAAGTTAATCCAAAGAGTTGCCTCAGGCTTGGAGGTTAGGTTAATTGGCCCTCAGTTTCCACAGCTAGTCACTCTTGGGGTCTGGGTTCTGAGGGCAGGGTTTCTGACTACAAATTCAATACTGTAATCACTGGGCTGTGTTGCTGTGTGTTGAATATGTTTTCACAAATGGTGCCACATCTTGGCAGGGAGGGGCCAGGGGTATATCTGCTGGAGTCAGCTTGAATCAGTTAATGAGAGTCCATTGTTAAATTTCCAGTGTGGGCATTTATTTCCCAGAAAACAACAACTACAAATCAGGGCTTGGCTTATTGTTTTGTTGATTGTCTAGACTTAAGAAAGTGATGGGGAAGATGTAAATAGAATAAATGTATGTTGTAAATAAAGGGTTCCCCTGTACCCCTCCTTTCAGAGAGCCAGTCGTTAAATATTTGCCAGCACATCTGTGGGGGTGACCCTCAGTTCTCTGAGAGCAAAGTACACATTCTCAGAAGTCCTACCAAGCAGGAAAGGCTTCAAATTGAGCCCAATTAGGTCTCTTATCTGAGGACCAGCCTGGCTTCATGAAGGGAGGTCTATTTCCAGACTAGAAACAAGAGGATGAACCTTCCAGCTACAGAAACTTTCGAAGACCATCTCCTAAGTCATAGAGGGGCTTGTGACCTGCTCTTATGGAAGAGATAGTGACTCGACATATTTCCAGACTCTTATTGTGATAATGATGATGGGCATCTCTATTGCATTTCAAAATTTACAAAGGGCTTTTATACATAATATATGACATATGTATTATATATATGAAGAATACAGAAAATCTACCTCCCTTTCTTCATTACAGAGGTGAGAGCCTATGTGGGTAACATACCATATTATTGTTCATCCTTTATTTCCAAGAGGACTGATTATATCACAAGGTGATGTCTTGACTAATGCATGAATTGATTAAAGTGAAGCACAAAACCATCAGCCTCGCTCTCTGTTTCAGTCGTCAAAGTCCAGAGGAAGGACAGAAGTCAGGACGACTGGCATGGTCCGCCATATAATGGATGACCTTGGTATCTTTGATGTCTGACCAAGCTCTAGGCGCTCCGCGTCTGCTTCAGTTGCCTTCATGGCCATTGGAACAAATTGTTCTCATCCTCCCATTCCACTGGGGAAAATCTTCACGTGCTGCCCTGGTACCAGGAGACGCAGTCAACGTGTTGGGTGGTTTTGCTGAACTACTTTTTCCTCTTTATTTTTTCAAACCTTTGTCACAAGGGATGACTTGCAGGGGAGGGGAGGGATACACTCACAAATTAAGGTGAATAGCAGTGAACAAGTACTTATTAAGGGCCTGCTGTGTGCCAGGTGCTGGGGCTACAAAGAAGGACAAATGCACACTCCCTGCCCTCAAGGAGCTTACAGTCTAATGGCCAAGACAACAAAACAACCAAGTGCAGTTCTCAGTCCCTCACAATCCAATTTGACGATGATAACAAGGCACCTCCTACTGCTGTCTGATAAGGCACCTACTGTGTGCTAGAAGAACAGAGCCAAGTTGGTGGAATGGGATGTAAACACAATGTCTGACCTCTAGGAGCTTATGTTCTGTAGGGGAGATGTAGCATGTAAACGAGACAAACTGACTTCAAGAGGGAGAGATCCTTGACAAGTAGGGGGAAACGGGGGTCAGGAAAGGACTTGTGTGGGAGCTAGCCTTGTGGGGCCACCTCCCATGTCCTTCAAGAGGAAATTCCTGGGTGAGGAACTTCTGGGAAATTGTTTGCTCTTCGCTTTCTGACAAACCTGTCAGCTCTTCCGATCCATAATGGTTGCCTTCTTCTGCAGAGAGGAGTTAATGAGGTGTGTGGGACAGTGATGGGAAAAGGTCAGTCTCGATATGACTTCTGACACTACTACTAAGTGAGGGGGTCAGAAGGGGGAGACGGCAATAGGGGAAGAGAGATGGACCAGAAAACAATATCCACTTAATTAGCTCAATGCTTCTAAACGTGCGGAAAGAGGCCAAGGTCCAGCTTACCGACTGTAACAGAACATTATTGTAAGGCAGTGCCGTGAAGCCCGGGCAAAGGCCAGAGCCCTGAAAAGGCTATTCTCTTCTTCTTCTCTCTCTGGGAAAAATTCTTTCCCTGACTCTGTCTCTGGGTTTCTCTCCCTTCTCTTCTCTCCCCACTCCTCTCTTCTCTCTTTCTTTCGTCTTTTCTTTCTCTCCTCCGTATCTATTCTATCTTCTGTCTTCTTTCTCTCCCTTTTCTCTGTGCCTCTTCCCTTCATCTCTTGCCTTCAGTGTATTTTTTCTTTTTGTCTTATCTCTATCTCTCTGTCTCTCTCCCCTCTGTCTCTCTACTCTCTCTTCTGTCTCTTCCTTTTTATCCTCTCTCTTTTCTCTCTCATCTTCCCTATATCTTTTCTGTCTTTCTTTTCCTTTCTCTCTTCCTTTCTTTTCTCTCTTCTGCCTCTTTTCTTTCCCTCTGCCTTTCTCTTCTTCCATTCTCTTCTTTTCCTTCTTTTTCTACTCTTCTCTCACATCTCTACTCTTTCTGTCTCTGTCTTTCTCTCCTTCTCTTTCTGTCCTCTGTACCTCTTCTGTTTCCTCTCTTTTCTGTGATTCTTCTCTCTTGTCTTTTTCCTCTCTATCCGCTGTGTCTCCTCTTTCTCTCTCCTTCTTTTTGTATGTACTCAATTTCTCTCTTCTCTTCTTTTTTGTTCTTTCTCTTTCTCCTTTTCCTGTCTCCTCTATCCTGTGTCTTTCCTTTCTATCCTCTCCCTTCTCTTTTCTATCTCTTCAACCACTTTAAAATAAAAAAAAAAAATCTGTTCCCCAAAAGCAGGTGCCAGGTGACCTCTGGACAAGGCCCTGGTTGTCAAGGAAAAAAAACAACCCCTTTTTAAGTGCTTTTGTTTTAAAGAAAATAACACTTTGCTTATAACTCACCAGTGTTTACAGCCTCATTGACCAGAGCTCAAATGAGATTCCTCAGCTCCTGCAGAGGCCAGGGCCAGAGTATTGCATCTGAATGGCTCCAGGTCCTATGAAATGCCATCAGATCAAGAGGTTGACAAAAATGGATGACTCTTTTGAGGTTGATTTTCAACTAAAAACCAGAGAGAACCAAGCAATGTAGTCAACGAAGGCTTGAAATGAGCATCTTAAGGAAGAGTATTTTCTCTTTAAAAATGGGATCCTCGTTGCTCCTCTTTCTTCCTGATCATTTGTCTCAGGTCTGCTGCTAAACTTTGGGTACTGGTTGAGTTACTGCCCTTTCTGTGATCAGTTTCCTCAAATAGAAAATTAGTGTGTTGTACCAGATGAACTCTAAGATCCTTCTCCCCTCCCAAATTGCCATTCAACCAGAAATAGAACATTTCAGCTGCGAACAGAGCAGTCTATCTGGTCTAGCACCCACAGACCTTGGCACTTCAGTCAACCCAGAATCCTTTAATATCTCACTGTGTGAAGAACACTGTATTATACTCTATGGAGGAACATGTTTCTTGCCCTCAGAGGGCCTTAGGATCTGATTTGGGTAAAGAAACATGTATACCCATGAAATGCCTTGAGAACAGTTATAAGCAACACAAACAAACTAGAATTGGAACACATTCACGGAGCAGAGATGTAGAAGAGTGGGAATGATTGGAGTGGGATGATGCTAATGAGGAAGGCTTTCAGTTGGGAGCAAATAGTGACACAGAGCTCAAAGGAAATAATAAACCTGACACTAGTGACTCATTTCCATGTGCTGTGAATTTCTGGTAAGTCACTGAACCTCTCAGGTCAGTAGTAGAAAAAAGTGTTAGGATTTAGAATTGAGAGGTCTGGGTTCAAATCTCTCTGTTCTGAGACTTACTAGCTATGATGACAAGCAAATCATTTAACCTGGGCTCAGTTTTCTTCTTCTGTAAAACGGAAATGATGTTGGTCCACTTCATGGCATAGTTGTGAATCAACCTGAGTAAACCTGAAAGCATCACATAAGTGTGAAGTGGAAATGGAGGAAGAGGACGGGTTACTATGGTGTTATTGTTGCCATCTATGAAATGGGGATGAGAATGCAATCTGTCTTCATCACTCCAAAAAGTTCTGTGAATATCTAAAGTGGGAAGTGCTACATCAGCATTGCATAATAACAAGCCGGAATCTCCACCTTGCAGGACCAGTATCAGGGTGAATGTGCAATCACTAGGGCATGACCAGATACTTTAGGAGTCCTTCCTGTGGGGTAGAGTGATCACACCTGTCACCATGCACAAGGTGCATGGTCTATGATTACACTTTGGGCAAATCCATACAATTGTATGCGTTGATGGCATACCTGCTCATGGACTCCCAGGGACTTGAGCAAGGGGTATTTGGTAAAGGGGAGTGAGTCTCCCTTTGAGTCCAGATCAGCACCACAATGGAGTAGGTTCCTGACTCACATGGCATTAACCTGGAGCCTTTCTATGCTGAGTCTCTCCAATCTGGGGTACAGTAACATGGAGAAAATGGCCAAGACGAGAATGTGTTCACCTCTCTGAGAGTACTGGGGGCCAGGAATCAATCAGTGATGAACTATATTCAATATACTCTATGCTGTGCACTGTGCTTGGCTTTGTATCTCCAAAGGCTGAAAGAATCCTTTTATTCTAAAGGAGATTACATTCTATGAGGAGAAACAACATGTTCCTCTAGAAAGGCATACAGAATAAACACAAAAAATAGAAAATGGTTCAGTCTGAGGTAGTTTGGGAGGGAGAACATCAGCAGATAAGAAGGGTCAGGAAAGTCTTTGTATAGAAGGAAGCACTTAATCTGCATCTTCAAAGAAGATAAGGGTCTTTTTGAGGCAGAGATGAAGAGGGATGAAGGAAGGACATTCCAGGTATGGCAGATGACCAGAGTAAATGGAACATCTTTGGAAGATGAAGTATCATGTGTGAAGGACAGTAGGCCCCTTTGGCTGGACTATAACACATAAGAAGTGAGGATGGGGTGGCTAGGTGGAGCAGTGAATAGAGCACCGGCCCTAGAGTCAGGAGGACCTGAATTCAAATCCGGCCTCAGACACATAACACAAAACTAGCCGTTTGACCTTGGGCAGGTCACTTAACCCCAATTGCCCCTCCAAAAAGCAAAAAAAACCCAAAACACAACACAACACACAAGAAGTGAGGGAATGTATAAAGAGGCTATGAAACACAGAAAAAGTCAGAGAGAAGAGTGTGTATTTTATCCCAGAAGCAATAGGAATCCACTGGAGTTTTGTCAAATAGCAGAGTAACATGGTCAGACTTGAACACAGGGAAAATCATTTTGGTGGCTATTAGGAGGAATGAATAGGGTGGGAAAAGTCTGGAGACACAGAGGTCAATTAGAGGCTATTGAAACAGTGCAGGTGAGAAGTGGTAAGAGACTAAACTAAGGTTAGTAAGGTTCACTATTATCAGAGTTGGAACTAAGGTTGGATGGAGGTATGGTCCTCACATTTCCAGTCCCAATGAGATAATATGCTTTGGAAACTTTAAAATACTATAGAAACGTTGGTCATTTGGTAATGATGGTGGTAATGATGATGATAGTGGTAATGATGATGATAGTAGTAGTAGTAGTAGTAGTAGTAGTAGCAGTAGTAGTAGTAGTAGTAGTAGTAGTAGTAGTAGTAGTAGTAGTAGTATTGCCTTCTAGGGCAATGTTTTGTGTTACTACTTTACCTAGGGCACCCTGGTTGCGCCACCCTAGTTATATCACCTTGGTTAGTTAGGTCTAACAGGGGATATAGTTGCCCCAAGATTTCCTTGATCTTTGTAGGAAAAGCTCCTTATGCTGAAGCTATATAGGTTGCTTCAGTCTCCCCCTCCCCAATATATTTAGAGTAAGTATAATATTTTCATGTTTGTGAAGTGTTTTATATTCATCTGACCCTTACAATAATAACACTATAACATAGATACTACAGATTTTATGCTACCCATTTTGCAGAAGAGGAAAGTAAGGCAAGTCAAATCCAAAAAGCATTTATTAAGTGCCTGCTATAAGTCAGACACCATGATAAAGGATGGGAATACAAAGAAAGGTAAAAACAGCCTCTGCCCTCAAGGAGCTCACACTCTAATAGAGGAACTCACAATCTAATGACAGAGGTTATGTGACTTGACCATAGTCACACAACTATCAAATGCTAAGATTTGAAGTCATCTTTTTACTGGCACCACGACTCTTTCCATGTCACTATGTTGCCTCTTGACATGAAATATGATGAAAGGACATAGGAGAAATGCATAGTATTCCACTTTTCAGTGCAAGGAAGGGAAGATCTGAGTCCAAGACCTTCTCAGTCATCTTCAGTGAAAGTTATTATTGCCTCCAAATCATAACATATCCAGATGTTTTTATTCGCAAATAGAAAGAGGAGATCAGGCTAGATCACATTTATGAAATTAAGAAAAAAACTATGCTTGGAATGATTTCAAGCTGTTCAGTACCAGAGGAGCCCATATTTTTTCATACTGGTATTATCTCAGCATTTTAGTGCATCTGCCAAACATAGAATAGCTCAACTTCAGAAAAAAGGAGCCTAGCATTTGGAAGAGAAAAGAGGAATACATTTCATAGTACATACACAATGAAATACCCAGAAATCAACCTAATGCTTTTTCTCCCATCAAAAATCCTTTGTTTTTTCATTTTTACTTTAAAAAAAAAAATGAATGTTTTGTAAGAGCATTTCTTGCTGCAAGGCTGCCGACCAGACAGGTAGAGAGGTCAGTCATTTTTACTTCTTCATCTCTCACCTTTGCCTGGGCCAAGTTACTCCTTCCTTGAGACATGACTTTCCCTCCTGTGACTATCTCAGCCTCACCATTCAAACCAGGCCATGAATAGTGATCAATGCCTGCCATCAGCTTCCCACAGTGTTATTCCTTGTGAGTGTACTGACTTATTTTGATGTTCAGAGAAATCTCTAGTGAACTTATTCTCTCTTCTCTGAGAAGTTGTTAAAATAAACAATATCTCCTTTGAGTATGAGCCCCCCAGCCAGAAATCTCACTCAGGCTATCTTCCCAAGTCATTTCCAATCACCCCTTTTAACAATGCATTCAAGAAATTACATACGCTATTTAGTAATTCTGTTGATCAACAGCTTTATCACATTTTGCCACTTGAGAAACAAAGTAAACCTTTAAACATACAATGGCAAGCATTTCCAAACTCCAAGGGAAGAATTGAATTCAAAAGGAGTGCATTTTCCCTCTTCAGAGAGAAGAAAAAAGCAGAAGAGGGAACCAAAGTGACTGGTCTCAGTTTTCAGTTAGAGAAGGTCTTTATAATACAGTTTTCACCCTGGACATGGTACATGCATATGCTTCATCCATACGCCCCCTACTAAGCCACTGGTAATCCAACTTCTTGTCTGCTCCTTATGATAACAACTCCTTCCACTGTTAGACTTTAGGTTGCTTTCTTTTTGGTTGTTGTTGCAATTTAAATAATGCTGCTATGAAAATCTTTGAAGAGCTTTTTAAATAACACTTTCAGGGCATATTGCCTCAAAAGGAATGATCAGATCAAAGGAAATAATTATTCTTTGTAACTCTTACTATATTCTGCCACATTACTGCCAGAAAAGATTCTACAGGTTTGCAATTCCTTGAAAAATGAATGATTTTATCTATTTCTCCACAACCTCACCAGTTTTATTGAATTCTATTGCTTTTTATTATGATTTCCAATTGATGAGTGTGAGGTAGTACCTCACAGTTGTCTTGATTTGTATAATTTTGATTATATGATCAAGTAATTATTAACAATTTATTTTTCTTCTCTTAAAAATCCTTTGACCATTTATCCATTCTAGAATCAGGGAGACATTTGTGCTTTTTTTTTTTTTTTATCATTCCTTATTTATTTTTTAAGTCAAGTTTTTAATCTGTCATATTTACGATTGATATTTTTCAAATCCTCATTATATTAATTTTATGTCAAAATTTTAAACTTTTGATATTAAGAACACCTGTCTCTTTTTCACTAAAAATTATCTCCCCTCCACCATTGAGATAAACATATTGTTCCATTCTTTTTCATCTTTTTATAGTTTTTAAAAAATATTTAAGTGGATTCACCAGTTGGAATTCACTGAGATGTGAATGGTTTGTATGGTATAAGATACAAACCTAGAAGCATTTCTTGCAAAATTGTTATTCAGTTTCTCAAGTTTATTTGTTATTTATTGAATTTTTTCCCCACTTTAATTTTTTATAGATTTGCCAGACATTGAATTCTGGTAGACATTTGATTATCTGATCTTAGATTCCCTTGACTTATTTCTCTATCCCCCCATAGCCCTGCACCAGATTGTTTTGTAAACACTTCATAATGTTTAAAATCTCCAAATTAAAAAAATGCTCAAGTTTGATCATTCTCCTTTTTGTTTCTCATATGAATTTGGTTAGGACATTTTTCAGTTCTGTGAAGAAACTCCTTGGCCTTTGGGTTGTAATCTCATTAAATCCCTAAATTATTTTGAGGAGTATTGTCATTTTGATCACATAAATGTAGCCCTTCCACAAGTAATCAATGACTCTCCAATTTGCTTAGGGTTTCAATTCTTTATGTAAAGTCAAATTTGCATAATGCAAATCTACATAAAGCAAGAACTGTCTGTACTGGAAATATCACTTTCCTTCAAGAGAGCCTCCAATATTATGGAGGGGGAGAGGAATAACTCATTGTCCTGAAGGCATTCTGAGCTGGGTGTAGTATTAGCTTAATATCATACTAGGTTACTCATTTTTAATTTAATCTTTTACTAGGAAAAGCTCCTGTCAGGTACTCAAAACACCTTATTTCTAAAAATGTTCAGGGAGAAAGTTGTGGGTGGTTGAATAAAAATGATAAAGCCGATGGACTCTTCAGTATCTTCCCTAGCAAAGATAATCTGATTGCAGCATGTCTTAAGAAAGAGACAGAGAGGAAGAAGGGATCTCTGCAAGTGCCATCAATACTGGCTATGAGAAGAATTTGTTCTCATCAGCTCTGTGGTCTCATAAAGCATTTTGTACTTACCGAACTATATATCCTGTAACTTTTGAGCAGGAATGAACCTTAGAGTACATTCAGTCCAGCAATCTCATTTTACAAAGGAGGAAATCAAGGCCCAGAGAGGTGAAGGGACTTGCCCCAGGTCATACCATAGGTAAATTGCTGAGGTTTAAATATGGACCCTTTGATTCCAGAGCCCACACTCTTTCCACTATCTCCACGTGCCCTCAGATTTTCAGACTTCTACCTTTAGAGGTGCTATATGGTATAGCTTACAGTTTCCCTACCTTCTTTTGGTAGCTAGATGGTGTCATAGTGCGCAGACACTGGACTTGGATTCAGGAAGACCTGAGTTCAAATTTTGCCTCAGATCCTATCTGTATAACCCTGGGTAAGTCATTTAACCTCCTTCAGCCTTAGTTTCCTCCTCTGTAAAATGAAGATGAAAATAGTTCCTACTTCCCCGGGGGTTGACAAAATGAGATATTTGTAAGGCACTTTGCAAACCTTTAAAGCACTATGTAGCTCTTTGTAGCTAGTTTGTTATTCATTCAACCAGAATATATTGAGATCCATCATAAACAAGGAAATGTGTCAGGTCATTGAGAGGCAAAGATAAAAAATGTATAATAATGCCTGTTCTCAAGGAACTTTTACTCTACTGTAGGGATACAACATGTGTACATAAATTAGGACAGTTATATGGGGAGAGAGAGTTCAAATAACAAGAGAACTCAGTAAAGGCTTTATAGAAGAAGGGGTGACTGAGTTTAGCCTTGAAAGAAGATAAGGATTATGAGTGATGGAGTTGAGGTAGTTCATTACAGGCATGAGGAACAGCTTGGGCAAATGAATAGAGGCTGGAAATGGAATGTGAATTTAGGGAACAGCTAGTAGTTCAATTTGACTGTAACGGACTATGTGAAGAGGAGTAATGTGAAATGAAACTGGAAAGGTAGGCTGGAGTCGGACTGACTGGTTTTTCTAATTCTAACATAAGGAAGAATTTTCAGAGAGGTGATAGGGAGCCATTGAAGACTGTTGAGTAGGGAAGTAACATGGTCAAACTTGTGCTTGAAGAAGATCATTTTAGCAACTGGGTAGAAGATGAATTTGAGGAGGAGAGACTAGAGGCAGAAAGACCAAATAGAGACTAGAGTAACAGTCCAGGAAAGAAGTGATTTGTTGTTTCAGGCATGTCTCTTTGTGACGCCATTTGGGGTTTTCTTGGCAAAGATACTGGGTTAGTTTGCCATTCCTCCAGTTCATTTTACAGATGAAGACATTGAAGCAAGCAGGTTTAAGTGACTTGCCCAGGGTCATATGGGTAGTAAGTGTCTTAGGCTGGATGTGAACTCATGAAGATGAGCCTTTCTGACTATCCACTGTGCCACCTAGCTGTGAAAAACGTTACAGGAACCTTGAATTTGAGTGGTGGCTACCTGAGGGGGAAAGAAGCAGACAAATAAGAGATGTTGTGCAGTTAGGATTGACCTTCTCCCCATCACCTCTTAGGAAACCACAATGTTTGTGGAGGAGCGATGGTAGAACTCAGCCAGATGGAGCTGTGTGTGTGTGTTTCTTTTTATTAATTTTGAACTTAAATGGAGTGGGGGAGAGAGAGACAGAGACAGAGAGAGAGAGAGAGAGAGAGAGAGAGAGAGAGAGAGAGAGAGAACATTTCTATGTACACAGCCTAACATAAAAAGAGGATTCAATATAAAACCATGAATTTCCATCTCGCACTGTTTACTTTCTTTTGGAAAAACTATGTAATAAACAACACATTATTTTTAAAGCTATCCTGTTTTTCTGTGCTTCCTTCAAAGTTTTCTTTTCTTCTTTGCTGTGTAGCAGCTTTTCCTTTTAAGCCAATCTAATAAACCAAGTGTACCAACATGCTAAGGTAGAAGACTTTGGACAAAGTTGCCTGTGTATAATATAAAAAGAACCACTTGGAGACTATTACCATCACCTCATACTGAGCTATTGCAATAGCTTATCAGTTTGTTTCCCTGCCTCAAGTCTCTTCACCCTCTAGCCTAACCTCCATTCAAATTGATCTTCAGAAAAATGAAGATTTGACCATGTTGCCTTCCCCCTCCCATTCAATAAATTCCAGTGGCTTCCTATTACTTCCAGGATAAAATATAAAATCATCTATTTGACTTTTACAGCCTGTGATAGCCTGGCCCCATCTTACCTTTCCAGTCTTCTACACTTTATTCCCCTCCTAGTACTTTGTAATCCAATGACATTAACCACCTTCCCATTTCTCACACGAGACATCTCCCACCTCTGGTCATTTTCAATGGTAGTTCCCCCTACCTAGAATCCCCTTTTCATTTCTACCTCCTGGTTTCCCTAGCTTCCTCCAAATTTCAGTTAAAATTCCACCTTCTGCAAATACCTTTCCTGGTCATCCTTTATCTTAATGCTTTTCCTGAGACAACCACACATTTGTCCTATCTATACATTGTTTGTTGGCACATAGTTGCTTGCATGTTGTCTCCCCCCTTAGAGGGTGGGAGCAGGGACTATCTTTTACCTTTTCTGTATCTGCAACACTTAGCACAATGCTTGGCACATAGTAGATACTTAATAAATGCTAGTGAACTGAATGACCCTCTTCCTAATGTATTAACTTGTATAAACATTTTATGAACCAGTACCAAAATCAGCAGATTGTTCACAAGATTCTGAAGTTCCTATGGTCTTCCTCCAGACAAGACTAGAATGGGAAAGAGGGACCAAGGTGATAAAGAAGGCCAGGGCTTAACTGGGATAGCTCTTTCTTCTCCGATGCCAGACGCTTGAACCTTCTTAGTTCAAAATCCACACGGTGTGACTGGGTTTCTATAACCAATAACAAAATACTCCTGTCCAATACAACTCTGTTTCATCCAATGGCTTTCAAAGATTTCTAAACTGATCAAGGACTTTTTAAACTTAGTCTGAAGTCTATGATTTATTGATTGATTTAGTAGAGAGGTCTGATTGATGATTCTCATCTGACAGTAAGCAAAGCTTACCATCTTACCTATCACTTTGAGAGTGAGGTATACACCCTTGCACACGTATGTGTGTGTAAGGGTAGGGGTGAATTGCATCAACAAATCATTTGCTTCACCCTATTTAAAGTGATTGATACGTATGTGTACATATATGTATATATATTGCGTATATGCATGTATGTAAATATATGATGTGATTCTTCAGAAAGTTGATTTATAAAAATGTTGCCATAGACTGGATCTTCTCCTTTAAAAGTTTGCCATTCTCTGCTTGTTGCTTTGGCCTTCTTGGCTCTAAATTATAGGACATGGTCTGTAATTTCAACTGCAGATGGGCGGTTCAACAGAAATTTATGGTCATAAATCTATTTAATTTCAGAGGTGAGACTTGGACCTGAGTTTATTCTGATTCCAAAGAAACCCCACCAGCCAATGCACCTCGGTGCCTCTTACATCATTGCCCATCCCACCATCTGCTACTGTACTGTCACAGGCTCTGCCTCAGTGAAGCCAGGACAAATTTACTAAGGCTCCAGAGAACTTGTGAAGGAGGTACCAACCCTAGAACTGCCCCATTAACCCCACAGAAAGGTTGTAGGCTTCAGAGCAACTCTATGGTCAGCTGCCCGGAACACAGATGAATAAAACATTATGGCAGCAGCCTGGGACCTGCCTATGTTTATTTCCTTTACACTGCAGGGAAAGAGGTCATGTTTTGTCACTTGGCCAGAACTTTGTGGCAGGTTCCTTGAGATTTTATTCAGGTCCTAGGGCAAGGACATCAGATCAAACCTCTCTTCACACTAGATATGATATGAACCAAAAAGATAAAAATGAAAATTATAGGAATCATTTGAATCTTTATGGTGTTGTCCCTAAGTTGCTGGAGATACTTAGCTATCAGTCCTTTCATGCAGGGAAATTTTGGACTTATAAAAGGGGGGAGGGGCTCGTTATGTGCTCGAGGTAGTTCACCTGAGAGAGATATAAAGGGAAGTGCTTCTCACAGGAGGGAAAGATGAGGAGAAACTTATGGGAGGATTTTTGGAGGCATCACAAATCCTGATAATTGGGCAGGTGCCTCACAAGGATTACTCTGGGTGAGAGGCAGGCCTGGTAATTTAGATGATGAAACTTATTCCTTGCTGGTACCCAACTGAGATATCAGAGAATGTCAGTTCTACAAGGGCAAGTACTGGGTTGTTTTTTGTTGTTGTTGTTGTTGTTTCATTTTGTATACCCAGTGCCTAGGATAGTGCCTGGCATATAGTGAGTGGATTGAGGTGCAATGCTTAATCTTTGAGACATTGTCTTGGAGTTTTGTTGCCCCCCCCAAAGAAATAGTTGGTCAACAAACATTAAGGCCCTCCTTATGTTAGGCATATGCCCTTGGGGAGTTAGAGGAACTAAAAGTTTAAGGTTTAAGGTGTGGTGGGGATTGTGGTGGGTGAGAAATAGCACCCTTAAACATTTGACCAGTGACCTGGAATATCCTACCCCTCTCAAGGTTCAGAATCATAGAATTTTGAAACCATAGAATTTTGTAAGTGGAAAGCCTGCCAGGGTCATGTAGTTTTTTTTTTTTTTATCTGATTTTAATTTATCATTCCGTTCTCCCAATATCTACTCACTGCTCCTAAACCTACTCTTCATCTTCATCATGGTCTGCAATCGTTTTGTTCAAAAGTTTACTCTTCTAGGATCCTACTCTGCCTTCACTTTTCTCTCACTTCCTAAACTTGAATCTATAGTTAGTTTAATTTGATACTGTCCTCTGCTCTAAAATTCCCTGATTCCTTGTCCTATCTAGACTCTAGCCTCATCAAATCCCAACTCTGAATTATGCCCATCACCTATTTTCTCCATTCTTACTCATATACTACTGAATGGTGCTGGAAGGAAGTTATAGAATAATGCTGACTGGGCAAAATGCAAATTAAGATTATCTAGTCTCAAGTGGCCTCTCAGTTCAGCAAGGATTTTTATTCTTTCCTTTTATGCTTTCCTAATTGATTTTTCATTGCTTTCCCTCAAAGGCTTCTCCTAAACTTTTCTTCTTACACCACCTCCTCCCCTTGCCCTTTCAGAAAAAGTCTTTGTCTCATACTTGACTAAGAAAATAAACTCTCTCTTCTTCCCTACTATACAATCTCAAAATCTCTTCACACCATCCTTCATTCTCTCATTCTTTACTCTAGTCTCTGAAGAAATGACTCTTCTCACCAAGGCCAACTCCTCTACTGGAACTTTCACTCCTATTGTATTCCCTTTCATTTCTTCAGACAGATTGACACCTGTTGCCTTCCGTTGCCTTCCCTGCTTTGTATAAACTTGCCTAAATCTCCCCATCCTGAAAACAAAACAAAACAAAAACAACCCACCCTCTCACTAGACTCTACATCTCCCTCAAGGTATCATCCTATCTCTCTTCCTTTTCTTAATCAAATTCCTTTCCAAAGTTACAAACTGATTTACCAAATCTTGTTACTTTTTCCTTAAACCGTATTCTTCTTGATCTTTCTTCATCATTTCACACTGATAGCTACCTTCTCCTTCTGTATATTTTCTCTTCTCTGGGTTTTTCTGACACTGTTCTCTCTTGGTTCTCCAACCTATCTAAACACTCTTGTCTCCTTTGTTAAATGATCATCATATTACACCCTTTGTGTCTGTCCAAGTCTCTGTCCTAGTTCTCTTACTCTGCCTTTCCCTCTCCTCTTCTTTTGTCCCCTTTCCCTTTCCCTTCCCCTTTTCCCTTTCTCTTTTCTCACTCTCTCTAGGTGACCTCATAAATTCTCTTGGGTTCAATTATCCCTATGCAGATGATTCCCACATCTGCATAACCAGCTCTCACTCTCTCGGCTGAGCTTCAGTGCCACAGAACCAATTGCCTGACATTTCAGACTGGATGTCTCATAAGTTTACCAGACTTAACAAATCCAAAATGGAACTCATTATTTTTCCCTTCAAAATCCACCCTTCTTTTGAACCTCCCAATTTCTGACAAGGGCAGTACCATTTTTCCAGTTATCTAGACTCTAAACCTCAGAATCACCCTTTTACCTTACACGGTCCAACAGTTGTCATGTTTTGTTTATTCTACATTCTCTGCCCCTCTGCCAACATCTCTTATAACTGTCTCCTTCTCTTTATTCACATAGCCACCATCCCGGGTCAGGCCCCTATTATCTCTCCTGGACAATTGCCATAACCTTCTCATTGTTCTGCCTGTCTCAAGTCTCTGCCCTCTCTAATCCATGCTCTGTGTAACTATCAAAGTGATCTTCTTAAAGCATGAATGGATCTGAGAATACCATTCCCTTCTCAATGAACTCTAGTGGCTCTATATTACTTGTAGGATCACATATAAGCTCCTCCATGTGGCCTTTAAAACCCTTCAGGACTTGTATCCAATTTACTTGTATCCAGACAAATTCTACTTCACACAGTCTTTGATTCAGCCAATCTGGTCTTTTTGTTGCTCCTCATTTACAACATTCAATATCTTCTCTCTCTATAACTGCACTGGCACTCCTCCATGCCCAGGAAAACATCTCCTCCCCTCTTCTCCCTCTTAGAATCCCTGGTTCTTTCCCAACCAACATCTATCACAAAGGACCTGTCTTTCTCCACTTCCCCACCCTCCAGGTATGAGCATCATTTTTATCAAATATTTTAATTTTGTATAATGTGTGAATCATCTCTCCCCATAGAATATAATGTCCCTGAAGGCAAGGACTGATTCATTTTTGGTTTTGTGTTCTCATTGCTGACTCGGACATTCAGTGTTTCACAAATATTTATTGATTGAGTGTATTCAATCCCCACATTTTAAAGAGGATGAAACTGGCCTAGAAAAATTATGTTTTGCCTAAGGATGCACAGCTAGTTAGAGACAGAACTGGGACCAGAACCCCTGACTCCCTAGTCTATGGGTCTGTTATCCCCCCCACAGTCAGATGCCCTATCTTACTTTGTCTGATTACATCACACCTCACCCTGACTGTTTCGTGGTTTACATTTGTTTTTTTTTTTCTTTTCCAAAACCAAAGTGGATTAAAATTGTTTATTTTGAGGTTTCCTTGACACCTGGAGACAATGCCGTAACTAGGACTTTTTGTGCCTCAGGCAATAGACTAGAACTGAGCAATCGAAATAACATTTTAGACAGATTTAGTCCAAAGGAGTAGAGGAGAACCCAGGACATTGTCAAGCAGCGACTGGGTTAAGGAATAGGGCTGGGCAGGGGAGGTGCTCAGCTGAGGTTACTGGGGCCGGGGGAGAGAGCGTTTAGCATTTTATTTTAGATAATTATTTAAGCTAGATGCTGAAGCGCAATTGATTCTACCCTGCTAAAGGATTGCAAAGGTTGTTACTACCCTCTAAATAACAGTTCTGTCCTCCCCCACTGCCCCCCACCCATTTTTTTTTTCCTCAGGTGTCCTGCCCTTGAGAGTCCAAGAAACAGGATTAGGAATTATTTTTGTAGTTAATCAGTGTAAAATCTCTTAAGTGGTTTCTGGCTAACCTCTTCCTGTCCTATACTAAAAGATAATCATGTGAAGGAAGAAACTGGACCATAGATTGGGAGATGAAAAGGATTTTAGACATCATTTAGTCCATTGGGTGGGGAAACTGAGAGTTAGAAAAGTGAAATGATTTGCTCCAAATTACATAGCCAATGACAACAGAGGTTCTCTCACTTCAAAGTCAATACTCTTCTTATAGAGTTACCCTCCCCAAATTCATTTATAATATTGATCCCCCAAAGGGAGTCAATTCCATAGCAACTTGTTAGCTCCTTTTGAGAAATCCTGAAGATTTGATTATGAATGTTTTATACATACATATACACACACACATATATATACACATGTATATATATATATATACATACATACACATAGTGTATATATATATATGTATATATATATGTGTGTATATGTATATATTTCAATCACTCTGAAAACCTTCATAAGGTAAGTCAAGGGGAAATTGTAAATAAATGAGCAAGCATTCTCTTCAAATCAGGGGTTCGTCACCTTCTTTGGGTTCTGGCTGCACCTCTTTGGTGGAGCTCTGAGGACCCTTACAAGACCTTTCTCAGAATCACGTTTTTAAATGCATAAAATAGAGAGGACTGCAAAGGAAACCAATTATATTGAAACACAGTGATTGAAATGAAAGAAACAAGTCAAATCATGGTACTAGATTTTAAATCCCTGCCCTAATTGGTCTTAAATATAATTTCAGAGGCATGATCTAGGGCAGGAACTAATATTTTCTTTTCAAACTCAATTTCCGTTAAAATTAGTGCTCGAATGATGAAACCAAATGAATTCTGAGTAATTATACTGACAAAGCTCAGCACCAGAGAAGAAATGGGAAAATGAACCTCCCTCCTTTCTATGTGGAGGTGGGGGCATGTGGGTGAGGATTTGCTTCTCATGTCGCTCAGGTGACAAATAGGTTATCATTTGGCCCATACTTGAATCTGATCCAACTTTGTAAGACCTTACAGAGCTGATGTTCTGTTGGCACGGTCCTCAAGAACCCAGGGTCTGACATCAGCTCTGTAAGGTCTTACAAAGTTGGATCAGATTCAAGTATGGGCCAAATGATAACCTATTTGTCACCTGAGCGACATGAGAAGCAAATCTAGGTAAATTTGGAAAGTCTCATCCCTGGGTTAGCTGCAGATATGAAGAAAGCATGCACAGGGACCGCCTCATGGATCCTTGAAGCTTTAAAGGGTGTATTCTTTAGGCCTTACTTAATAGACCCTGAGGTTCATTCATTAAAAAGAGCATAGGGACTAGTTCTGGTTAACTGACAGTATATGCAATATTCCTCACCCAAGGTCACCCAGATAGTGCCCGAGGTGGAATTTTAAAGCAATCCTGGCTGACTCCAGAGTCAGTATTCTTAGCACTGTACCACACCACCTCAGTTCCCTTCATTCTCCATAAGTAACCACCATTCAGGACTCAGCATTAAGCCTGAGGCTCCAAAGCACCATGTTCTGCACTACCCTTTCCTCTTTGGTATAGTTTCTAGAATTATATTGGGGTTTTTTGTACCTCTGACAGGGATATTGAAGTCTGTAGTGTGCTGTTTTATTTTTTGATTTTAATTTCTATTGGAGAGGAGCTGCTATAAGGCAATGGTTATCAAACTTTTTTTAATCTCAGGACCCATTTGCACTCTTAAAAATTATTGAGGACTACCCCTCCCCCACCTCCAGAGCCTTATGTAGGGTATACCTATCAATGTTTATCATATTATAAATCAACACATCTTAACATTTTAATGAAAGTAGTTTTAACTTCACAGATGACCTGAAAGGATCCCGGGGACCCTTGGGGTTCCTCAGACTACACTTTGAGAACCACTGATATAAAGATGGATGTTTTAGGTGATGGTCCTTGTACATACTTACTTCACCTCTATATGGTCTCTCTTGTGACCACAGTCAAATCACTAGGACTGAAAAAATAAAGTATAATTCATTAATACAAAAATTCCATGTGGGCATAACTAGGTATTTATTGTTATTTCAGGTATAACTCAAATTTATGTTGTAGTGTGTGGTTTGTGAAGTGCTTTACATACTTTACCCCATTTGAACCTCCCAACAAGCCTATGAGGTAAATTATTATTATTATTATTATTATTATTAGTCAATCAATCAACAAGCATTTATTAAGCATTTACAACATTTGAGATTCTGGCTTAAACTGGGGATACAAAGAGAAAGTAGAAACAATTCCTGCCCTTGAGGAGCTTATATTCAGATGAGGGAACCTACATGTACAGAAATGAGAAGATACAAGATAAATACAGAATAGATGGAAGGTAGCCTTGGAGGAGAAGTCACTAGCAGCTAAGGGGACCAGAAGAAGCCTCTTTGAGGAGATGATGCTTCAACGAAATCAGGATTCTCAGAGTTAATAGAGAAAGCATTGCAGGCATGGAGGACAGTCAGTATAAAGGAGCGGGCGTGGTAAATGAGAGTGTCTTGTGTAGGGAAAAGCAACTAAACTAAGATGGGCGGGCTGTGTTAGAAGAGAGTAAGAAGAGGAAAGGGAGGCATCTCTCCAAATGCAAAACATTTTCAAGGAGTTTACCCAAGAAAAGAAGAATAGTTATACGATAGCTAGTAGGCATGGTAGGATCTAGTGAACTTTCTTTCTTTCTCTTTCCTTCCTTCCTTCCTTCCTTCCTTCCTTCCTTCCTTCCTCTCTTCCTCCCTCCCTCCCTCCCTCCTTTCTTTCTTTCTTTCTTTCTTTCTTTCTTTCTTTCTTTCTTTCTTTCTTTCTTTCTTCCTTCCTTCCTTCCTGAATAGGGGAGATGTGGGTGTGTTTGTAGGCAGTGGGGAAGAAGCCGGTAGATAGGAAGAGATTTAAGATTAGGTAGGGGTTCTTAACCTGGTTAAAATATCAGGGGTCCATGAACTTGGATGGGAAAAAAATTACATTTTCATTTTCAATTACCTCTAATTGAAATGTAGCATTTACTTCCATTATGAATATTGGCACAAGCATCATTCTGAGACAAGGGTTCATGGGCTTCACCAGACCAGCAAAGGTATCTATGAAACACAGAGTTTAGACTCCCCTGGATTAAGAGATGTGTCATCCGATAGTAAGTGAAGACAGTAGGGGATCAAGTTTGCATATAAGTTGGCCAAAGAGAATAGCCCTTTTTTCATCAGAGGCTGAAGTGAAGGAGGAAATACTGGCAGTGGAGCAGCTAGCTAGATGGCACAGTAGTTACAGCACCAGCTCTAGAGTCAGGAAGATTTGAGTTCAAATCTGTCCTTAGATACTAGTGACTCTGAGCAAGTCATTTAACCCTGATTGTCTCCAAAAAAATAGTGGTAGTAGTAATAGTGGATGTGTGGGGGATGTCAATGATGTATGACTTGTAATGGATGAGAGAATAGGGAGCTCTCTTCAAATGGCCTCAAATTTTGAGTATGAGTTAAAACCCTCAGCTGGTAGGATGCAGAGGGTATTTGGTGTGGGAGTTCTGAGAAGAGATAAGAAGGTTTGGAACAACCAGCATGGGAAATGGGATAAAGAATCATCTAGGGAGAAGGAGCAGGCTTGTTTTGCTGCACTGAAGACCCAGTCAAGATTAGAGAGTAAATATGTAGTGGAATTGATTTTTTCAGTTCCATTTAGCAAGTCACAATTAGGAATAAAGGAGTATCCAGAGTTGTTGTTTAGCAGGGTGTTATTGGTGATGGCACAGGGGGCAAGGGATTGGAGAGAGGATAGTGTAGGGTTGAACTCAACAAGGAGTCAAGACTAGGAAAGGAGGAGAGGGTAGTCAGAGCAGGGGTGACCGCCTGGTATAATAGTCAGGGATAGAGAGATTGGAGGCTACAGTGAGGGCAAAGAGTAGGCTTAGGGGTGTTAAGGCATAGGGACAGGTGGAAAGACAGGAGATTATGATCAGTGAAAGTCCATTCAGAGTTCCTGAATATTTCATTATTTTCTTCTTACACAGGAGGAAAGTGAATGGTGGCAATGTGGTATATAATGACTAGAACACTGAATTTGGAATCAGAGGAATCATTGGACCTTGGTTTGATTCCTGACTCATTTACTTACCACCTGGATGACCTTAAGCAAGTCAGTCAAAATCTTTGGGTCTCAGTTTCTTCTTGATAGGAGAGGATTGGACTAGATGGCTGCTAAGGTCACTTCTCACTATAAATCTATTATCCTATTAGGCTTAGAGACCATTAAGTGACTTGCTTCAGGTCACACAGATAGCAAATGTCTGAAACAGAAGTTGCTGACTCCAAATCCAACAATTTATCTTCTACATCATATTGCCTCTCCCACTTATGGCTGATCAGTCACTTTCTATAAATTGGATACCTGCAAGTTAGGAATATATCAACAATAGCTAAAAAGAAATGGAGGCAAGTCTCTGAAAAACTTACCTGGCTAGAGAGGTAGAGGACTATGGAGGCATAATGTGGTATATCCTGTTAGGCACAGTCATTGCTGGTTTTTCAAAACTCTTTTTCTTTATTACAATATTTCAAAGGAGAGTCATAATAGACAGGGCAAATTGGGAAGTGAATAGTGTAAAGAAAACAAAAGGCAGTAATAAGACTTTATTTTAAAACTTATCTGGTGATTCATACACAGGAAACCAATTGTTACAAGTACTATTCTTTGTAGGAATATTCTTTTTTTTTTTTTTTTTTTTGCATCTGTGACATGATAGTCTCATAGGGAATGAAGCTAGAGATCGCTGGCTGGGTGATGGAAGAGGAAGTTCAGCTGAATTTTGATTTTAAGAATTAAAAGCTTCAAATGGGGTTGTGTGTGTGTGTGGAATTTGACTAAGTTACTGAAGCTGCAAATTGAAGGGCAGTTTTTAACAGAAGAAATGATTGTTGGTTTAGAATTGGTCTTCTAAGTCAAATAAATACACAGAGAACAGTTTTCATCGCTTTTGTGACTCTCTAATTTGAAGGATGGCCACATATCCATAACCTTAGAATCCAGAAGGCACCTTTGAGATGAGGATCTGAGATTTAGAGCTGGAGGAAGCTAAGAGGCCATCTAGGGCAATCCCATCATATTACATATGAGGAAACTCAAGCTCAAAGAAGCAAAGACTTGCTCAAGGTCACCTGTTGTTGTTGACTCACTTTGTGTCCAACTCTCTGTGATCACATTTGGGTTTGTTTTTGGCAAAGATATTGGAGTGGTTTGCCATTTTCTTCTCTAGCTCATTTTTACAGATAAGAAAACTGAGACAAACAGGGTTAGGTGACTTGCCCAGAGTCCTAGTAAGTGTCTGAAGCTAGATTTGAGCTCAGGAAGTTGAATCTTATTGATTTCAAGGCTGGAATTCTATCCTATATATCTAGCTATCCCTCAGCATTCAAGGTCACACAGGGAATAAATGTGACAGGTAGAATTTGAACCCAGAACCTATGACTTCAAATTTAATCTTCTTTCCACAATAAAGTATAACCCCTTGCTTTACAGATGAAGGGACTGAGTTCCAGGGAATTGATTTATTCAGTGACAGAGCTGAGACTAGAAACAAGTTCTGAATCCCAACTCCATTCCACTAACCAGGGCTTCCTTCTTTTTTAAATGGAAACTTTCATTCAAAATCCTCAATTATTAGCCCTTCAGCATCAGCAGTTGAGGAAGGTAGAGGCAATTTTCTTCTCCCAGAGATATATTTTTTTTCATTACTGCTGATAAAGCAAGAAGGCAAACAGATTCAGTTGATTCCAAATAATAAAGTGGTGAAGACAACTAAGTTAGATCCTTAACTCCCAATTACCATCTCTTCCCTCCATTTGGAGGGGTGCTGGTGGGGCAATCAGAACATAAGTAAAACCTCAGGCTACTCTACTTTCCCATCACTTTGGTGCCCTGAAAACACTTGAGTGCCAGCATTCTGTTTGCCAGCCAAGCTGAGAGATAAACTCATGTGCCAAAATGTAAGAAAGGCAGTTTTGAGAGACTTCCCATAAGTCTCA
Organism: Pseudochirops corinnae; assembly: GCA_028646515.1. NCBI lineage: Eukaryota > Metazoa > Chordata > Mammalia > Diprotodontia > Pseudocheiridae > Pseudochirops > Pseudochirops corinnae. The sequence goes on from CM053586.1 coordinate 35,148,684, forward strand.
CTCCTCGAAATTCCACCTTGTATTCTGGTCTGTTGGTCTAGGGATACCATTCTTGCTTGAGATGTGACTGGTCCTGTGTTCAAATCCAGAAAGAAAAGTCATATTTTCTCTTTGAGAGAATGTGATGTCATGGAAAATATACCTTAGTCAGAGGTTCTGGGTTCAAATCCAGCTTTGCCATTATACCAGAAGGGCTTTTTCAGACTATGTTCTATGTGATCTTGGGTAAGTCACTTAGCCCTGTTTGCCTCAGTTTCCTCATCTGTAAAAATGAGCTGGAGAAGGAAATGGCAAAACACTCCAGTATGTTTCCTAAGAAAACCCCAAAATGGGGTCATGAAGAGGTGGACATGACTAAAATGATGGAACAACAACAAAATACTTTGGGCAAGTCACCCTACTTCTCAAACCTCAGTTTTCTCACTTTTAAAATGAGAGAATTGTACTAGATAATCCTAAGATCCTTTCCAACAACAACAAAAAAAAAGCAAAAAAAAAAAAAAAAAAAAAGCAAAAGCTCCCTCAACCCTAAGGAGATAAGGAGACCAATGTGAATGAAGAGAAGATAATCTAATGTTCAGGGCTCCACTGCCCTCTTCTCTGCAGGACTCCTCTCCAACCATTCCTCTGCCTCACTGATGACAATGACAGTGAGTGCTGCCTGGAGAACCAGGTTTGGCAAGTGGAAACTCAAGGACAGCTTTTGAAGATTTCCTCTTTTTTCTTCTTTCAATGTCTCCCATATGCAGTTCCCACTGCAGCCTATCTCCAGATCCCCAGGAATCTCCCAGAGCTCCACCCTGAAGGACCAGCTACCCACCATACACATGAGTGTGTCTATGTATGCCTGGATAATGTAACCCAACATGATCCAATCTCCTGAGCCACTGTATTTACCTCATGGATGGGACTCCCTGGATGTGAGCATTCAACACTAATGTTAATAGAAAGATATTTGATCATTCTTCTTGCCAAAAGGTCAAGGAGAAGGAATTTGGCATCAATAAAGCTCCAGAAGGAGTCATGGGGAAAATATTAATATATACAATTAAAGTAGGAAGGGGGTACTTCAAATCCAGGCACCCTGTTATTCATTCATTAATTTAAATACCTACTGTGGGTAAGGCATAAGACTCATTACAGTGTTAGGAATTCAAAGACAAAGTGCAAAACAGTCCCTGCTCTCAAGGAGCATGTTAGGGCATGAGAATGATGAAAATGAATGTTGCAGAATTACAAAGAACAATCTTGATCCCAAGCAACAGCTATGAGAAGATGTCTCCACTCAACTCCTTTGCAGAGATGGGCCGTGTCTGGCCATGGAGAATTGTATATGTCATATTTGTTCCATGTACCGATTGATTGATTTTGCTGATTCCCTCCCTCTTCTTCCTCTTTTCCATTATTCCTTTAAAAAAATCATTTGGTATAAAGGATGGATAAGGGATGGCTATCTGGGAGAGAATTGGGGGAAGGATACAGGTAGAAATCTAGGGAATGTAAAAACAAAAGATATCAATAAAGTCTGATAAAACATAAATACAGTGTGATTTAAGGACAGAGATAAAGTACAGATGGGGTAGTGTCCCCAGATTTCCCTTGTTGGTCAAGACCAAGGCAGAGAGGTCCTGAAATGGGAAGGGTCCCCTTTCTCCTGGCTACTGGGGATCTGGTTCCTGGGAACCTTTCTTCTGGCCCAGGTAATTCCTTAGTTCATCCTAAATAATGAATTTGTGTCCCCCAGAGACAAGGTCCAGGATGACAAGTCCCTGTTGCTTCTGTCTTTCCTTTGGCTCTAAAGTCCTTGTATTCTTCCTCCTCTTCCTCACCTAAGGGCAGGTGAGGCTGAAAATCTTGTGGGGATGAATCAGGTCACCTAGTTTTCTTTCTGAGCTATTTCCAAGAGAAAGCTTCTCTTCCTTGGTCCTTTCGTCCATATGGGTCCCTACAGAATGTTTGACTCAAGGCCTTTGTGGAGTGTAATTCTCCTGGGGGAGTGGAGGAAACATGTTTCTTGGGAGTTGGGAATACAAGAGGTCAGCAGAGACTGAAGGAAAACTTAACTGCTCCAGAGAGCTATGGGAAAATGGCCTGCAAAACAGAGATTCCAGGGAACCGAAAGTAGAGAGGCAGAAGAGAGGAGAGCAAATTGGATCTGATGGGCTTCGCCGGCCTTATCCTAGTTTGTCTGCCCTCTGTCCATACATCATCAACGCATTCATTTGTTGTTTATTATTGTTGTTATTATTTAGAAACTAGACACTATTGCCTCCCTTTGCTCTGTCCATTTAGAGTCCCCGGGGCTCTAAGCTCAGCCTAAATTTAGGTCCCCGTCCCAGTATCCTGGGAGCCTTCCCTCCCACCTCCAGCTACACACCCTTTGCCCTACCCTAAAGGTTCTATAACTTCGAGCCGGCCCTCATTTACAGTGTCTGGTAGAAAGGACTTTCTAAGGCTTGAAATGGGATCTAAGTTAGTAGCAGGTAAGTTCCCCACCCCAAAGCCGTCTTCCCACAAGGAAGGAGTCCTCCCACCTCCAGCCCTCACTCATCGGCTCCCATGGTTTGACTTGGTTGCACCTCTTCTTTCAGGCCACGTGTTGGGTTGGTAACTTGAGTTGGCTCTCGTCATCCCTTCTCCATCCAAAGCATCCCCCCTTCCCTACCACCGTCACCCCAGCCCCGGCATCCTCCTTCTCTCACCTTACTCCCGAGGAGAGGTCAGTTTCTCCCTTCCTCCGAGTAGGGACAGGGGCTGGGCTGGGGCCGGGTGAGCCGCTGGGTGGAAGGGTTCTCCCAGCAGTCGCACTTGGCTGCTGACTTCTTGCTTAACAGGTCCAAAGTTCAGGTAAAGTTTGGCTGATAAACAGAACCAATAAAAAAGGTCCCCGGCCCCCAGTGTAAACACCATGGGCTTGAGCAGACCCAGCTCTCCAGCCGAGAGCTCGCTCTTTTTCCGTGAGCCTCTCTTGCTCTCTCCCTCTCTCCCTCTCGCCGACTTTCCCCCTCCCCACCTGCATTTGCATCTGGCCGAAATGCCCGTCCCTTCCCACTGATTTGCATATCTTATATTGGCTAATGGAGGCGATCATGGAAAGTTAGAAGTTTGCTGACTCCTCTCGGAGGAGACTCCTGGACCGGGGAGTAACAGGTGTGCGGAGGCTTCGGGGGGGCTCCCAGACTTGGGGTTTGCTCGTGAAGCTCCCCTCCGCCCTCCTCTCTCACACCAACCCCTCCCCACCCACCCCGAGCCCCCCTCTTCTCCAGTCCGTGGAAAATGGTGTCCAAGCTCACGTCTCTCCAGCAAGAACTCCTGAGCGCTCTGCTGAGCTCCGGGGTCACCAAGGAAGTGCTGGCCCAGGCTCTAGAGGAACTGCTACCAGCCCCGACTTTCGGGGTGAAGCTGGAGACTTTGCCGCTGTCTCCGGGGAGCGGGGCTGAGCCTGACACCAAGCCGGTCTTTCACACCCTTACCAATGGACATGCCAAGGGTCGCCTGTCAGGAGACGAGGGGTCAGAGGATGGAGACGACTATGACACCCCTCCCATCCTCAAGGAGTTACAGGCTCTCAACACCGAAGAGGCTGTGGAGCAGAGGGCCGAAGTGGACCGCATGCTCAGGTATGGGGAGCGCCCAGTGGGTGAGTCCTGGCCCTCGCTCTTCTCCCCTGTCCTATGCCGCCTTGGCAGAGCAGCTCTGTCCAGCCCGGCCTTCCAAAGTTGGTTCTCCCCTGCCTCACGCTCTGGGGGTGCCTGGGTCCCAGACAGAGAAGCTGAGCCACCCCCAGACTCACCTAAACTAGTTCCCTCCTTCCAGCCCAGACTGGGACCCAACCAGTCCTCTTTTCTCTGGGGCTCACCCTGGAACACCTTGATTCTAGGTATAGTTCTCTAGGTAGCAAAGACAGAGACTTGGCCTCTTAAAGCCAGTGGGTGGCAGAGACTTGGGTGCTTTTAGCTTTTACCCAGAGGCATGGGAAGATGGGAAACAGCAACCCCTGGGGAAGTGATTGCGTGGGGCGATGGTCTTACTCCAGCTCAGGGTCGCAAATCGGACAACCTACCCTCGAGCTGGCAGCGGGTATACATGCTCCAGCCTGGGACAATCCACCCGCCTTGGGCCCTGCTCTTGCTCGGATTCTAGGGAAGATCCACCCGGACCCTGAGCCAAAATCTATAGGGGGAGAGAACAGACTTTGAGATTCCCCTGCGGCTTGGTTCAGTTGTAGCAGCGCTTTTGGACTCTCCAGAACTCACTGAGGTATCTGAGATTCCCAGAGGGGGATTGTTAGGTGCCCTTGTCAGAATACACGGCCTGAAAGGGCCCAGCATCCACCCCAATGTTATTTACAATTCTCCGAATTAATAGCCAAGAACACAAGTTTACTTTACAGTTCCCCGCGGCGTTAACGCTCAGATTGGGGTGTAGTGACTTGGAGGAGAAGACTCACTTGGGCTTCCTTTGGGGAGCTTTTCTGCAGTCGGCAGTCAGTCCGTGCAGCCCGCAATCTACTAGCTGCCATCTCGGGACACCGGAGAGGTTTTGACAGCTGGTTACTAATTATCTCAAGGGGGGCTAACTCGCCCCACTGTGGCCGTCTGGGCAGGCCCTCAGCCCACAGCTCCCGGACCGTTCTGACCAGCCCCAGCACCCGACCGCAACTCAGTTCACAAAGCTAGTAAATCTTGGGGCCTGGTTAGGAGGCTGGATCGGCTCAGGGCCCCGGAAGCTGGCTATCTATAGGGGGAGGATGTGAACTTGCATTTGAAATTGGTTCCTGGACCCCTAGTTCTTCTTCCTCATGCTGCCCCCAATTCCCAATTCAGTTGTGGATAATATTCAAAGGGATTCCTAGGTCCGTTTTGACCTTTTATTCTCTTCCCCCCCCCCCCCCCAATAAATGGAGTGGGCGGGGTGGCTATTGCTCACTCATTTTAGCGGTTTAGGATTTGAGAATCCCGGAGATTTGGGAGCGAAAGGTGGGCAGCTTGGTGCGGCCACCAGGTTGCTAGTATGATCTCCGTCCCAGGGTGGCTCTCAGCTATCTGAGGGTGCTGGGGCTTCGGCGGGGTGGTAGGGCCGGCGCTGTCCCCCAGACTGTCGGATGGAGGCCGGGACCCTTAGACTACTTCCAGGGCAACCGGAGGCCAGGGCTGCTGCAAGGGCCGTAGGAGTTGGAACTCTCTGGGACCGGACGCCGCTGCGCTTTGCAGCCTGGGAGGGTTTCAGCGGGGGTCTTCGCAATCCCCGGGGGTCCCGCCTGTGTATACCCCAGTCTCCGCTCGGCCCACTCAGCTCTAGAAGGAGCCGGGATGAAACATACACGGCAGCACGTGGAGTTGGGGTGTTATTAATTTATTTCTATAAATCATCAACAGAAAGATACACAAAGGACTGTGATTAGGCTTGAATAGAGAGGCGGGTTATTCATTGGTGAAGTTGTAAACTGGGCTTAAAAGGGGAAAGGAAATAAACACACACCGGGCAGGCGCACACTCCCAGCTGCTACACAAACACACACGCGGGAGCATTGTCGCGCGCACCTGGACCCTGCCCCTCCCTCGGGCCCACTTAGCACCCCGAGGAGGGGCTCGCACTCTAGCAGAAGCTAGGCTGGGGCCCGATCCCGGTAGGCAGGCGGGCCCAGCCTAAAGTGCCCCGGGGGTTGCTCTGTAAGCCCCAGTAGAGCGCGAAACCTGGTCTTCTTACCTTTACTCTGCCTCCTTCCTTTTTTTAGCTCTCGGCCAACGAAGGTTCTACTCTGGCCGCAGGCAGGGCACAAAATGCGTACCTTCCCCCGGCCCCCCGCCCCCCATCGTCCTCCTTCTAGGATCCCTGAGTCCCTAGGCGAAGGGTTAGGGCCGAAGTTCTGGAAGTTCTCCGCGCCTTTACCCGGCCAGGCTGCGAGCTCTTCCTTCGCTCCCTGGAGGGACTCGACTACAACTCCTTAGAAAGCCATTCTTTTTTCCTGGACAAATTTGAGGGGTTGCCCCACCGAGTGAGCCTCTCTCCCTTGAATTGCGCATATACAGTCAGAGCCCCCACTTGCAAGAGAACCCGTGTGGACTTTACTTTCACTTAAGGGGAGGCGGGGAAGACGCCTTCTTCCTTTCAAATTTCCTAGTCTCCTGGGACCGAGGCTCCAGGGTTTTTGGGTGATACTGAGCTCAGGTCAGGGTTGGGATCCAGGCGGCCTGTATTGGGACAGCACTTTCCCCTCCCTTAGAAAAGACCTCAGAATAAAACCTCTTACACCCATGGCTCAGCGAATTTCTCCGAGGCCAGAAAATTGACACGCGAGGGCTAATGGAGAATTGTTTTGAAAACTCGCGTGATCCCGACGGACCTCGCAGTGTAGAGAGCCCCGCGCAAGGCCGACTGCGGGCCGATAAGGGAGTTTGACAGTTGCGTTCTTAATACAATGCGGCCTGAGCTTTGTCGCTTATATTTGTTGGGAGTAAATGCCACCTAAAAGGTTTATTTCTTCCCTTTTTTCCCTTCCCTTTCCTTTCTTCCTTCCTTCCTTCCTCTTTCCTTTCTTCCTTCCTTCCTTTTTAAAAAAAAATAGTATTTTAAAAATAGAATGGGGTCAGCAGGTTCTTTTTATCCCTAGGGAAACTCCTGAACTCTGAGATCAGTTTTTAACTATACCACCTTATCCCAAGATTTAAGATGCCTTTTCCAGGTAGGTTTTTTATTTTTGTTTTTGTTTATAGAGCACAGCTCCACTGTTTTTCTTGGTGTGTATTTTGAAGCTGCTCCATTGTGGGCTCTGGGCACAGAACTTTCGTTCCATTCATTTATTCCACTAATTCCTAGCTGGAACGGGCATGCTGTGCTGATCGTGGCCCCAACTGCTTCACTTCCCAGCGTTTCTGAAACGTTAAAATAAAATCAGGCTAAGCACTAAATCTCAAATCTCCAGAACCTGTTAACACAAACAAAAAAGTTAATAACCCAATGCTCTTTTCAACTTTTAAAATTATTTTGCTTATCTCTCCCCTCAATGTTTTGTTTTTTTCTCCTCTCTCAGTCTAAGGCAATCGAGTAAACATTTGGCTCCGCACATTTTCTGATCAATTTGTTATTTAAATGCCATCCATTTCAAGAGAGATTCCAGGGAAATTTTCTGCGTTTGAAACAGTTTTTTCTTTTCTCATTTTGCCTTTAGCACCAATGAAAAGTAATGTCTAATTTAGAGGTAGTTTGTAAATATTGACGGTGAGTGGCTCCTTGGCTAATCTCCGAATTCCCCTTCCCGGCAGCTCCCCAAACTCCGAGATCTAACACCATTCCCTCCCTCCCCCCCATTAATTCTTTACCGAAGGTTTTGCGAAAGGAATCGCAGTAATTAGAGAATATGTTTTTAAAATACGGTAGCATAATTATTTAGTTGGGCGTTTTTATTTGATTCATAAATATACAATGAAAATGTTTCTATGAGTGCCACAATTTAGAATGAAATTACTTATTATGTTGTGACACCATGACTTGTTACGATCGTTCCAAATCATTTTTTAAAGGATTCACACATGCCTAGATGAATTTTAACAGGCATGTTGACATTCAAGTAGGGGAGATGCCCCCCCACACACACACATTATAGCATAACCTTTTATTTTAGATAAAAATCTCGTCAATTTCAAGCCACCTGATACAATATAGGGAAACAATGGGAAAAAAAATCCTAAAGGACAGATGGAATTTGAAGATTATTGCAGAGGTGGCAGTAGGTCGCCTGGGCATTTTTCTTCCCGAGTTTTGAAGGCTTTGGGGTTTGGGTTTTTGTTGTTGTCATCGTCGCACCACACCCCTCCCTCCCCTTTAGTTTAACAGAATTGAAAAGTGTTATTATGTTCAGGACTCCAAATCGAAGCTAATGGACAAAATGCGTTCTCAGTTACTACCACCACATCAGAGTGGAAATCTTGCCAGAATATGAAGAAACAATAGCTTTTCTTTTTTTTAACCTTGACCGGGCTGAAATTTCTTAGGTATTATTCAGAATTGTAAAATCCTGCGTTGTCCTTCATTGTTTTTTTCCAGAGGTAGGAAAGCTAGAATTCATATTTTAAAAAACATTTTGTGTTACCTTCAAAGGGGGGAATGTTAACCCAGCGGCACTATCTTGATACTTTTCAAAAACGCCGAAAATCCATTTCACAAGCCTACAAAAGGGGACCAGGGTCTCTTTTCTAACTCTCTCTGAGGTAGATGGGTATGAGCCATTCCTATTTTACCGATCAGAACCTAAGGCACTCGAAAGGAAAGCTAATCGAGGTTCAGGTTGGACTTAGGTGACCACAGAAGCTCACAATCACTTCCTTTCTATTTCTTATCATCTTAGGATCAACACCACACTAAATAAAAGATAATGAATGATATTTGCATCTTTTTAAAAAAATTGTTTTGCATTTTAAAAAATCTTTTCTTCCTTATTTTTTTGGAGAGGGGAAGGTAAGGCAGTTGGGGTTAAGTGATTCGTGGAAGGTGACAGGGCTAGTTTTGTGTTAAGTGTCTGAGGTGGAATTTGAACTCAGGTCCTCCTGACTCCAGGGGCCATGCTCTATTCACTGTACCACCTAGCGGCCCCTGTTCTGCATTTTCTACCTAGTCAGAAAAAGAATAAGTAAAATCAATTGGAAAGCCATCAATTTTGCTCAGTTTTCAGGTACAGATCTCCGTAGCACTGATATTAGGAAAAATACCCAAGAATTCTCCTAATTCCTTTCCAGCTTTCTTGAAAGAGAGGAAGTGTAAGGTGGCCACCCGTTTCAGAGGCAGGATCTTCATCTTCTTTCTTCTGGATAGTCTGAGCTTGGACTTCACTTTTGTTCCCCTGCTGCCAGCTCCTCCAGGATAGAATAGGTTGTGTGGGGGGGACGGGAATTGTTAATCTGGAACCACCAGAAGTTAGGTTTTTGTGTTTTGGTTTGATTTTGTTTTGTTTTATTGCATTGAGAATGTCAGTGGGAAGAACTGTGAGTTTAGAGCCAAAGGAATCCCATCTCTGCCACTTCCTGGGTAACTTTAGATAAAACATTTCGTCTCTCTAGGACTCAGTTTCCTCCTTTGTGAAAAGAGGGAGTTGGGCTGGATGATCTCTCAAGCTCTTTCCAACTTGAAAATTCTACGAACCTGCATCTGTGTTTTTCCTGGGTTTCTACACCAAGCATCCTAACTGTGTGCTTTTTTCTGTTTAGTGAGGACCCCTGGAGGGCAGCCAAAATGATCAAGGGATATATGCAGCAGCATAACATCCCCCAGAGGGAGGTGGTGGATGTTACAGGCCTGAACCAGTCACATCTCTCACAGCACCTCAACAAGGGGACCCCGATGAAGACCCAGAAGCGTGCTGCCCTATACACCTGGTATGTCCGGAAGCAGAGAGAGATCTTGAGACGTAAGTGTTTTCATCCTAGATCTGGCTTGTTGAGGGACCTTTGCTCTGTCACTTACTTCTGTACACTGCCTTGATTTCCCCATCATTAAAAACACTTACTAGAGCAACTGATTAATTTTAAGGAAATTAATTTTAAGGAAAGTTAGGGGCCAGGTAGGGGAAGGCATTATCCACGGTGTTACTATGGAACTGACAAATAGGAATTGGGTTGTAGGGATGGAAACAAGCCTTTGGTTGCTCACTTGCTAAATGGTTAACCCTTAATATCTGCAAAAGGTCCTGCTTTGGTTTCTAGTCTCTTCTATGTACATTCCCAAGAATTCCTAAGTAGGTTGAAGAGGAAATCTCCCACCTTCCTTCCCCTATCCCACCCTAGATTGGCCACTTCAATCTAATACCAGATTGCTGGTCCAAGTTTCCAAGGCATTAGGGTTTAGGGAGAGAGAACAGTCCAATACTGAGATCTCCGTTTCCCAAAGGTGACACTGAGGGTTGAGTAGAGAGATGTTCACCAACAGAATCAGTGGAAGAATTCCAATTAGAACAGATCTGCAAATGCCTCCTTGGTGCCCCTTCTTCTGTCCAATTTTGTATAGCAAGCTGGAGCAGTGGGCAGCAGTAGAGGACTTGGTGAAGTCTTCTGGGAATTGGTGTTGGTTGATCCCAACTTTCCCTCACCCCCCAAGTCCAAACTCTTCCCCTCCCAAGACTGTTCCTGTTCAATCTTGGCACTAAGAAGGTTTTTCTCAACTTTTTTAAGCTTGGAGAGTATGAAAAGCAGTCAGTTATCGATGAGTAACACGAGCATGAAGGACAAATTATTTTACTTCAGGAAAGCATTTTTTTTCCTTTTGTGCCTCAATTATTTTGGTCTGGTTCTTTTCCTGGTTTAAAAAAATAGTTCATGGATGCCACACACATGGACACAGATACATGTGTGTATATATTCTATGCTCATTTATGTACATATATGTGCAAATATATGTGTATACATACACACATACTTTGTATGTATATGTGTATGTATGTATATATACATACAATGCTTCTTTTCCCAATACCTTCCTGTGAGGATCTCTGGCCAACTGCTTTTTCTTTTTTTAGACATATAAAACTAAGTGGGTTTTTTGTTTGTTTGTTTGTTTTGGAGGGGGTTAGGCAAGGCAATTGGGGTTAAGTGACTTGCCCATGGTCACACACCTAGTAAGTATCAAGTGTCTGGGGACACATTTGAACTCAGGTCCTCTTGACTCCAGGGCCAGTGCTTTAATTCACCACATAAAGCTGCTTGATGCCACATCTAGCTTTTATTCCTCCAAAGCCTGGGAAGTGAAACTCTTCAGATAATTAAGATGTTTATACTCCCACTTCTTTTACTATATGAATTCAAGAAATCCTGTGTGATTTAAGAATATTGCTTCCTCTGCATAACAGAAAAAAAGTTGTATTTGAAGTCAAGAGGATCTGGGTTGAAATTCTCATTCTATCCTTACTACCTGCAGAACTTTGGCCAAGTTGCTTCATCTGAGTTCTAGTCTCTTCTTCTGTAAGATGAGTGGTTTGGAGTAGTTGGGGTCCTTTCCAGCTCTAGGATCTTCATTGTAGAGTGAGGAATAGGTGCTTTGCACCCCTCCACTCCCTTTTAAAGGCTTAGATTTAAAAACTTTAGGCATTAGAAGGAAGAATGGAAGCAAAGAAGGAAGGAAGGAAGGAAAGAAGGAAGGAAGGAAGGAAGAAGAAGAAAGGAGGCAAAGGGGACAGAGCAAGAAGAAAGAGGGAGAAGAGAGGTAAAGAGTACAGAAGGACGTGAATGTGTGTGTGTGAGAGAGACAGACAGACAGACAGAAAGACAGAGACAGAAAAAAGACAAAGAGAGACAGAGATAGAAATAGAGACAAAAAAGACAGCGAGGCAGAAAGACAAAGAAAGAGACAGAGAGAGAAAGAAAGAGACAGAAAAGAGTCAGAGAGGGACAGAAACAGAGGCAGAGACAGAAAAGGCAGAGACAGAAAAGACAGAGTCAGACAGAGACAAAGAGAGACAGCAAGGCAGAAAGAGAAAGAGAGACACAGAGAGACAGAGAACATTTCCTTATAGAACTATAGAAGAGAAAAGGAACCATCTATCAGTCTTAACTGCTCTCATGAAAGGACTTTAGAACAACAATCAGCAGGACCGACTCTTCTGGGTCCCATTAGGAATGAAACAGAAGCCGACTTCTGCAAATCCATTTTTATGGACAGTTTACATTTTTCACCTCCCCCAATTAACCCGAAATTAGAAAGGAAGCCAAATGGAGGGGATTGTGAATAGTGAGGTTGGTGGGGGAGGCTGAATTCTCTCAAACAGGGAAAGTCCAGAGAGGCTTTGAAGTTGTCAAGGCATGGCTATTACTGTACCTCTGGAGTCTGATCCAGGGCTGTGCATACATCAAAGATGTACTGTTTCTGTAAAGGAACAATCCATAAGTTGAGAGGCATCTTTTCCCTGCGGACAAGTTGCAAAGCGATGGTTTCACCTGAGGTTGCTATTTATAGTTCATATGATTGCAGATTCAGAACAGGACCTTAGTGGTCATTTAGTAATTAACAGCTGAGAAAAATGAGTGCCGTAAAATTAAATGACTTCCCCAAGGTCACATAGGTAGTAGGTGTCGGAGGTGAGATTTGAAACCAGCTTCTCCAATTCTAAAGGCAGTGATCTTTCTTTTGTATCACTCTGTCCTTGAGAATTGTTTTGTTTTGAGACTTGAGTTTTCTTTTACATAATGTCTATTCAAGTCAAATATCCCAACCCTCTAGGTCCTTGGGAAGATCAATTTCAACACAAGCTATTATTCAGTGATCTTCCATGAAAGGCGATGTGGCATAGTGAATAAAGCCCTGGACTTGGACCTGGGAATACCCAGTTCCAATCCCAACTCTGCCGATGGCTAGCTTTATGACCAAGGGGCAAGTTGCAGTTTTCTTATTTATAAGTTAGCATCTATAAGGATATGCTACTGACACCTGTAATACTTACCTGGAAGAACTGTAATGAAGCTTCAGTGAGATAATATAAAGGGCTTTGCACATTTTCAAGCAACCTATAAATGCTGATTGTTCTTATTCTGAGTACTTGGCTTAGCACAGAGAGTAAGTACTTTGTAGACTTGTAGGAAAAACACATGTGAATTAATGGTATTCGGGGCTACTGTGAGGACCACGTATGATAAAAGACTAGAAAATTATCTGAAAAGTACAAAGCACAATACAGGTTCAAGATACTGCTACTTCTGCCACTGTTATTCACCTCACTTGGATTCTGACTACATTCCAAAACTACTTTCCAAAATGTAGTCAGAACCCAAGTGAGATGAATGACAGTGGCATTTAGGTTTCTACTGAGCCCATTTTTCAGATGGAGAAATTGAGGGACCTGTTATATACCAGCTATGTGAACCCTAAACAAATGACTTCTCTCTGAACCTCAGTTTCCCCATCTATACAATAAGGTTAATCATATTTGTGCATACATCAAAGATGTACTGTTTCTGTAAAGGAACAGTCCATAAGTTGAGAGGCATCTTTTCCCTGCGGACAAGTTGCAAAGCGATGGTTTCACCTGAGGTTGCTATTTATAGTTCACATGATTGCAGATTCAGAACAGGACCTTAGTGGTCATTTAGTAATTAACAGCTGAGAAAAATGAGATGCTTATACTTCCTATCTCATAGGATTGTTGGGAGGGAGGAAAATTCTTAAATGCTTAAATTCTTAAATGCTTCAGAAACTCCTTGCTGTTATTAATCTACCTTTCTCATAAACCAATCTCTTTAGCGATTAAGTGAGTTAGCCTGTAAAGCTTCTCCCTTTCCTGGCATTTCTGTGTTGTAGAATTCTGGGATGGATGTTAGTGTCTGTGCTCATGTAAATAATGAGAGTCCCATCCAGGGTGGTTATAGAGAGTGGCTAAATAATTGATTTTTAAAAATCTGAACATCTAAGATACAAACAACTAGAGATATCAGAGCCCAAGTATTCAAATTCCCTGAAAATGTTTCATTTAAAGACTATGACTCAAAATGATTCTTACAAGCAGTTTGCCCCAAAGTTTTGACTTAAAGAGATTTGGTGCCAGGGCCTTATAAACTATAGTCCAACCCAGCCAAGAATTCTTTCTGTAACATGCTAGAATAAACAAAACAAGAGAAAGCAGTCTTTGGTTTTAGAGTATTGCTTCATGTCTGAGGATCACATAAAAACAAATGGTCTTTGAAACAATGGCTCTTGGGGTTGGAACTCCTTGAAAAAGAAAAAAAAGTAAGAATATTGGCTGATACAGTAATAGGTCTGCATCTCAAAGGTATCACAGGGGCCAACTAGTCAGATCCCTTCATTTTATGGATGAGAAAATCGAGGCCTAGAGAGGTCACATTATTTGCCTAAGGTCTCACAGATATAATAGATCAGAGCTGGGGTGGAAAATGAGGAGAAGGGAAGGTAGATGTTTATTTGTCTGTCTGTCATCTGGGTGGAGGCTACAGACTCTATCAAATCTACTCCTTTCTCTTTTCAGAATTCAACCAGACAGTCCAAAGTTCTGGAAATATGACAGACAAAAGCAGTCAGGATCAGCTGCTGTTTCTCTTTCCAGAGTTCAGCCAGCAGAGCCAGGGGGCTGGGCAGTCGGACGATGCCTGCTCTGAGCCTGCCAACAAAAAGATGCGCCGGAACCGCTTCAAATGGGGGCCCGCATCCCAGCAAATCTTGTACCAGGCCTACGACCGGCAGAAGAACCCCAGCAAGGAGGAGAGGGAAGCCCTAGTGGAAGAGTGCAACAGGTAATGACATTGACAGCTTGGTTAATAAACATTTATTAACATTATTATCACATGCCAGGCATCGTGTTTAATACTGGCCACATTTAGATGCATCCACGCTGTGTGGGGAAATAAGCCTGCGGAGTAGGGGCTATGCTGGCCACACCCCCTCTAAACCAACTCACAGCATTTAAGAGAGACACACACAAGCCAACTGGAAGCTATTGGTGGTCAGATGAAATGGATCCGTGGCATGTTCTCAGTGAGGCTGGAGGCACCAGGTTGGTCCCATAGCAGTGGATTAGTTTTAGAAATAAAGCTGGCTTTTGGTGGTGGGCTTTAACCCTGGCCAGCTGTCTTTCTCATTGTTGGTTTCAAGGTAGATACTGTAAGATACTGTAAGAGACACAATGGAGCGGTGGATAGAATGCTGGATTTGAAGTCATAAAGTTGTGAAGGCCTAAGTTAAAATCCCAGAGACATTTATTTACTAGCTGTGTGATGCTGGACAAGGCTTTTTGGTCTTAGTTTCTCCCACTTCTGAATCTTTGATCTGATGAGGTAGGCAAAAGAGATTACATCTGCTTCAGTCTGCCTCAGGAAAATTTAGTTAAAAAAATAAATTTAGGTTCAATTCAACAAGCATTTATATGTGTATATATATATATATGTATGTATATTTATTTATATGTATGTATATGTATATGTGTGTATATGTGTGTGTACATACATACATACATACATACACACACACACACACATATATATATATAAAGCTACACTATATAGCACTGGGGGCAGCTATGTGGCACAGTGGATAGAGTGCCAGATTTGGAGACAGGAAGATCCGAGTTCCAGTTTTTCCACTTCCTAGCTGTGTGGCCCTGGGCAAATCACTTAACTCTGTTTGCCTCAGTTTCCTCATCTGTCAAAGGAGCTGGAGAAGGAAAATGGTAAACTACTCCAGTATTTTTGCCAGGAAAACCCCCAATGGGGTCATGCAGAGTCAGACATGACTGAAACAACATATGGCACTGGGCTAAGTACTGGGGGATAGAAAGACAAAAAAATCTCTGCTCTCAAGGAGCTTACATCTTATGGGTAACAGCACATACTATGCTCTCAGTGGCATTATAATGGTATTGTGACTATTATAAAATCTATTACATATAAGTTATAAGATTAAATTATATTCTCAAAATATCATATATAATATTAATATATCCAACACTGATATCATTATATTATATTAACTTCATATTAATGTATAATATAGTAACAGCATGACTACATTATAATTAATATTATATATGCTATATAATATATTTAAATATAATATTAAATTATGAATAAATGACAATTATATGTCCGTGGATTTAAAGGCCCATTTTAATTGAGACAAAGAAACCCTGGGACCATGGTGCGTATGTGTGTTTCAACTCTGCCTTTTTCGTCCAGAGTCATAGGTCACAAGTATTTGTTAAGTCAACAGACTTTTATTAAGTGCTCACTGTGTCAGAAGCTGTGGACCTGGTAATAGGTCCATAAATAAAGTAAGAATGGTTCTTAGAAGAAAACCACTCCAACCTTCTCATTTTAGAACACTAAGGCCCAGAAGGGCTTGCCTGAGGTCATACAGGTAAGAAAGGCTGGGTGGGGGCAAGATTCAAACCCAGTCCTTTGATGTCAAATCCAGCATGCTTTCTATTGCATTATGCTGTTGTCATCCCATACACAGACTTACAGGATCACAGATTTCACTCTACAAGAGAAGTTATGGGCAATCTAGTTTGACCCTCTTGTTTGTATGGCAAAGGAAGCAAGCCCAGAGAAGTTAGATGATTTTTCAGAGTCACACAGGCACTAATTCGATCACAAGATCTAGGCCTAGAGCAGGAAGGGGAGGGGGGATACCACAGAGGTCATCTAACCCAACCACTCCATTTTACAAATAGGGAAACTGAGGCCTATCAATGTTAGGTGACTTGCCCAAAGTCACACAGGGAGTGTAAGAGATGGGATTTGAACATTTTTGCTTCCCTGTGAATGCCACTTATTTTGTATTACTTTCTCCTAGTGCAAAACTCAATAAAAATTTGTGAGGCTTCCAAAGCTCAATTTGAGTGGCATGAGACTATTTGGCTGGACTGGGTACGGGCATTGAAGGATGTGGTGAGACATGGCTAGGGCAGGAAATGTGGGTAGGAAAATTTCTAAATGCCACATGAGCCCAAACCTGTTCTAACCATGCTCAGATAATGGGCACAGGGAAACCAAGAGCCCTCCCCCTCCTTAAGAGTGGCCTTTTCAATCACTTTTAAGGCTTCCTGATAGACTGAAGCAGTCAGGATATTAGGTCTACCACCTACCAGCCACTAAGCCACATCCTCCATCCTTCAAAGACTTTCAGATCCCAATTTGTAAGAGATGGGGGATACATAAGAATTCATACTTCTCTCATATTTATTTATTAACTGAAAGTTCCCCAAAGAATAGTGTTCTCTATGGGGGCTTGAATGGTAGTCTCAGAGACAGTGTGTTGCAATGGAAAGAGCATTCTATTTGGAGTCAAAAGAACCCATTGCTTACTCCCTGTGTGACCTGGGGACAAATGCTTCACCTCCCCACACCTCAGTTTCCCTATTCATAAAATCAGATAGTTGGTGGATGGCTTGGTGGTTACAGTTCTAAACTTGGAATCAGAAAGAACTGAGCTCAAATCCTCTCATAGGCACTTATATGACCTTGTGATGGTATAGTGAATTTGAAGTCAGAGGATGGGGTGCTCATCCTGGCTCCATCACTTCCTATCTGTGTGATGTTGGGTAAGTCACTTCTCTGGGCCCGAGTTTTCTTTCTCTATAAATGAAGGAGTTGAACTAGCAGGCCCCTGTAATCCTCTCACCTGTAAATCTGTGAGTCTATGACCAGAGGAAGGCTAAGGCCCCTTCCAGTTCTGTGAATCAGAAAGATGACATTTTTGGGAAAGAAAAATGACAAAATTAAAAGTTTCCAGGAGACCAAAGCTGGGACTGTTCCATTCGCCTTTCATCAAGAGCCATCCAAGTGGGCCATGTAAAAGGCTTTCTTTGGCTTTGTCATAGGATCACAGATTTGAAAGTGGAAGCAACTCCAAATATTACCAAGTTTATTCAACTCTTTCATTTTACAGAGGAGGAAACAGAGGCTTCGAAAAGTGACTTGTTCTAGGTTATAAGGTAGTAAGGGGCAGAGTCAGGATTTGAACTCAGGTCCTTGGCCTACCAATCCCACATTCTCACTACTGCACCATGCTACCTTCCAGCCATAGCTATGCTTACAGCCTATATAGCAGAGATTCTGCAGGTCTGTGAATCCAGGGTCTGTTACCCTTCCTTCCTTCCTTCCTTCCTTCCTTCCTTCCTTCCTTCCTCCCTTCCTCCCTCCCTTCCTTTGTAATCCATTATTTTATTTTATGTATGTGAAAATATTATGCTGATCTCACTACATTGACAGAGAAGTCTATAATGAGAAGGAAGTAAGGGAAAAAAAGAAGAGGGGAGACGGACAGACCAAGACAGAAAGATAGAGAGAGAGATCTATCTTGGGACAGGATACTGAGAGGCAGGAAAATAAACTTTTCTAAATGCCATGTGAGGGAAGGGAGGGAGAGAGGGAAGAGAGAAAGAGAGAGAGAGAGAGAGAGAGAGAGAGAGAGAGAGAAGAGAAAAAAGGAAGGAAAGAAGTCTTGCTGTAGAGTGTATAGTCAGCAGTTCTTTGGGGACCCTTTTGTTTTGGGGAATTTGGAGGGGGGGAAGAGGGGCTAGAAGACCCTGTGATTTAGTGTCCAGATTCTTCTTAAAATGTCTTCATTTAATGACCCAGGGCTCAATTATAGAGACTGGTTTTCCTCTCACCCCCATCACCCTAACTTTAGCCTCGTGGTATTCCTAGCAAGGACCACAATTCCATGCTATATCCCCCCAAACCCTATCTCCCACCATACAATCTCGGCATATCTCTCTTTTGTTTGCTTATAGGGCAGAATGTCTGCAACGAGGAGTCTCCCCATCTAAAGCACATGGCCTGGGCTCCAACCTAGTTACCGAGGTCCGTGTCTACAACTGGTTTGCCAACCGCAGGAAGGAGGAAGCCTTCCGCCAGAAGCTGGCCATGGATGCCTACAGCACAAACCAGCCACATGGCCTGAACCCAATGCTGTCCCATGGCTCCCCCCACCACACGCAACCAAGTGCTTCTCCTCCAAGTAAGCTATCAGGTAAGGAGACTGGCTGGGCACTTCTCCACATAAAGGCCACCAAAGTGAGTGGGGACTGGTCCTCCCATTGTGTATCTCTTAGTCCCTCCTGTTAGTCAAAGGATGCTTTGGGTAATTCCTTGGAAGGTCCTGGCCACACCTCTAATCCAGAATGTTTTTCTAAGGAGGAATGGAGGACTAGAGAAGGGGGCTCTGTACAGTGAGATTCTCCGTGTCCTTATCTCTGGACGTCTGCTGATTCAGGAGCCCAGCAATCAATCAATTGATCTTTATTAAATGTCCTCGACATGCCAGGCTCTGTGCTAAGATCTGGGGGTGCATCAGCTGGGAGATGGTGAAAGGGCACTTCTGCCTTCAGGGACCTGGGAGCTGGGTAGTGGGTGGGGCCAACCAGGTAGAGGCCACAGAATCAGAGCCTGGGGAGAAGAGAGAGAAGTCTCCCCAGGAGGTGGACAGCTAGCACAGTGGCTAGGGTCCTGGCCTTGGAGTCAGGAAGACTTCAGTTCTGCCCCCAGACACTCTGTAGCAGTGTGACCCTGGGTAAGTCATTTACCACCCTTTCACCTCCGTTTCTTCCTCTGTAAAAATGGGGATAATAACAATTACCCCTACCTCCCAAAGTTGATGTAAAGGTTGAGTTAATATGATGTATTGTAAACCTAAAAGTACTCTACAAATGCTAGCTGTCCTTATTGCTACATAATAGGGCAGCACCTAGCCATTTCTGTGCTTCCCGAGTGGCCCAACAGCCCTTGGGAAGTTAGTCACTTTCTGGTCTTGGTCAAATTATAGTTCTTTGGATCAAATATCTAATACTGGAGGGTATCTCAGAGGTCCTCTTGTCCAATCTCCTTCGTTTTACACATGAGGAAACTGAGGCACAAGGAAATTTCAAGTTCGGTTGTCCAAGATCACCATGGTCGTGTGATCTCCTGGGGGCATTGTGGTGATGGGGACACTGGTCACATCCCTCATTTGTGCCAGATACTATGCAACTGGGCTTGTTCTATTTTTTTTTCTTTGAAAAAAATGCAAGATAGATAACATAGACCATGAAAGGATTGTGAATAAGGTCTGGACCTGAAGGCAGGAAGTCCTGGGTTTGAATCTTGCCACTGAACCACCTACTAGCTGTTTGACCATGGGCATATCGCTTCATCTCTCTGAGTCTTAGTCTTCTTACCTCTAAGTTGGGGATAATCATACATTACTGTATCAAACTCACAAGATATTATGAGATCCAGATGAGGTGATGTGTGTAAGCCTTAATGAAGTTCATAAATATTAAGATGCGTGCCATGCAGTTAGGAATTCAGAAGATGGCTTTTGGATACACATGGAATGTCTTAAGGATGGAGATCCATTGCTTGAATTGGTGTCCCCCTTGATCTGCTAGCATAGTGCCTACTCTCCAGCCAGCATCCTGATTGAGCAGATGCCCGGCATTCTTTTTCACTAGGTTAGTCAAAATGGAATCTTTTCTCCTTGATCTTCTGCTGGGTCACCCTGATGCAGCTTAGTAGAGTGGCTTTGAAGTCAGAGGACCCATATCTGAAACTTTACTACCACTGTGATCTTGGGCAACCTTACTTATACTCTCCCTGCGCCTCAGTTTCCTCATCTGTAAGATGGCTTCTGAGATACCTTCCAGTACTAGATTTTTGATCCAAAGAACTCGAATTGAACTGAGGTCAGACAGGGACTTACTTTCCCGAGTGTCAAGATAGACATCAATTTTCAGTGGCATTGGTATGACCTTACCAAAACAGATTGGACTAATGAGTAGGAGACCAGAATACTGGGGAAAGTATTTAGGTACTGTGACCATGGCTGTTTTCTCCCAAGTCAAAAAAGAATCATTTCCTTCCATGAGGCAACAAACATTAGCCAATCACTCTCTCAATCAACATGCACTTATTAAGTGCCCGCTGTATACCAGGCATGGTGCTGAGTAGTGAGGCTAAAAAAGACAAAAGTGAGACTGCTTTTGCTCTTACAGAGTATACAATCTAAACTCACACCTTTAGGTCCCCCACTGTTTGTACTTATGGCTGGAAAGCTAGGAGTTAGGAAATGAATGTGGTCAGTGAAGTGAGTTAATTGATTGGTCAGCAAGCTTTATCAAGTGCTTTGTATGTGCCTGCTCTGAGGATACAATGAAAGGCAAAAATTGTTCCTTCCCCTCAAGGAGCTTACAATCTAATGGGAGAAGCAACATGTAAATAGGTAGTTACGTAGGTGATAGAGAGAAGGAAGGCACTAGCAGCTGGGGGGATGGGGGAGGGTCTGCAGAAGATGAGATTTACATCCTTGAGGAGACACAGGGAAACTAGGAGACTGAGGTGAGGGGGTGGTGGTGGTTCAGATGGCATCTCTGACACATTCGACTTTTTTGTGTTTCTGTACAATGGGGAAAACAAAATCACTGGTACCCAAGTTGTGTTGTGGGACTGGGATGAGAATGTGTGCCCAGTGCTTGGGGAGCTCCAGAGCGCTCTGTCAACGTCGGTTATTTTTATTATTATTATTATTCTTGCTGCTAGGTAGGCAGAGCAGAGGTGGTGGCTTGCCGAGAGCCTGGGGAGCCCCTGGGAGCAGGCTGGGGTGAGTTTCAGGGTAACTCAGCTCCTCTGGGGAAAGACAAAGCGTTTCTAGGAACGCAGCAAGCTGCGAGCGATTGGTGCTGAGCTGGGTTTGGAGAAAACAGTCTGGAGTAAGCAAAAGGACTGAATGGGGAAGCGGGGAAGGAGGGGTGGGGCCAAGGGGCATTCTTGGGAATACAATGTGCATTGTGCCTTTACCTGTGATCTCCACACCAAAGTCAGGGAGCCTGAGCTGCAAACAAAAGCCCAGCAGCTTTCTGACAAGCTGAGGTCGTAGGGAGGTCACTGTGGGGTCACTAGCTTAGACTGCTCTCTTCCCTACTGGGACCAACTCTCTGTGCCCCACGTTGTTGGGGCTGATGGTAGAGTCTGGCAAGGCAGGCAGGCAGGTGGGCAGGGACTGAGAAGCCAAATCGAATAGTCGTGCCCAGCTGAAACCTAAAACCCTCAGGCCCTTTCCAGGGTTGGGAGTCTGGGCTCATGGGACCCCAAAATGTTAGGGCTATAAAGGTCCTTCCATCCAAATCAATTGATTTCAGAATCAGAAAATCTGATTTCAGATCCCACCTCTGACACCACCTATATGATCTTGGACAAATCACAACTTCCTTGGGCCTCAGTTTCTCCATCTGTAAAAAGAGAGAGTTGGATTAAATGGCCCCTGAGGTCCAGCCTTAAATCTCTAATTCTGCCCCTGACTCTTATTATCTGTGTGATCTTGGACAAGTGTCTTACATTCTCTGGGCCTCAGTTTCTCCATTTGTAAAATGGGGGGGGAAGAATTGAGCAATATGATGATCCCTTCTAGTTAAAGATCTGAAACCCTATCGTACTAATGCAAGAAGCATGTATTAAATTCCTAGTGTATACAAGGTTACTATGCTAGAATAATCTGGGGAGGACAGAGACTGAAATAAAATAGTGTTTTCCTGCCCTCAGGGATTTTGCATTCTACTAGAGAGGGAAAAACACACATGGATCAGTAAACATAAAATATCCACAGGTATTTTGGGGATGGAAAAAGGAGAATGCCATTCATTTGAGAGAGGTATGGTTTGACCTTAATGACTCTGTAGGTCAGATTCCTCATTGGAGAAAATGAGTCATGATGAGGTAAGGTGATTTGCCCGACATCACATGGGTACTGGGGCAAAGTCAGGCCTCTCGACTTCCACTTTCAATTTCTTTCCAATATGCTAATAGTAATAGCTAGCATTGATGGCATTAATTATGTGCCAGGCACAAGTCGGGCACTTACTATTATCATCTCCTTTGATCTTTAGCTAATCTAACGGAGAGATGGGATTAAAAATGGGAATGTATTCCCCAAGACAGCCTCGAGTTCTGCTCCCAAATCATTGGGACCTTGTTGACTTTTGGGAGCTCCAAAGACCTAGTGCTTTTCTTCCCAGAAGACAAATAGTGGGATGGAACTGGTAACTAGTAGGGAACAGTCTGTTACAGATCCTGGAAATGACCTTCCTATCTTCTCATGGCCCCTTCCCAAAGACCAGTGTTAACCTAGCTCCTTTTCTGGCCTATCCATCGTAGGTTCACATACAAGCTTCTTGTTTTTGTGATAAAATTATTCTTGGGAAGAAAGAGGCCTTTCTGAAGGGACTTGATGTAGGCCAAACTCATCTGATCCTATAATCAGGGAAAAAAAAACATTAATAATTGTAGAAGCACGGCATTGACCAAGGTAGATAGAATGTCAAAGATTCATCTTCTTGAGTTCAAATCCAGCCTTGGACACTTCCTAGCTGTGTGACCTTGGGCAAGTCACTTAATTCTGTTTGCCTCAGTTGCCTCATCTGTCAAATGAGCTGGAGAAGGAAATGGCAAACCACTTCAGTATCT
Source organism: Pseudochirops corinnae (assembly GCA_028646515.1). NCBI lineage: Eukaryota > Metazoa > Chordata > Mammalia > Diprotodontia > Pseudocheiridae > Pseudochirops > Pseudochirops corinnae. Next base: position 35,171,609 of record CM053586.1, read on the forward strand.
CTGCCAAGAAAACCCCAAATGGTGTCATGAAAATGACTAACAACAGTAAAACACCGACAAATTCAATCCAATTTGATTAGACAAGAATTTTTTGAACACCTCGTGTACAGTTGATGGGAATAGAAAGATAGTTCTGGCCCACACTGAGTTTATCTTCCACTGAGAGAAACAAGTGTGTCCAGGATCAGAAAATGCAAAGTAAATGCAAAAGGACAGCTGGGAAGGAATGATGAAAGGTCTCTCATAGGCAGAAGGCTACCTGAGTTGAGCCTTGAAGGAAGTGAGGGGGTTTGAGGAGGCAGAGAAAATATAATAGCTGGGCTCAATGTTCCTTTTCAGTTTACCCATCTGAGTTATGGGGATATGATTATAGGATCAGAGGTCATCTAGTCCTGTCCTTTCATTGAGGAAGAACGAGGCCCAAAGTGGTTAAGTGGGTTTGAATTCAGATTCCCTGAATCCTGAGAATTAAATAGTGCCATCTAGGCATTGGACTTGGAAACACAGAGCACATTAGTATCAATTTCTAGAATTGGCCCCCCCATTTCCCATGTTGTTATTGGTCAGTCATTTTTTTCAGTCATGACTGAGCTTTTGTGACCCCATTTGGGGTTTTTTTCTTGGCAGAGATACTGGAATGGTTTGCTATTTCCTTCTCCAACTCATTTTACAGATGAGAAAACTGAGGGAAACAGGGTTAAGTGACTTGCCCAGGGTCACATAGCTGATATATGTCTGAGGCAGATTTAAACTCAGGTCTTTCTGACTCCAGGTTTAATGTTTTATTCACTATGCCATTTAGCTGCCCATGAGTGCCAGGAATTTGGAAAGATTTTTTCTTCTGTGTATATTTGCTCCTTCTTGTTTCTCTGGGACACCCTTGGATTAGTTAGTCAACCAACAAACCTTTTTTTTAATTTTTACATCATCTACATTTCTCAGTGTATCGTCCTTTCTCCCTTCTGTCCCATAAGACAAAATAAAAAAAAAAATAGAAAAAAATAGTTCAGCAAAACAAACAGGTTAAGAAAGTCCCACAGGATCTACAGTGCTCCACGCCCATAGTCACCCATCTCTACAAGGAAGAGAGGGAGCGCCTTTCTCTTATCTGTTCTTTGGGGCCAAGCTTAGTCAGGATAATTTCAGCTTTAATTGTTTTGTTGCTGTTCCTTCCATGGGCTTGCCAATTGCTTAAGCCAAGCTTGGCGGCCTTCTGGATCTCTCCTTCCTTTCTCTCTATCTCTTCCTCAAAGAGACCTGGCGTGCCCCAGCATGGCATCTTGAAGACATCTCTATGAATGGGAGTGGTGGGAATTTAGTATTTGGATCTACAAGGGACATTAGCAGTTATCTAATGTAATCATCTCATTTTATAGATGAAAACGCTGAGGCCCAAAGAAGTGAATTACACTTTGATTCTGTAAATGATAATTAAGCACCTACCACATGTTAGGTATGAGATACAGCGGCAAAATTGAAACTAACCCTTGCCCTCAAGAGACATGCCTTCTCTTGGAATAGAGGTAAGTGATTCAACCAGTCACACAAGGATTATCCATCTGGACCTAGAAGGGATCTCAGCGGCCACCTTGTCTAGTCCTCTCATTTTAAAATAAAGATGCTGATGCAAAGGGAAAAGTGGCTTAGCCCAAAGTCACTCAAGTTTCAGAAATGGGATTTGAACCTGTTCTCTTTCTCCTAAATGAGACCTCTTCCTACTATGTCTTTCTAGATGGCTAGAGACAGGAGAGAAAGGGAAGTGGGACCTGAAGAACACGTGGAATGTTGCTTTCTCTCTTCAGGTCTTACATAATATGCCTATTTTGTTGACCAGAACTATGAAAGAAGAGTCATTGATAATATTTAGAGCCTAAACGAAAAATTAGTGGGAGATGCAGGACAAAACATTGCAAAATTAATTGTCAGTATGGTCCTGCTGATTGCTCTTTTAAAAATAAATTTCTGAGATTTTTTGTTTTACTTTATCAACATATCCTTTCGCTTCTCTGTCCCTTGTAACAAAGAATAAAAAATAGGAAAATAAAAACGTAGTTCAACAAAAGTGACACCTTGAGAAGGTCTGACATGATCTGTAGTGTTCCATACCCATAGTCCCTCACATCTCCAAGGAAGGGTGGAAGGTGTCTTTGAGAACTGCTATCCTTTTGTGTTGCTTTATTAATCCCTACCTGTAGCTAAGACCTGATAGACAGTGATATAAAATCTTGTGGGCATAGACAGGGAGGAGACCCTTTTGTGAGGGTCTCTTGTGTTCTACATTCTGGTGGAAAGAGAAATGGATTGAGACCCAAGATAGAGGAAAGTCCTAAGACATTTTGCACATGGAATCATGAACAGGAAGTCACTTTCCTTCTATGGAGTAAAGTTTCCTGGAAGGCTGAATCTCCTTTCCATCTCCAAGCACAATCCCTTTCTTGGAGTTGAGAGTGCTGGCCCATTTTGAGCTGACCATTTATCTACCATCCATCCACCTTCTGCAAGTCCATGATGACCACCGGGTGACCCTAGCCGTGGAATGTCCTCTACAATGGGGCCAGTGGGGGGGAGAAGGAGGCGAGCTTTGCTCCTGTCATGTGTTGATTGCTTACAAGGTGCCTTACAAACACATTGTCAGCAAAATCAGCTGTTTTCAGTGTTCTCCCCAGGCTCGACAATAATACACCAGCATGCGGCCCAGGGTTGTCATGGCGTTTTCTCCCTTATGCATGCTTAATTGACAATTAAGTTGGGGCTTTGAACAAGCCTGGTTTCCTTTGATGTGCCTTCGTCTTTTCCAGCAAGTGTTACAGGGGCAATCCTTTGTTTTCGTCTATTAGGGGACCACAGTTACTGTAGCAGTGTTGAGGGGTTCATTTATCTTTGGCCTGGATGGCCTTTGTCTCCCCCATCCCAGCTCCAGCCAGCAGGAGCTGTCCCTGGTTGTAGGCCCCAGTGACAGGCTATTCTGAACCTCCTTTTGAGTCCAATCAAGCGATGGCCTCTGCCTTGATTCCGGAGCTAAGTCTAGAGAAAGGCTCAGAGAGGTCAGAGGGGAAGGTGGAGGGAATTGATGGGACTGGTTGGAGGCTGGTGCTTGTATTGATTGCTTTGAAGGAGTGCAAGGAGGAGGAAGTTGGCGTGGGATGAGAGTCCAGCTAGCCTTGGCACAAGCCAGGATTTCTGCTTTCATCAGATTTACCAGTAGACTTGTTTGTCATACCCTTTATCTTTGAGAGCAAGGGTCTCATCTAGGTGCCCCACTGAAAAGAACAGTCATAAGGGCTGAAAAGAGCTAGAGGAATGGGAGTCATTCTAGATAGAACCAAGAGAGAACTGGGTTCGAATCTTGCCTCTGATAGCTGCTACTTGTATATCCCTGTACAATTCTTTCCTGTATCTCATTTTCCTCATCTGGTGTCACTTGTAGTAATAGGTGCAAAGCATTTTTTAAGTCTTAAAATAATCTCTAAAAGCCAGCCATTATTCATATTTACTTTTCCCAATATCTTCCATTTTTCTTTGTAGAGCAGTGTTTCAAATTCAAATAGAAATAGGCCCACCAATCTGTACATAAGGATCCCTGTGGGCCATGCATTGACTTAGTTTTAAAATGTAATGTTTCCTATGTTTACTGTATTTTTATTTATTTTGTTAAATATTTCCCAATTACATCTTAATTTGGTTTTGGGACTCCTGGACTGAGTGTTTGACACCTCTGCTGTAGAATGCTGGCAAGGGTTATCCTCCTTATTTTAAAAAAGAAGCATCATAGATTTAGAACCAGAAACAGTCTTAGAGGCTATTGTGCCAATCTCTTCATTTTACAGATTAGGAAACTGAGGCACAGTGCCTTGCTCTGTGACTTGCTCAGGATCTGAGTTAGGATCTGGAGTCTTAAGGAAACCTCACTATATAGAAGGAAAGTGGTTTGTCCATGATTACATGTGCAAGATGTTCTAGGACTTTCTGCTCTCTTGGGTTTCAATTGATTTCTCTTTCTACCAGAATGTGGAATGCAAGAGACCCTTACAAAAGAGATAGTTCTCCTGACTCCCTCTCCTCTTTGTAGCCATTTTTCCTCCCTCTCTATGCTCATTAGATTTTATATAACTGTCCATCAGGCCTTAGCTACAGAAGAGAGATCAATGAGGCAATGCGGCAGTATAGTGGTTCTCAAACTTTTTGTTCCCAGGACCGTTCTATATTCTTGAAAAATATGGAGCACTCTCTTCCCCCAAGAACTTTGTTTACATGGGTTATATCTAATGATATTTATTGTATAAGAAATTAAAATGGCTTAGTATTACTATAAACATAATTTTGACATTGTGGACCTCCTGAAATGATCTCAGGGACCCTTAGGGGTCTATAGACTTCACTTTGAGAATTTCTGGTAGAATGAATAGGGCACTTAATTTTTATTCAAAGGACCTGGATTTGAATCCCCATTCTTCCACTTTTTAGCTGTATGACCCTGGGCAAGTCATGTTCCTTCCTCATCTGTAAAATGGAGTGACTGGGCTAGAAAGCCTTTGAGGTCCTTTCTAGCTCTCCATCTGTGATCCTATGTGTCTGTGCTCTTCCCTGAGAAGCCTCAGCAAGGTACCACAACTCATCTTTACTTCCTAGCAGTCAGATTCTTTCTTGCAGGAAAATGAAGTTGATGCCTTAACCTAGAGAATCTCTGTCCTTTCTAAGAGCTGACATTCCCAAACTGAGCAGAAAGAGATAGATGCTATGACTGAATCATCATACAGTTTCTCCTGTGAAGTCAGCAGTCACCAAAATCACATGTCCTTCCCCCAGCTCCTTCTGGATCCCATATTTCTAGAGTTCTTTTCCAAAAGGTTTGGGAAGGAGGATGGCTGTAGCTGGGGAGAGGTGTGTGTGTGAGTCTGGCCTGTCTGACCACTTTACTACTTTCTCCCCAACTCTTACTTCTAAGACAGACTTGTCCCTTGAGCTGGGGGGACAAATGAAAGCCTCCTTTCACCACCCCCATCCCTAGCCTTGCTGGGATTTGAACTGCCCTTGCAATCTGAATGCCTGCGGGTACTAAATGCCTGAACAACTTAATGGGGCCCCCAGACGGGACGCAAGGACCCTTTGCTTACCCCTGGGAGCTCCTCCTTCCCTTCTGCACGAGACAATGGGGAGCAGTTTATGAGGGTAGTCATAAAAATATTCATCTTAGCAGCAAAGTGCTCCCCCCACCCCAAGTGAATAATGGCAGTTGTCCCCAAAGGACTGATTATTTCAGTTCAGAAAGAAGAGAATTTCTGAGCTCTTCTCTTAAAAACCGGGCTTCAGCTGAAGGTGAACCCTTTGTTTAGATAGAGTGAAGTTACTGTAAAGGCATTGTCTCAGAACTCCTGTGCCTTAGGACTTTGTCTGGCAATCCCATTATCTGTTGGATGTGAAGGTCACATTATCTTAAGACACCACCCCATAGGCCATCATTTTGTTGAAGAAGACAATCAGGATATTAATAAGATTAACCAAGCTAACCCTTAGAACTGTCTGCTGTACCCCCACCTTCTGATAGCCAGCCAGCCAGATTCTGGGGTCTGCATACAAAGAAACCCAGCCCACCAGACCAGGAGGGCTTCATCTGCTCACAAAGAGGACCAGGGAGAAAGATATGGGAGCCTATTGTAACAGGTTGCCCCAGTGAACATGCCTATCTCCCTGAAGGATCCGTCAAAGATTTGAGAACTCGAAGTACAAATGTCACCAGTGTTGGGGAGGAAAGAGAGCCTCCTGGAAGCCCAGAGCACATGCATGGACAATTCCTAGGACAAGGACCCTTTCCACCTCCTTGATGAAAGTTCCTGGTTGGATAATCCAAGCCGTGAACTGAAACATAGATGGATGTGGTGGGAGGACTTTTGAGTCCCATCCCTTGGGGTGTTCCCAGTTGAAACAATACAAGCTGAACATGAAAATAATAATAATAATAATAAAATAATAATATTGGTGATGATGATGATGACAAAAAACATTTTTATAGTGCTTTAGGGTTTGTCGAAGTATGTATGTTATCTCGTGGGGTCCTTAAATTTAAAACAGGAGCAAAACAAGGGAAGCATATCAACAAACACATTCCACATTAACATAGGATCACTGTCTTGGAGCTCAAAGGGAGCTTTGAGTCGAGTTAAACCCTCTCATTTTACAGGTGAGGGTACTGAGGTCCAGAAGTAAAATCATTTGCCCAATGTCAAAGAGGAAGCTGATGATAGGGCTCAGATTCCAACCAAGGTTAGGAGCTGAACCAGGGTTCTCTAACTTTGTTGTTGTTGAGTTGTCTCTGACTCTTTGGGATCTTTGGGGATCTTTGTCTTCCAATTTGGGGTTTTCTTAGCAAAAATGCTGGAGTGGTTTGCCTTTTTCTTCTCCAGCTCATTTTACAGATGAGGAAACTGAGGCAAATGAAGTTAAGGGGCTTGTCCAAGGCCACAGTACTCATAAGTGCCTGAGGATGGATTTGAACTCAGGTCCTCCTGACTCCAGGACTAGCACTGTATCCATTGGGTCACCTAGCTGCTAGATTCTCTAACTTAAACTCCAGCATCTTTTTCATTGTAGTAAAGGGCAGTTAAGTGGTAAAGTGGATAAAGCACCTGATCTAGAGTCAGGAAAACTCACCTTCCTGAGTTCAAATCTGACCTCAGACACATATTAACTTTGTGACCCTGGAAAAGTCACTTAATCCTTTTTGACTCAATTTCCTTATCTGTCAGTGAGCTGGGGAATGAAATGGCAAACCACTCCAGTACTTTTGCCAAGAAAATCCCAAATGGGGCCATGAAGAGTCAGACATGACTGAACAACAAAAAACAATAAAGGTAGATTAGAGAATCAAGATTAAAGGCTGCTTCTAATCCTAAATCCTATGAGCTACTGGAACATATGTGTAGAGTTGCTCATCTTTCTACCTTCCTTTTTTGGGATATCTCTATCATTACCTTCTTTACTCTTCCCCCACTCCCAAGAAAAGAACCCACATCCTCCCTTGTAATAACTTAGCATAGCTAAACAAAACTAACAGACTTATTTGCCATGTCTGATGATACATGTCCCATTTTGTATCTCTTGTTTATCATCTCTCATGAGGTGGGACTTTGAATAATGCTGTATCATTGATCTTTTGGAGTCATGGTTAGTCAATCAGAGGTCTTAAGTCTTTCGAAGTTGTTTTTCTTGCCATTGGCATATGAATTGTTCTAGTTCTGCTCACCAATAATGTCTTCTTAGGTTTCTTTGTATCCATCCCTTCATCATTTCTTAAGACTCAATAATGTTCCATTAAAGTCATATACATTAATTTGTTCAGCTAGTCTTCAGTTAATGGGTACCTCCAGTTCTTTGCTACAACATAAAAGAGCTACTATGAATATTTTTGTACATGTGGATCCTTTCTCACTTTCTTTAATCTTGGATGTATACATAGTTAGTAGTACTGCTGAGTCAAAAGATATATGTACATTTTAGTGACTTTGGGGAGTATAGTTGTAAATTGCTTTCCAGAAGGAAAATATTGCATCTAGAATCATCTACTGATATAATCATAATTTTATTGAATTTGCTATAATATGATTTATTATGTTTATAGTTTTGTTAATATTGAACCAACCCTGCATTTCTTATATAATTCCAATCTAATTGTAGTATCTAATATTTTTAATATGTTGCTGTAGCTTCTTTGCTAATATTTTATTCAATATTTTGCATTGTTATTCATTAAGCAAGGATATTGATTTGTAGTTTTTTTCCTCTGTTTTAGTCTTCCCTGGTTTATCAGAATTGTATTTTATATCAGAACTTAGTAAGATTCCTTCTTTTCCTATTTTTGCAAATAGTGTATATAATATTGGAATTTATTCTTGTTAGAATGTTTTAAACTTACTGGTAAATTCATCTAGTTCTGGTGTGGGAGTAGGGGTCTTTGGGACATATTTTTTTTTTCTTGCTTTTTAGAAGGGGAAGGCAGGGCAATTGGGGTTAAGTGACTTACCCAAGGTCACAGGCTAATTTTGTGCTAAGTGTCTGAGGCCAGGTTTGAACTCAGGTTCTCCTGACTCCAGGGCTGATGCTCTATTCACTGCGTCACCTAGCCACCCCTTTGCAACATAATTTATGGCTTTTTTATTTCTTTTTTCTAAGATTGAGTTATTTAAATTCTCAATTTCTTCTGTTTATCCAGGTATTATCTATTTTTGTAAATATTTATCCATTTTGTATGTTATGCATCCTTATTTTCTATCAATTTCCTTTATTTCATGTTTATTTGTTGTGAATTCTCCTTTTACATGTCAGTAATTTAGTTTCTATCCCTACTTTTAAAAATTATAGCAGCTAACAGCTTATTTTATTAGTCTTTTTAAAGCTCTTATTTTATTTTTTGGTTCTATTGTTTTTCAATTCAATTGAGGTTTTTGTGCTTTCAATTTTGTTAATTTATTTTGGTTTTTCAGGATTTTTTATGTCTGTTTCATTGCATTTTCAATTTTGTTATTTCTAGTTCTTTTAATTTCACATTTAGTTCATTGCCCTGCTATCTTACTCTTTTGTTGAGAAAAGCATTTAGCAAATATAAATTTTCTTCCAAAGCAGGGATTCTTATCCTTTGGCAGTTTAGTGAAGCCAATCCTCAGAATAATGTTTTTAAATGCATAAAATGAAATAGATAGGATTACAAAGGAAACCAATGATATTGAAATAAAGATGCACTTTTTACCTATCCAAATTTATGGAGTTCCTAAAAGATTAAAAACCCCTACTCTAAGGACTGCTTTGCCCACAACTGTTGTTCATCATTTAAAAATGAAATTACCTTTCATTTCTATTATTTATTCTTTGGACCACACTCTTTAGGATTAACTTATTCTCCATTTTAAGTTTTAATCTTCACTTCTAAAGTTTTTTTATTGGCAATAATTTTTATTGTGTCAGGTTAGTGAAGAATATATTTATTTGGCTTTATTTTTTTGGAAGGGGGGAAGGCAGAGCAATTGGGGTTAAGTGATTTGCTCAAGGTCACACAGGTAGTAAGTGTTAAGGTGTTAAGTGTCTGAGATCAGATTTGAACTCCTGACCACCTAGCCACCCCGTGAAGAGTATATTTAATATTTCTACTATCCTTCATTCTCTTATGAAGTTTTTATTCCTTTATAACTTGATAAATTTTTGTAAAGGTACTATACAGAACTAAGAAATATGTATATTCCTTTTTCCTATTAAGTAATTGTCAGAATTCTATTCATATAAAACTTTTCTAAAATTCTATTCATGCCCTTCCTTAACTTCTTTCTTTTTATGATTTTGTTAGATTTGTTTAGGTCTGAAAGGGGGTAGATTGAGATCCCCAACTCTCTTAGTCTTTATATCTATTTTTATCCCCAAAATTGAACTGTTTCATATTAAGTATCAACCTTTATATAAAATACTGATATTATTTCATTGTCTACAATGTCTTTAGTTGTGATATAGTTTCCTTGTTTATTTCTTTAACCTTGTCTAGTTTTACTATTTTTCTACTGCACTGCCCATATTCTCATCCTCTTGACCAAGATTCTAATAATTGGTTCTTATACTTTCTTTCCTTTTGGTCTTCCCATTATGTAGTATCCTCCTAAGCTGGAGTTGGTTCTCACCCTCCTTTATTCTCACTCTTAAGCCCCTCCTTCCCATTTCCCTTTTGAGTTTAATGCTGTTACTCTGCCGAATTCCATGTATGTATGTGTGTTTGTGTGTGTGTGTGTTCAACTTTTCTTTATCTGCTTCAAATAAGAGTGAGTTTCATGAGATATTCATTCTCCAGACCCTTTCCTTCTTGTTTTTATGCTGTTCTTTTCACATACCTTACTTATGAGACACAGTAAATGCTACCACTTTTCCCCTCCTTTTTTTTTCTTGAAAATATTCCTTTTTCCCAACTCTTTTCTTTCCTGTCTTAGACAAAACCATCTCTAGGCCCTCTAATCATCTCAATTAATTCCCTGTGTAATCCTTGAAGGCTTTAGGAGTTTGAAGGAACACGTTTCTTCTCCCCCAATAGAATGTAAGGGCAGCTAGATGGCACAGTGGATAGAGAGCTGTGCCTGGAATCAGGCATTTTTGTGAGTTCAAATCTGACCTCAGACACTAGCTGTGTGATCCTGAGCAAGTCACTTAACCTTACTTGTCTCAGTTTCTTCCTCTGTAAAATAAGCTGGAGAAAATGACAAACCATTCTAGTTTCTTTGCCAATAAAACCCAAGTGGAATCACAAGGAGTTGGACAAAACTGAACAACAAAATAGAATGTAGGATTTCATCATTATTTAGCCCCCTCCAATTGGTCAAAAATATCTACTTTTCTTGGTTTCTCTTTATTCCTATGTTTCACTTTGAGGTTTACATTCAGCTCTAGTATTTTCATCAGGAATGTTTAGAAGTCCCCTATTTCATTTAAGTCTATTCCACTCCTCCTCTCCTCCTCCCCTCCTCCTTTCCTCCTCCTTTCTTCTCCCCTTCCCCCATTATACTCAGTATATTCCAAGATTTTTTCCCCCTTCATTATATTGCAGAGTTAGCCTCTTCTGAGTTTCCCTCTTGGGAATCTCCTGATCCATATTTCTTCATACTGTTCAGTTTCTTGTGATATTTCCTCCTATCTCCAACTTCAGTCCCTGATTTAGGTTTTTGTGACAGGGCCAGACTCTGCTTGCCTTTTCCCTTACATGGAATGATCCTATTCTGTTTGTCCCTGACCTGCATTTCCTGAACATCCTGCCACGGGCTTCTACCTCTCCCTATGACAGTCTCTGTTGTCCCTGGTTGGAACTCTGTGGTCAGCTGTCTCTGGTCAGAGGCTGATCTAGACTTTTGACATATTCACCTGAACCCACCCTGGCTTTCCTGGTGGGATGACTTTTCAACCACTCTTGACTTCTGGGTATCTTTTTGATGTCACCCTTGGTGGATGAAGAGACTTAAGGATCTTTCTCTTTGGATCTTTTCATCATTATTCAATCTGGTAATTAAAAAAAAAAAGTTATTTGTATTCACTCCTGGGAGTGGGAAATCTATGCTCTTCTATGACCTTTCATGTCTTGATCTTAACCAGAAGCCTGTATTTTTGACTAAAAGGTAGCAAGGTATAGTTTAAAAAAAACACACCAAACATCTGGGATTCTGACTCATCCTGCTGCTTACTAGCTGTGTTCTTTTTGGGGAGTGGAGGAGTATTTGGAGGGAGAGAGGGGAGAAGTTATTCATCTCTGAGTGTCAGTTTTCTCATCTGTATTATAGGGATGAGAAGTACTTTGGAATAACAGATAGAGAGCTGGCTTCCTGCCTCAGACTTTATGAGCATTGCTATTTTATTTCGCCTTTCAGTTTCCCCAAGCAGCTCTTTCATTTGCAATGCAGGTGCAAATCACACCCTCACTGAGAGCACTCTAAACCAGTCCCTGGTCTGGTTTAAAAAAAAAAAAGTAATTAGACAGCTAGATGTCATAAAGGATAGAGCACTGGCCCTCATGTCAAGACAGACCTGAGTTCAAATCCTTCTGCAGACGCTAGCCATAGGACCTTGAGTAAGTCACTTAATCTCTGTTTGCCTCAGAGATGAGGATAGTAATAATACCTGTGTTCCCAGGTCGTCTGAGGATCAAGTACTCTAGTTACTTACCTCCTAGGGTTACTTAGAGGATCCAGTGAGATAATTTATGTGAAAATTTTGGTAGCCATAAAGTTGTACATAAATATAAGCAAAATGCCTCACTCCTTCCGTGCTTCTCATTTTTAGCATGTTAGGAACATTTCAAAACAGGCATCCTGCTGGGCAATATTGACAAAAGGCTCCCAAATACAGTTCACTCTACTTGCTGCCAAGGTATGGCCTATCAGGAAATACACACTGGTAGGGTGGGGTGGGGTGGAGAGGTTCCCCATGTCCCTGAGAATGATAGGAGGTCAGGTTCACAAGCAAGGAGCAAGTGCTGACCCTGAACTTTCCTGTCTCCAACAAGGCATTTTTGTCTTTTCATTAAAAGGAGGTGTAAACATCCTCTTTTTGCAAAGCCTATTGGTAATCGGTCCTCCAACCTGCCGTTCCAGAGGGGCACTCTGCTCAGTAGTCCAGGCCTTTGCTCTCTCCTATGCTGGTCCCCCAATCTGTTTTTTTTTTTTTTAATGGGGAGAGCTGAGAAGAAGAGGGAGGGGACAGACAAAGAGGAGTCAGACTTAAGGAAAGAGAAATTACAATAAATGAGCTTTGGGAAATCAATCCACTGGGAGCAGCTGAAGGTTGTTCCCCTGCTCAGCTCAGTGCCTGGCACTTCATAGGCACTGAACAAATGCTTCTTGAATCCAATTGTTGAATTGATAGATGAAATTTTCAGAGCAGATTTCAACCCCCACAACTCATAACTCCTGATGTCTTTCTTAGCCTTCTTAGATGGATATTCTACTTCTGGGGCATGGCCCTACTCTCTGACACGACGAAATTTCCTCAGAAGCGATATTTTTATTAGGCCAGTCCTTGGGGGGTCAGGAGTTAACAAGGAAAAGACTCAATCATTTTAATGTTTTCTAGTCGTGCAGAGTAAACCTTAGCTCTGGTTTTCTCAGGGCACCCAGCTCACCAACTCCCCCAGAGACAGGGAATAACACAGAACAGACGATCTTTGGTGCTTAATTACTTTCCAAGGGAAAGTCAGCAACCTTCTTTTGGGTCACAGCCATGCCAGATTTATGATTCTTTGGGACAGTTTTAGATTGGCCCCTGAGCGCATCACTCCCCAGACTGAGGAGCCTCTGGAAGCTTCTGTGAAGTCAGGGAGGAGAAGGCAGTGTGGGGCCCATGAGCTAGTGTGATGGAGTGGAAGGAATTTGGTGTGGAGTCAGAAGAGTGTGAGGTCCTAGCTTTACTTACTACCTAGATGACCGTGGGTAGATCACTAATGTGTGTCCTCACAGAACCTCTCTGGGATTTGCTTTCCTCGTCTTTAAAATAAGAGGTTTGGAGCTCAATTTCCTCATATGTATAATGAATGGAGTTGACTAGATGGCCTCTGAGGTCCCTTCCATGTAACCGTTTCGAGATGCCCTCTCATAGTTCCTTCTAGTGTTCAATCTATGATCCTTTTCCTTCCTGAGAACAATATCACTTAATTTTTTTGCTTTGTAAGTTACAAATTACTTTATTGCAACATAGTTTCCTTTAGAGTAATGTATCTACATGAATTTCATTTATTTACATAATCTAAATAATGACTTTCAAAATCAAACATAATAGTCTGTCGCTGCAGCAAGCCTCTTTTCCTATCAGCCAATTAGCAAGCATTATTAAATATCTGCTATGTGTTTGGCTTTAGGGACACACCCTTTCCCCCCACCCCCTCTAAGTGAAACTATCTCTATTCTTACGGAGCTTACATTCTTTTGAAGTAGCAAATATACATACATAAGCTTATAGGAAATAAATGTGTATAGAATTTGAACCAAACCAGATTTGACTTGGATTCGAATCCTGCTTATGATAATTACTACCTGTATGAGTGCTGTACAAATATTATCTCATCCCAGGTCACAAGCTTTCTGGGTCTCACTTTTCTCACCTGTAAAATGAAGGATTTGGGTCAATTGGTTGGCTTTTAAAGCCCCTTCCAACTCTTGATGTATGATCCTAAGTACTTAATGATATTAAATAGAAGGTAGATGGGGAGGAAGGGCACTGGAGGCATAGAGGAACAGGACTCCTCCTCTTCCAAGAAGATAGGAGTTTGGTCAGCTTCTGGTGACCCATGATGAGTTAGGAAGTTGGATTGAAAATGAGATAAATCCCTTTGTGTGTGGAATGGGGTGGGAGACTTCTTAATTATATTAGGAAGATAATTAAAACAATAGCTCTGAGAGCCTTGGGTACCTCTGGGTTCAGCTCAGAAAGCTGAATCCCAGTTGGGGTATGTGCCATTGTATGATTTTACAGCTACAATCATTGTCTCTCCCTCCCTCTCTCCTTCCCTCCCTAGTCAGGGACTATGTGCTGTTAGAAGTCTTCCGGCTTTATTGGAGGGGGGTCATCAAAGCTTTACAACAGCAGCAGATTGGGAGGAGACAGTCACAATAAACAGATTTACAATGGATATAAACGAGACATCTCACTACTCAGGACTTTCAGGACTTTGAGTGGCAGCCAAGAGTCTGCCCAGCCCGTGAAGGGGTGAGTTTAAGAAGCGACAGGAGCTATAACTCAGCCTTGACGACTCTCGTTCGACTGACATACCCCAGGAATCTGTGCTTGGACGCAAGGGGCACATTTTGATCAGTGGTTTGGGTAAAGGTGTGGATGGTGTTCTCATTGAAATTGCAGATAACCCAAAGCAAGGAGGGTTAACTAACCTACTGGAGGTCGGAGGAAGAGTTCCGGAGTCAGAAAGTAGTTGGTCTCAGGAGTCCTTGTCTCTCCTGAAAATTCTTCAGGGCTCCCAAAGAGCTTTGATTTTATTGGTCATATCTATTCATATTGTCCATGTTAGAATTAAATCAGATAAAATTTAAAAATTGTTATTAATTCATGCGAAAATGACAATAAACCCATCACAAATTAACGTAATCACTTTAATGAAAAAGAACTGTTTTCCAAAACTGAAAAATAATTAGTGAGAAGAGTGGAATTGTTTTATATATTTTTTGAAAATCTCTTTAATGTCTGGCTTAATAGTAGACAACTGGATTCTCATGCCAGCTTCTGCATTCAACCTATTGCAATACGTTGTTTTGTTTGGAGTATATAAAGAAAGTACGGCCTCACCAGTTATGTAGTTTGAAAAAGGAGGAGTATTTTACTAGGTAAATAACTTTTTAGTATTATTGTGAAAATAGTTTTGACTTGGAGGATACTCTTAAAGGATATCAGAGATCTCTCAAAGTGTGGATGACATTTTGAACCTATAGGCTAGAGCTTCTCAGAAAATGAAATTATGAGTAGGGGTATTGAAATGTGGGTAAATATAAAGTCTTACAGGGGTTCAAAAAATCAGGATAGAGGAGGAATTGTTAAATAGCAGTTGGTGTGAAAAAGATTTCTAGGGCATTTTTATGGACTGCAGACTTAAGAGGAGTAATTTGGCAGCCCAAAAAGGGAATGTGATCCAGGCCGCATTAAGAGAAACAAAGGTTGCTGGAATGAGGAAGTGATAGTGTCTCTGTACTCTGCCCTAATCAATGTCTGGAGTATGGTGTTCCAAGCTGGGTCCTATAGTTTAAAAAGGATATTCATAATCAGATTATCCTAAGTAGGCCTGTGAGGATGGCTAAGGGCCTTGAGTCCATATCCTATGTGAATCAGTTAAAGGAACTGGGCATGTGTAGCCTGGAGACAAGAGTACTCAGAGAGAACAATGGGGAGATGTTAAAAGAAACAAATTTGGGCTTGATATCAGAGGGAAATTTCTATCAATTAGAGCCATCCCAAAGTGGAAAGGGCTGCCTTGGGAGGTAGTGGGTTCCCTTTACTAGGGGATCTTTATATAGACACTGGATGCCTGCTTGTCAGGTAGGCTGAAGTGGGAATTCCTTTCAGGTGTGGGTTAGATTAGGGGGCTTCCAAGGTCCCTTTTAACTCTTCAATTCTGGGAGCTTGTAAGTGTGTCTCGATTAGGGTCTAAATGAGTGATTTTGTTAGGAAATTTGGAAGACATCTGAATAATAATAACAGTATTAGTATGAGATAGCCCCTATTTGTATAGCACTTTAAAACACTTTACCTGTATTAGCTCTGTTGAGTCTCTCACACAGGTCTGTGAGGTAGGGTGCCATTATCACCCCCCCCCCCCCCATGTTACAAAGGAAAAAACTCTGAGTAAAGTTAAGTGACTTAGTCAGGGTCAAACAGCTAGCAAGTGTCTGAGGTAGGGTTTGAACCCAGGGTTCTTCCTGGCTTCAGGAAGTCCAGTACCCTATGCTAAGCGTCTTTTAATGAAACCTCTAACTTGTGTCAAAGCAGTCTACATGCCTGGGATATAAAAACAAGAGATATTAAATATATTTCAAGTGTTTTTTGGGGAGACAGTAGCTAGATACAGTGGTTAGAGCACAGGACCTGACATCAGGAAGCCTTGAGTTCAAATCCAGTCCCAGATGTTTGCTAGCTATGTTACCCTGGGCAAGTCACTTGACCTACCTCAGTTTCCCCATCTGTAAAATGAAGATGATAACAGCATTGACTTCCAAGGGTGGTTGTGAGGGTCCAATGAGATTATATTTATAAAATGCTCTGTAAGTGCAATTTAAAACTCTAAGCGCCTGGGCGGAGCCAAGATGGTGGTGTAGCAGGAGCAACATATCGCAGCTCTCACATAGCCACCCCAAAATACCCATGGAATAGGACTCTAAACCAATCCTAGAACTCCAAAACGCACACAAGGATACTTCCCACTAAAGTCAGCTCAGCTAC
>CM053586.1:35188554-35204152 GCA_028646515.1 Pseudochirops corinnae
CAGGAGAGAGGGTAAAGACATGGAGACTGGAGATGGAAAGTCTTGTGTGAGGAACAGCAAGGAGGCTCATCATGTGGGACCAGAGTTCTTAAAAGGGATTTTATGTGCAGTAAGTCTAGAAAGGTAGGCTGAGAACAAATGGGGAAACAGGCATGCTTGCCTCAAAAGCATTGTGAACTACTAAGAGATACCAGGACAGCACTTAAGAATTCTGATGTTGGCTTTTTTTTTTTTCTTCCATCTTTGAGCACTTAAACAAATGACCATCCCTTGGCCTTCTCTAGGAACACTGATTCTCAGTATAGTGAGGTAGGGTAGAAGGGATGGGGAGGAATTCTGAATTTGGAGTCAGAGGACCTGCCTTGGAATGCTCACTCTGTTACTTATTTTCTATGTTCTTAAACAAATCCCTTCTCTTCTCCAGGCCTCAGTTTCCCCCTCTGCAAACTGAAGGGGTTGGACTAGATGGCCTCTGAGGTCTCTTTGGAAGCTCTTCTGGCCCTCCTATGGTCCTGTGCTTCTGAGATACCTTCCAGTCCTAAATAATAGCTATCATTTTAAGGTTCATAAAGTACTTTCCATGTTATTTGAACATTACAACCCTGTGATGTAGGTGCTATTATTATTAGCACCATTTTACAGATGAAGTACCTAAGACTGCAAAAGACTGAGTGCCTTACCTAGGGGTCCCAAAGCTAGTAAATCTCTGAGCTAGGATTTGAATAATTCAGATCTTCCTGATTCCAGGTTCAGTAGTCTATCCACTGTATTACCAGGCTGCCCTCAGTCTGGGTTGCTGTGATCTTATGACTTGCCAGAGAGGACCCTAGCCTTGAAAGCCTTTAGAGTAGTCCCCTAATTGCATCAAGGATTCCAAGGCTTTATAATACCAGACACCTCCATGGTTCAGCTTCCCTGCTCTAGGATTGCCCCCAATCCTAAACCTCAGTGGCCAGCCAATAAATAATGATTGACAATGATGATGATGATGATGATGATGATGATGATTGGGGGTGGGAGTGGGGGAGGAGCAGCCCTCAGGGAACCTTTTAAAGAGGCCCTCAGTTGACTGGACAATCCCCCCATGGGGTGTCTCTGCTGCCTTCTGGGGCTCTGGTTTAAGACACTCTTCTGGAAGTATTGTCTCTCCATGTGATAGAGCCTAGAGATCACTGTGAATAGGCCACAGAGATGGAAACTTCTTTTCTAAGAGGATTTTTATTAGCTCTTCCGTCACAATATAGATGTCTGTTTAAATTGGACCTGACTCTTGTTTGGGTACCTCTCAGCTCAGTCTTCATGAAACTTTATGGTCTTCACCCTTTTTCCTAGACAAACCAGGAGCACCATCATTATCCTGTGTTCCAGCCAAGCACAGCCACTTTTGTCCCTAGCCTAGGGTAAAGAGGCAGGGCTGTCCAGGAGCTCTTTCAAACAGCAGGCCAGCATGCCATGAAGGCAGGACCACTGGGGCCCAGACTGTGGTTTATTGGGCTGTGCAGTGCTCTCTATACAGCCCTCACCATGACAAACTGAACCGTTTTCTTCTCATTCTTAGCTAGCTATCCCCTGAAAAGAAGGCATTTAGGCTATTCTCTTGGCCTGTCTGGGCCACTCCCAGTTAATTGATTGCTTCTTCTTCACCTTTCCCCTGCTTCAGCCATACTGACCTCCAGAGGTAGGTTTAACACATCTCTCCTCCCTACCCCCCCCCCCCCCCCCGCCCCATCCCATGGGCTACTGAGTCTAACTACTTTATTTTACAAATGAAGAAACTGAGGTTTATAGAATTCTAGTGACTAACCCAAGATCACATGGGCATCAACACAGTTGAGATTAGAACTCAGGCCCAATGACACCAAATCCCATGACCTTTTCATTGTCCAATGTTCCCTTTCCATCCTTAGGATGCCAATGTGAATTTCAAGTCCCCAAAGCCAAATTCTGCGAATTATTTTGAAAAAGTCTTTATAAACTTACAATAAAAAAGAGCATTGAATCTAGGGTTGGAGGGTTTGGGTTTGTATCTGGTTCAGCCACTTACTAGCCGTGTGACCTTTAGCAAGTCACTTCAATGGTGTCTACCCCAGTTTCTTCACTTGTAAAATGGTCATAAAAATATCCCTACCTCCCAGGGCTGTTGTGAGGATCGGATACGGTAATTGTAAAGTGTTTTTGAAATTTAGAGCACTATATAAATATATTATTATATTATTTATAATATAATTATATGTATGCATTATATATAATTATTTATAATAAAATATTATTATATTTTTATTTTTAGTTATATGATTCATTTTGTAGCACTTTATGTTTACAAAGCATTTTCACATCTCTTAGTTAATTTGCTCCTTACAGAAATCCTGTGAGGTAGATAATATGAGCATTATTATTCCAGATGGAGAGACTGAAGTCTCAGAGAAGCTGCAAAACTTTGCCTAAAGTCACACAGCTAATGCAGACAAAGTTTGAATTCAGATCTTCTCACTCCATGTCCAATTAATAGTAATCACTCATTTACATGATCCTTTAAGGATTGTAAATTGCTTTACATATATTATTTCATTTGATACTCCCAACAAAAGCCCTGGGAGATACATCCTGAAGGTATTATTATGATCCATTTCATAGACAATGAAACTGTAGCCTAGAAATGCCTAATGGCTCAGTGGGAAGAGCTCTGGGTTTGGTGTCCAGAGGATCTGAGTTCAAATCTGCTATCTGTGAGATCTTGAACAAGCAAACTCACTTTTCTGGACTTTGTTTCTTCATCTGTAAAATGAGAAGATTGGAGTAGATGGTTTTTAAGGTCCTTCTGAGAGCTAAATCCATGATCCTGTAATCTTAAGTGTCTTTCTCACGATCACATAACTAAGAAGCATCAAAGTATTCACACTCAGCTCTCCCTGACTCCTAAGCACAGGGCTTTTTCTGCTATGGTTTTTTCCCTTTCTGTTTCTATTATTTACATCTCTTGCTGCTGTTGCTGTCTGCTCCCTCCATTGCTCCCCTGAATTTAGGATGTAGAATCAAAACTCCATCATCGTTGCAACCATTCATTGTTATGGACCAAATCGCCTGGGCTTGGAACCCTTGGTCAGAGCTGGAGTACAGGTCATTCTGAGCCATTGGCACATAACTGGGGGGCAAGAAGGCTTTGGGTAGATGCACTGAACCTTAGGTCTACTCCCAGGTGCAAAGTGCAAGGATCTACCCAGGAACACCCAGTGACATTGACTGACCCATGGGAAAACCATCTTCTTTCTTCTGGTCCTTAAGTTGTCCCCTCTTTCAGATAGAACTCTGATCCTCCCTGGGCATCCATACCAAGCTGTAAAAACAAAAAACCAACCAAACAAAAAACACTATGCACTGTTAATGGAAAGGATGTCATCCATGCCTTTAAAAATTATTGATAACTTTTGTTTTAACATCACCAATATTTCCCAATGTATCTCTCTTACCACACCATCTCAGAGAGTCATTTGTAAAAAATTAAGTACCTTTTTTTTTTAAAGGAGAAAGGGGGAAATTTCTATAGAACTAGCCTGTGTTGGTTTAAAAAAGTCTGATGTTACATTTGGTTTTCCAAGCCCATAGCTCCCATCCTTCTGCAAAGAAAATGCTATATATTCTTAAAAAAAAAAAAAACCTATTCTTTATTTCCTTAAATATTTCCCATTTACATTAAACAGTTTTTTAAACATTCATCTAAAAAATTTTGAGTTTTAAATTCTCTCTTCCTCCTCCCCTCCCCAGATACAATGTCAATTCAATATGAAACACTGTATATTCTTAAACACTTGGTGAGGAAGTCTTTTGGTTGTAGTGATTCATTCAATGACAGTCACAAAATAACATTCTCTTGTTACAAAAGAAAAGCAGTTCCGGCAAAATCCACTGACCCAGCAAGCTTGTCTAATAGTGCATACCACAACCCTCACCAGTAGTTCCCCCCATCTTTCCCCTGACAGCAAATGGATATGTGTCTTCCGTCTTCTGGTTCTGAAATTGGCCACTCGAATTCATCAGCTTGCAACCGCCTTTTAGCGGTGATTTCATTTGCATTCTCCGGCTTGTTCAGTTGGTAGGTGAAGGTGTTCATTTGCAACAATTCACTGTTTACATACAGTAATACAGAAACCAAGCATCTGTTGAGGACAGAGTGTGTTGGGGAGAAGGGAGGGGAAGCCTGCTTTAACCGTCATGAATAAGAGATCTTTATTCCCCAGGTGCACAGTGCATGCTGGCTTCTGTTCACAGCCAAGACGCTGTTGATGGGAGACGATTTATGCTTTCTCGCTGGTAACATTTGCTTTGATTTTTATGAGAAAAGCAGTTTGTGTGTTTCCTTAAGTATCATTCAACTTTTGCCCTTGAGTCAAGAATGTTTAAAGTCTCAGCAGGTCCGTATATGCTTCCCCTCTTAGGAGCTGGCTGTCTCCTCCCTCACTGTGCCACTGCAGTTAGAAAAGAGTTTGGGAACTGGAACAGGCCCAGTGTTTGAACTGCTTTTATCTTTCAGACAGCTTTTGCTCCCAAGGCTAGGAGATTTTTAATCTTCTAAACCTTTTGCAAACACAAATTCATTCTTGTCCCTGGAGGGACAGAAACAGTCATAACTGTAAGGAATATCTTCATTTTACTGAGAAGAAACTGAAAAAAACCAAGTGTCAATGCAATCTAACAAGCATTTATTCAAAATTTATTCACTACTATGTGCAAAATCCTAGGGAGACAGAGATGCAAAATGGCTTTCATTGAGGGGAGTGGGAGAAATGACATCTATAAAGATGAGAAAATGCAAAGTCAATTCAAAGGAATTTGAGAGAGGAATGTGTGTGCGTGTGTGTGTGTGTGTGTGTGTGTGAAAGGTCTTGATTAAAGGAAGCGCAGGATTCTAAGGAGGGAAGGAATTCTAAGGATAGAGGACCACCAACAGAAAAGGCCTGGAGGTGGGAAGTGGAATATTTTGTATGGGGAACAAACAGCTAAGAGACCGGTTTGAGTGGAATAGGGAGTGCATGAAGGGAAGTAAGAGGAAATACGATTGAGAAGGTAGGTGGGTGTCAGATTGGGGGGGGGGGCTTTAAATGCTGGTCTGAGAACTTAGTGACTTATTCTGTGGCAAGAGGGAGGCATTGTAGTTTTTTCAGTAGGGGAGTGATATGTTCAGATTTGTTGGCAGCAGCATGGAGAACAGATTGAAAAGATAGGAGTTAGGGAAACCAATTAGGAGGTCCATGCTATATTCAAGAAAAGAGGAGCTAAGGGCATGACCTACAAAGACATACAGTTCTCTGGATTTCTTCCTTCGTAGAACAGCCATATAGAAATAAAGGTGGAACTACTCAATTCGTTAAATCATCCTGAGATTCAAGGCTATGTGCTAGACCCTGGGGATACAAAGACAGAAACAGCCCCTGCCCTCAAGAAGCTTACATGCTACTCAGGCATTCCAAAACCTCAATCTCACTGCACAGAATTAGAATTCTGCTGTTTCTCTCTTACTCTCTGTGTCTCTCTCTGTTTTTGCCTTAGTCTCTCTGTCTCTCTATTTCTTTCTTGATCTCCCTAAGGAAAAGTGGTTCCCATGAAATGAATCAAGAGTTTGCTGTATGTGTTGTTTTCTCTCTAGGCTGGTCAAAGACAAGTCAGGGGGAGGAGCCCCTCCTCCAGCCCCCAACACACATATACGCTGGATTTTGACTCTACAGGAAAGAAAACACAAGCTAGTTGTAATTGATGGGCTCTGTTATTTCATTTTTGGAAAAGCATTCCAGACCATCTCCTCAACTCCCAGGGTTTGAATTCCCTGATTTTCTGCCTCCGCAGGGGCTGTGTAGCACTCTGCATGAGGTTAGGAACACAGAAAAAAAATGTGTGTGACAGTGTCCCAGCCTGTTGAGTAATGTTTACTCTCTTCGTGGTTGGGACGCTCACTTGAACTGGCAAAGGTCCACCTGCCCCAGGAACATTCCTGCATTATCAGGGATGGGAGATTGGTTTTGAAATGACAAGGGGCAAAAGGCATCCCAGGGAGATTCCAAGGGCAGCCTTCAGACCTGAGGTCACCTATTCTGATCCATAGGCTCTCTCTCTCTCTCTCTCTGTGAGTCTCTCTCTCTCTCATCGCTCTCTCTCTCTGTCTCTCTCATCTCTCTCGTCTCTCTCTGTCTCTGTCTCTCTGTCTCTTTCTCTCGTTTCTGTCTCTATCTCTCTGTCTCTTTCTCTCTCTGTCTCTCTTGTCTCTGTCTCTGTCTCTGTCTCTCTCTGTCTCTGTCTCTCTCTGTCTCTGTCTCTCTGTCTCTGTCTCTCTGTCTCTCTGTCTCTCTCTCTCTGTCTGTCTCTCTTAATTTTAGGGAGAAATCTGGGCTTCCACAGTGCCCTGTGATTATTGGAACTTAGCCGCAGGATTCCCTGAACTGTTCCTCCTCTTTGCTCCTAGTCTAACTAGGGTTCTAGACATACTTTCATTGAGAGGCCACAGGGAATAAGAAATAGAGTTCTGGACTTGGAATCAGAAAGACTTGGGTTTGAGTGCTACCAGAGAAATTTATTAGCTGTGTAGCATCTGTGGGCCTTGGTTTCCTCATCTGTAAAACTGGATGTGATTATTTCTAAGGTCTTTCCCAACTCACAATCTCTAGTCCTATGATTGTTGTCCCTGTATCTTCCTCTCCCATGACTGCCTAGTAGTCTTCAGGTATTGCTTTTCAAGCATCCTCTTGCTTCCTGAGCACTTGAAAAAAGGCAGATGGATGGGGCACTGTGCCCATTTTACAGAGTACAGACAAGGCCAGGGCACAGAAAGTTTCTGGAGGGAAATACTAATAACAATGAGTAACATCTTCATTTTATCCACGAGGAAACTGAATCTGGTGCTGAGTTAGGGCAGAGATGGGATCAGAATTGCTTAGTCAGCTTGCTTCCTTGTCAGTCTGTGGCTCTGGCTGCTTTCTGGGACAAGCGCCTCTGTAGCTGCTTTCTTCATCTTCCTGGGACATGGAGAAGGAGGATTCAAGAGACTCAACACCATGCTTCATTTTTCAAAAACCGTAAAATTCTGGGGCCTAAGCAAACACTTCAGAAAGGGCTCCTTTGTCTTTTGTTAATGGAAAAAAATAAGTGACTTCATGGAGAAGAGCTTCCTCCTTTCTTGGGGTAGAGTCTCCCCCACTCTAATAAAGGGGCTGACTGGGTTGTAGTCATGCTTGGGTTTTGAAGGCCAGTTCAGTTCCATTTGCCAGGCATCTCTCAGCTACCTTCCATGTCCCAGACACTGTGCTATGTTCTAAGGACCCAAAGGCAAAGGCAGAACCCTTGGATCTTGCAAAAACTGGGGAGAAATGACAGATACATGTCAGCAGAGAAGTCATATAAAATATAATTGCAGGAAATGCTGAGGAATTAGGGAGAGGAAGAGAGAGAGAACTAATAAGCAGGAGAGCCAGGATGGGCCTTGTATAGTACAGGACCTTAGGTAGGAGGAACCTGACACATTTAAAAGAAATTGGATTAAATGTAATTAAGAAACTGTGGGTTTGAAGCACCCCGGTGTTTTAGCTTCTTTGAACCACCTGCAAGGGCATGCTGATAATTATTTAACAACCAGCTTTCTGAGGGCGAAGAAAGTACACATTGTAAAGTTTGATCTCCACTATTAACATTTTATCCATCACTTTCTTAAGTCTAGGCAATCAACAACCAAAGCCTAATTTGTAGCATTTAAGAAGTTCTGGAGGTGTAAATAAATGCTCATATTGAAAATTTAGCCATTGGCTCTGCCAGAATGTCCATTGGGCTCCAGCACCCCCATAAACATGCCTTTTGTCCCTTCTAATTTGAAAATGGGTTATTTTAGGGTCACTTAGCCTTTGATGTTGGTCACCAAATAGATTGTCATCGTCTCCAGAATCTCTGTAACCCCAGAAAGAAATTATAATTCATTTCCCAGGTGACAGGTGGGTCCCTTACAATGGACTATAGTGACCATAACTTATCAGGACAGGAAATGGAGAGTGACCTCAATAAAAACTGCTGTTTAGTGTGTAGTAGTGCTGGTATAATGGGAAGAGAATTGGATTTGGAAGGGGGAAGTTCTGGATTCAAATTTTACCCTTGATGCTTGTTTATTAGCTGTCTGAAACCAGGCAAGTCACTTGGACTTTCAGAGTCTCAGTATTTTATCTATAAAACTGAGAATAGTAACTCTACTCCCTACCTCTCACAGTTGTGAGAATTCAGTCCATTCTGATAAGCATTCATTGAGTACCTTGTCCAAGGCACTGTCCTAGGTGCTGGGGATGCAAATAATGAAAAGTAATTCCTACCCTCAAGGAGTTTGCATTCTACTGAGTTGAGGAAAAGCGATGTGCATGTGTATATACATGATCATTTGGGGAGGGAGAAAGTCCAAGAAATTAAGAGGAGTCAGAAAGGCTTCTCCTAGGAAAAAACACAGAAGCTGAGCTTTGAAAGGATCAAGGGATTCTTCAAAGGTGGCCAAAGTCATTTGCAAATTTTAATGCACCTTATACAACCTTTATAGTACCCTAGAGGCACCAGTTATTATAGTGCTCATAGGGTTGGGAGTAAAAAGTTCATGGGCATGAGTTGTGGGCATCATGAAGCCTCTTCTGCCCCACCAAGTTCACATCTGCCCTAGAGAGTAGCAAAGGATCTCATCTCTAAGAAGCAGCAAAGTATAGTAGAAAAGCCCATTGGATTTGGAGTCAAATTTGGGTTCAAATTCTGTGTGTATTATTTATTACCTGTACGACCACAGGTCACTTCAGCTCTTGGCTTGAGTTTCCTTATTTGTAAATGAGGGGTGGAGAGGGAGAGGGGATATGTGTGGACTAGATGATATTTCAGGTCTCTTTGACCACTAGATCTTATAACACCAGAAATATTAATCCATGCTTTCTTTTGTTTATTCATTTATTTAGGGGACTGTCTTTTTTTTTTCTAATTCATACCCCTCCAGTGCCTAGCACAGTGATTGTCACCTAATAAGTGCTTAATAAATGTTCATTGAATTAAATTGAGTACAGAATTGCTTTACTTGGAGGGAGAAGGCAGGATGCTGTCCTATTTCTTTTCTGTAGTTCCTAAAACTATCCTGGTGTCTTTTTGGTGGACTGGCCATAAAGGATTATGCTTATGGATTAAACCTTTATGTTTCTGTATTGCCCTCACCTCAATTACTTTCTAGGTCTGGGGAGCACTGGATAATTTTGTTTCATCTTGCTCTAACCGATAGTTCTCTCTACCCTCTCTGTTACCATAAATACTCCCCATTCCATGTGCTGCCTTTCTTCACCAACCTTTGCTGTACAGTACAAATACTGGTTTATGTAGGTAATAGCAAGGATCCTTCAGAACCCTGGACCACATAATGGAGAGCTTTTGAAAGAAGCTTCTCTGGAGTGCTTAGTACATTGCAGGGGCTTAATAAATCTTTATTGAGTGACTTTGAGTTTATTTCCAATAAACACAGACCTGGAAGATGAGGATCATTCTCCTCCCTGCCACCTCTTCCATGCTTTGCCTACCTCCCACACTCCTGAAGGGTCAATTTCATACTTGTTGAAGGTGCTCCCTTGGAGCCAGAAGCTATAGGACCATCTTTCTTTCTAGAAAAACCATGCAGAGTGACTTAGTAATTTGCCCAAGATTACCCAGCAAGTACATGGAAGAATCAGGATCACAACCTAAGTGCTTGGCCAGCCCCCAGAAAGTGCTTTGTCAGTCTTAAAGCTCTCTATGAATTGGAGCTGAGGGTATCCTGATTATGGTTGGTTTTGGTGCTTCATCCCTCAGGCCAGTTGCTTTGTTACTAATAAATGGTCCTTGTATGTGTCTCACCAGGGATCCCTTGTAAAGAAGGCCTTTGTTTCCAGTGGATACACTTGGTTAATTATTTTAAAATAAATAATTATGTAGCCTGTGGCAGGGGAGAAGCCAACCCATGACCCATATTTGATCGTTGAAGGGCTGGCCCTCTTTTTTTTTAGCCAAACTAAATATGTTAAATTGAGACTCTATGTTTAACTTGAGACTGAATCGATGATGCAGACAGGTTGGGAGGTGGAAACACGTCTGGCTCCCAGTGCTGTCACCACTCACTCTAGAGCAAAGCATCTTGGGGAAGCAAACAGCTTGTCAGAGCAATGGGGTGGGGGAGGCATGATGAGGATGGGGGTGGGAGGGAGAAAAGAACAGAGGGAAGGATATTTCTGAAAATGGAAAGAGCAGGTGTGGAGTAGCAGGGATTTTAAGAGACCAAACAGCAGCAGAAATTCTCAGGGTTCTTTGGGGAGTTACTCTCCTGGATAATTTAATAACATCACAGGTTTAGAGCTGAGAGGGAGCTCTGAGACTATTAAGTCTGGCTTTGTCATCTTACAGATAAAGAAAATGAGTCCTAGAGAAGCCCAAGATTTCACAGGGAGTGACAGAACAAGAAACTGAGCCCAGGTCTTCTCACTCCTTCCATTTTAGGGCTCGCTCTAGAACTCGATGCTTTCCCATTGTATTGGTCATCTTGTGTTACTTTCCTGTGCTTGTCATACCAAGGAAGAAGAACTCTTCACAGATAGGACTATATAGAGTTAGAGCTACAAGGGGCCACAGAAGCTATGGGAGAAACTGAGGCATAGAGAGGTAAAATGATTTGCCTGAGGTCAGACAGCTAGTGAGTATCTGAGATGGGATCTGAACTCAGATCTTCCTGATTTAAAATATGGAACCCTATCCATTACCCAAAGATGTCGGCAGTTTGGCATGGGAAGGTAATGTTTGCCCCTTTGATTCCTTGATAATTTGGTGTAGTGCCTCGACTAAACTTGGAGTCAGGAAGACATGGGAATTCAATTCATACCTTTGGCAGTTGGATAAAGCCTACTGACCTTTTCATAACAATGCCTTTTAATACATAAAATAAAACATACAGAATTACAAAGGAAACCAATTATAGTGGAATAGAGCTATCAAGTATTCTTTATAAATTAAGAGCCACGGATCTAATTCAATCTCCTAATTCTATGGACAAGGAAAGTGAAATTTAGAGAAGTTAAATGACTGATCCAAAGGCATGAAGGCTGCTAAGGAAGAGACCTTAGAGATCATCTAGTTTAGAACCTTTATTCTAGAGATAAAGAAATTGAGTCCTAGGGAAGTCAAGTGACTTGTCTGAATAGCATGGGGAAAACTACATCAGAATGTAGAAAGATGTATCTTTGTCTTAGGGAGAAACATGGAATCATCAAAAGAATTTTGCAGTTGATTCCAATCTTCCTTCTTCCTGTTTACTGTTGGTCCCAAATTCATTGTTCATTTGCAGTATCAATAAAAAATATAGATAGATGTAGATGTAGATGTAGTTAGATGTGGATATGTAACTTGTCTATACAAGTGTATAGTACAGACAGATCCACAGGAATTCTTCATCCACTTGGTTTTTCTGATGTGGATGGTTAGGTCAAGCTCTTATTAGTGATTATGGTTCAGAAGTTCTTAACTTTTTTTTTTTGTTTCATCGACTTCTTTTTAGAATGATGTTAGTTTGGTAAAGCCCACAGACCCCTTTTAAGAATGTTTTAAAATGCACAAAATAGACCCACATAGGATTATAAAGGAAACTATTGCTATTTGAACAGTTATCAAACTATTTAAAAGAAATAAGACAGGTTCACAGACCCCAGGATAAGAAACCTGCCCCTATGAGATGTCATTTCCTAATCCTATCAAATCTCAAATGGACAATGACAGATCTGAGTCTTGCTGTGCCCTCTGGGTCCTTGGTGAGGTCAGTCCTTGGTCTACTTCCAACTTTAGCTCTTCTCTTCTTCCTTTTTCAGGTAGATATTGGCTCCCATAACCTGAATGCAGGTTAGATTTTCTACCATCCAGTCATCAGTCTTACGAGTAGCCCCTTTCCTTATTGGAGGCCATCTTCAGCTTGCGTTTCCTCAAGCAATAAGTAAAGTAGGGAGTTGGTGAATATCTGTGGTTGATTCCTTTTCTTTAAAGAGCCTCTGAGCACTTATAGACTAAACCACCATGGATAACTAAACCTCCACAGTCTGAGCAGTCTGAGTGGGCTTCCTTCCCTTCAGCTAGATGGCTCTTCCCTTATGATCTTCCCTTCCTTTATGACCTTACATTAATCAAGGAATATAAATTCCAGAATTCAAGACACATCTGCAGTTTCATACCTGTCTTGCCATCCTTCTCCTTTGGCCAAGCCAAAGAGTAACCAAGAGTAAGAGCCTGGAATGGAGAAGGGAGCTTTGACATGGCTTCTGCTATGTCTGCCTGGGCCACACACCTAACTCCGCACTGAGCTTTCTTTTCCCTGCAGTGGAAGTGGACCTTTTCCCTCTCCTCCACCAAAAAATAGCCAAGATGCTTCTCAGAGGAACTCTAAAAAGAGTTACCCATCAACAAATCAAGTCAACAAGAATTTATTAAATGCCTGCTATGTGCTCGCCAAGTTCTGGGAATAAAAAGAAAGGTCCCTGCCTTCAAGCAGCTTGTATTTTAAAGGGGAAGATGGTGTATAAACATCTCTCTACATATAAGATATATACAGGGTGGATTAGAGCAGGGATCTGTTAGAGCTAGCTTGAACTGACTCAAGAGCTGATTGTTAAATCTGCAACATTAATACCATAGAAATCAATAAACACTATAAATCAGGGCTTGATTTATTGATATTTTTACTTGTCCAGACTTAAGAAAGTAATGGACAAAATGCTAATAATGTAGATTAAATTTAAAAGTGTGTTATGTGTACAAAATCCCCTACCCCCACCAAGCTAGTTGTTAAATATTTACCAGCACATCTTCCATTTGGAGATAATCTCAGAGGGAAAGCACAAGGAAGTGCTGACCAAGGATTAGAAAGCCTCAAAGAAGTGTACCCCTGACCAAGGAGGATAACAAAGGGTCACTTGTAAACCTCCGAAGGGCACACATGCAACAAGGAGCAGAACCAAAGTGGCGGTCACCACTCTACCACTGTGACTTCCTGGAAAGGCCACCAAAAGTTTTGGGATGGAGGGAGTGCACTAGCTTTGTTTTCTTCTCAGTGAAACCCCTGAAAACAAGGCTGGAGGCCAATGAATCAGGTTTTCTGCATTTTTAGAGGTCATTCTAATGGCCCATCACTTGGGCTCATGTTGTCTTGCAGGAGTGAGATACAGCCAGCCAGGGAACAATGAGGTCACTTCCTCCTCCACCATCAACCACCATGGCAACAGCGCCATGGTGACCAGCCAGTCCGTTCTCCAGCAGGTTTCTCCAGCAGGTCTGGACCCCGGCCACAGTCTCCTCTCACCTGATGGTAAATTGGTGAGTACACCTGGGCCATTGTAGCACTCAGAGCTGATAAGATAAGAGGCAAAACAAACAGGACTTCTCACAAGGCCTACCTCAAACAATGAAGCATTGTAGCCCAGGAAAAAAAATCAGGGGCTGTTCACAGTTGGAACGGAAAGGCAGTGCTGTGTGACCCTGTCTTTGGCTGGTGGAAGAGGTGTTCGGTTTGAACCCAGCCAATAAATCTGACAGAGAGCTGCTCTCATTTTATTGATTGAAAGCCTCATAAAGGAACAGAGCGGGTGGGACACTGTTTGTCTTTTGCTGCTGATGACATTCACATTGATAAAACTCGTTCATGGGGTGGTTGGCTTCTTTTTTTCCTTTTCTTCCTTTTTTTTTTGATTGCTCCAAAGTCAGGAGTTCGTACCCAGAAAGCATTTCATCATGAAACATATCCCTATTGCCCTCCTCCCTCCCCACCCTTCTCCCCTTCCACTGTTGGCTTCCTTCTTGCTACCAAGAACACAGCAGATTGGAATTTTGGGCTGGACCATTGATGGTAGTGAGAAGGCTCTTCTAAAATCGGGTGGTTGGATGGTGTTTTCAGTGGTCTCTGCTACCATGTGACTCAGGAGGACACCTGAAACACAATGGCAGGAGGGATGGTAGTCTATAGTTTCACAGGGCCACATCAGAGGTACCTGTTTGATTCAATTCAAATAAGATTTTTGAGTTTCTACTATGTGCCAGGCATTGTACTAAGTGCTAGAGATGCAAAAACAACAAATAAAATTGTCCCTGACCCCAAGGGGCTTACATCCTGTTTGGGGAGATGGGAGAGGATATAATATGTCATGCCAGGCCTTTCTTCCAGTTGAGATGAAACAAGTTTGAATTTCTGAGGGACTAAGAATCCACACAAGTCCCAGAGAGCAAGGGAGGATGAATAGCATCATGATATTTGTGAAGCTTGGTCAGAAATGGAAAGTTTATTCTTTGGGTCATGCTCTGCTTGTGTTTTTGGAGAGGGAGAGATCATGCATAGGCTGCTAGTTTCCACAATGGAGGCGGGGCAGGAGCACACTCCCCTGAGCTGCCACTCTCTTCAACTGAGCACCTGACAAGAAGGGGAGGGGCGTCCGAGTTCATATGCCACACCAGACCTTGACGCTTAGGTTGTGTAGGCAACATAGGAAGGGCAGGTCACAGGTGATTGGCTGCCTGGCTTCCTGAAGGAAAAACAGCATGTGGTTTCTGTTGGCTGGAGCAGGCTTGTCCAGTACTAGTTTCAGGGAACCCAGGGCTGCTTTCCCCAGCTGAGGACTCTTCAAGGAAAATACAAAGGTGCTTCCTGCCTCACCCTCCCTATGCTCTTCCTTTCTCCTGGTCATCTAATCCATGTCGTGGGTCTAATTCATCTCTTGAAAAAGACCATTCCCCATCAATTCAAACTATGACAGGGCTGACACACAATCCCAATCCTTGGAATTTCTGCTAAGTCACTTTGTGACCCAAACTCCCACTAGCTAAGACATAGTATGGTTGAAATCTCATGGGAGAGGTTCAATTTCTCAATTGAAGTGACTTTTCTGAGTCTCTAAGTGTCTGAAAGAAACTTTACCTTGGGGTTTGCAAATGGCCCCTGAATCTCAGCTTCCTCCCAAGAAAATAGCTCTAGTAGAATACAGCCTGACTTGCTCTAGACTCAACCTATAAACTTGCTTGCTTCCTTCTCCCATCTCAAATCCCATCTCTGACACCAGCTATGTGACTCCAGGCAAGTCACTTAACCTCTGTACCCCAGGCAGCTCCCTAGGCATTTTCTACTAAGTCACAGAGGATTTGCACTGGAGGAAGGAACTCCACATGCTGACAAAATCACAGATCCATCGTGCATTTCTAAAGGTAACTCCGATTTGCGTTGATCCAGCTATGTATACTCTGTTATTCAGTCCTCCTTGTGACCTGTAGCAAGACAATTGGCCAGGATGAGCTAGAGACTATCCTTGTTGGAGTAGAGAACATAGGAGAACATGGACTTTCATGCTAAGAATCTCCAAGTACCCAAAAAGCCTAATGGTTTTCTTCAGCAGTTTACTGGACTCCCATCAACACCATTAGCAAATGAAAATAGAGAAAGGAGATTATATTTTTGCATTAGCATAAAGAAAGGCAACAGCACAGGTAGGGTACTCCAGTCCTCAGACTCAGTGTCCTTTCCACACAACATGCACACACACACACACACACACACACACACACACAC
>CM053586.1:35204652-35262694 GCA_028646515.1 Pseudochirops corinnae
CTTTCTTTCTTTCTTTCTTTCTTGTTTTTCCTCTTTAGTTGCCTCTTTTTATTCTCTTCCTGCCTTAAGCAAGCACCATGGAAAGGACAATAGATTTGGAGTCAGACTGCCAATGTGGTTGAGTCATTTAGCAGGACTCAGTTTCCCCATCTGGAAAATGAGGGGGTGGGGTGGGTAAGATGGCCTCTGTGTTTCCTTTAAGCTGTAAATCTGTGCTGCTGTGATCTTCTGACATGGCTGGTGGGTTAGGGAGTGAAGAGGAGGTTTCATCACATTACAGTTATTTATGGGGGGAAAAACCTTGCCCCCCCTCCAAATTTTCTCTTGTAACAAAGAAAACAACTAAGCAAACATACTTGATATAGGGACCCCATAGAATGTGTAAACACTGCCTTAGTATGTCTTATCCTTTCTTCTCCACCTTCCATATTTTCTCACTTTTCCCCATTCTATGGTACCCTCTTCTAACCCCCTCCCCCCCAGTTTCCCTAAAGTCATACATGGGAATCAGGCCTCTTTAGCTATTGCTTTAGTTCAGTCCATACCCTTGGGGGAGAATTCTGGGAAGGTCAGCAAAGAGCCCAAGATTCAGGGGTCTGATCCCCAATTCAGAAGCAGAAAAGGGCCTTGATGGAACAGGATCCAGATACAATGGCCGGGTCCTGGTGCCACCCTGTTAGAGTCAAGGGAACTGACACAGAGGATGGGAACATGGTAAAGCCCAGTGGAACCATTCCCAAGGACAGACTGCTTTAATATTAGCTCCTTCCACAGCATCTGTTTTGCTGCCAAACCATAACCTCTCACTGTCTGACACTTAAATTCAGACATTGCCTCTCAAATCCACCCGGCTTGACTTTTTACTATACGTGGAAAATAGGCCAACACTCTTAACTTATCACTCCAGATAGGAATATCCAGATTTCTCCAGGTACAAGAGAGTAACTTTTAGCCAAGCTTGGGCTCCTTCACATTCCTGCCCTCTAGTGGTTAGACACAGACTAGCACCACTTAGGATCTAAATGATTCCCAGGCTGATCTCACTCCGGACTGATGAGGAGGGAGCATTGACTTTCTTTCTCTCCATTTTAAATTAAAATTTATTTTTCCCAATTTATTTTCTCTTCTTTTCATCTGGAAAAAACAAAACAAAACAAAAATAAAACTTGTAATATTCATTGCCTTAAAGGTTACTAAATTGAGCAGAGACTGATCCAGAAGTACTGCTTTCTACTAGGCCTAGATTAAAAAGATATTGAAGAAAGAAGAAAAAGCCTCTAATGCATACAAATATTTACAGTAGTCCTTTTTGTGGTGACAAAGAATTGGAAGGTCCTCATCGATTGGAGAATGGCTGAACAAATGATATATGGATGTAACGGGATAGTATCGTGCCCTAAGAAATTATCCAAGTGGAAGGTGGCAGAGAGACCCAGGAAGACTTCCACTGGTTTTCTCTTGCCATAAGAGATGACTCTCTCTCTCTCTCTCTCTCTCTCTCTCTCTCTCTCTCTGTCTCTCTCTCTCTCTCTCTCTCTCTCTCTCTCTCTCTCTTTCTCTGTCTGTCTGTCTGTCTCTCTCTCCTTCCCTCCTTCTCTCTCTTTTCTTTCTCTGTCTTTGTCTCTTTCTCTTTCTCTGTATATGTCTCTCTTTATCCCCCCTTTCTCTGTCTGTTTCTATCAGTCTATGTCTGTCTGTTTCTGTTTGTGCCTCCTTCCCTCTCTCTGCTTTTCTTTCTGTTTCTCTTTTTTCTCTGTCTCTCCTTTCCCCTTTCCCTCCTTCTCTTTCTCTGTCTCTTTGTCTTTCTTCCCCTTTTTCTTTGTCTCTATTACTCTATCTCTGTGTCTCCTTCCCTCTCTCCCCTTCTCTTTTTGTCTCTCTCTCTTTCTCCCCCTCTTCTCTTTGTCCCTGTCTCTACACCCTTCCCCTTCGTTTTCTCCATCTCTGTGTCTCTCCACAGCTCCCAGGCTTTTCTCCCAGCCCAGCTTTCCCAGGGGTGTCTGCCAGGCCCTGGTGAGTGGGAGGGAGCAGTTACTGAACTTGGAGTCCCTGTGTCTGAAGGCTTCTCTGCTGTCTTCTCTTGCTCCCACAGGCCTCAACACGTCCCAAGGCCAGAGTGTCCCTGTCATCAACAGTGTGGCAGGCAGCTTGGCCGCCCTGCAGCCCGCCCAGTTCCCCCCGCAGCTGCACAGTCCTCACCAGCAGCCGCTCCTGCAGCAGCCCCCTGGAAACCCCATGGCCCAGCAGCCTTTCATGGCAGCAGTAACTCAACTCCAGAACTCCCACAGTAAGGAGCCGAGCAAGGCGAGGGTGGGTGGGCAGGGCCCTGGAGAGGCTCCCTTGT
Organism: Pseudochirops corinnae; assembly: GCA_028646515.1. NCBI lineage: Eukaryota > Metazoa > Chordata > Mammalia > Diprotodontia > Pseudocheiridae > Pseudochirops > Pseudochirops corinnae. The sequence goes on from CM053586.1 coordinate 35,206,997, forward strand.
CTCTCCTCTTCCAGGCTTTGGTCCCTCGCCTGTTCCAATGCAGATTGGGGTTGTCTCCTTTCAGAGGTGGCAAACAAGATTTACTGAATACAATTCTGGGCCACTGGGAAGAAGAGAGTGAGTCCTAGAAGGACGGAGGTTGAATGGAGAAGATACTAAACTTGGAGTCAGAGTCATTCATCCTCCCTGGGCCTCAGTTTCCCTTATCTGTAAAACGCAGTGGTCAGGCTCAGCCCCTAAGGCCTCCAACCTTCTGTCTCTAGGTCCGGGCTTCCTTCTGGGCCTCCTTTTTTTCATTCAGCATTCATTAAGCACCTACTATAGTGGGCACTGGGAACAAAACAGACAAAAACAAAACAATCCCTACCCTCTATGAGCTTACATTCTACTGAGGGGGCGGGGAGGGAACACCATACACACACACACACACACACATGTATCATATATAAAATTACACATGCATGTGTCGACACACATGTATACACACATGCACACACATGTTACATGTATATATTCGAGTGTGGGTATGTGAATGCACAGTCTGTATGCACATACACATGTGTAAATAGAAGATAAATACAGGAAGGTGGTAGGAACCCTAAGAACTGAGGGAATGAAAGTGGGGAGGGGGGTGGGCCAGACCAAAGTTTCCTAACCTTTTTGTGGCATGACCCCTTCCATGGTCTGGTGAAGCCTACAGACTCCCCAGAATAATGTTTTTAAATGCATAAAATGAAATACATAGGATTATAAAGGAAACCAGTTTTACTAACTAGTTACCAGTATGTTTAAAACCAAGTTCATGGATCCCCAGTTAAGAGCCCCTAAGTTAGATGATCTCTAAAGCCTCATCCACCTCTGAACTTTTTGATTCTGGACATCCTTTCCCCTGCCTGGAGCCTTCCAAGGGGCAGGGCCCAAGAGGGCAGTCAAGCTATAGTAGGTACCAAATGTGCTGGCCTCTGAGGATACAAGTACAGACAATGAGACCATCTCTCCCCACAAGGATCTTTTATTCTAGTAGGGGAGATCATAAGTCTAAGCTTATGCAGAATATTTTATAGTGGATAGATATGAATAAAGACCAGGTAATTTGGGAGGGCTGGCGCTGGCAGCTGTAGGGATGAGGAAAGGTTTACATTATGAGATTAAACCACAGGATAATATAGGAGGCCTCTGGAGACCTCTCTGAAACTGGCCCTCCTCCTCACCTTCATGTTTCTCTAGGCAATATGATGAACCTTGGGGGAAAAGATGAACAGGAGGAGGTTAGAACCCTGCCTCAAGAAGGAATTCCCTCCTTCTTCCTCTCTGCATTGTCCCCAAAGGCAGGCTCAGCCTGGCCTCTCTCCTGTTACTGCCATCTGATGTCTTGTCCTTTGTCAGCATCCCTGGAAAGATGCTCGAGGCAGTTCCAGGCCCTGTTGCAGACTCAGGTCTCATTCAGAGTATAGGAGGAGGTCCCATCGGAAGGAGACATAAAGAGCCTCCTTGGAGGAGCTGGGGACCAGTCACTGGGCAGGAGTTTGTGGGTGTTCAGTCATTTTTCAGCCATGTCTGGCTCTTCCTGACCCCATTTGGGGTTTTCTTGGCAGAGATACTGGGGGGGTTTGCCGTTTCCTTCTCCAGCTCATTTTACAGATGAGGAAACTGAGGCAAACAGGGTTAGGTGACTTGCCCAGGGTAACATAGTGTAAATTAAGTGCAGGAATTAGAACCAGGGATTTTCTTTCCTCTCTCTGGATAGTGTGGGGCAGGGCCATGGGGTCTGAGGGAGCAAAGCCAAGTGCAGAGGCTTCTGTCCCCCTGGTTCCCAGTCCCCGTGGGGATTGGTGGAGCAGGTTTGCGATCCCCATCTCACATTCCAATCGTATTTTTATGACTTCTCAGAATCTGCCACAGCCTGAATCTGAGCCCTAAGCCTCACTCGCTGCCAGGACTCTTCCTTCTGGCCCCTACTCGCATGGTTCTTACCTTCCTTCCTACCCCCTCCAGTTCAAGCCTGGGGCTGACCTTCCAGGTGACCAGGCTCAAGGCTGGTGTGGCTGTGCCCGGCAGCTACCTCTAGAATGTCAAGAGCAAACATCCCTTACCAGACACAATGAGCCATCCCATGAGGCCCTTTTCAAGTAGAAACTAGCACATATGTTAAAAAAATGTCCCAGGGGTGCCTTTCATAACTACAGTTATTTCTGAGGGAAACACAAAACAAAACAAAACTCTTTCCTCATCCTGATTGAATTTTCCCTCTTAATAAAGAAAAACAAGCACGTATAGCCAGCGCAGTGACCGCATTGGACAAAGTGCACAACGCTCTGTCCCTGCATTGCACACTCTGCCCCCCCCCCCAACCATAAATGGGAGTGATGATTCTTTATCGATTTTTTCCAAGACCATTAGTGGTTTTCAGTTTCTTGGAGCTTAGCTTCATGTTACCTTGGGCAAGTCATTTAACCCTAACTGCTCTGCCTTCCCCCCTCCAAAAAAAAAATAGATAAATAAATTTTACTACTAGTCTTTGTTTTTATACCACCTTCCTTTCTGAATCTATCACTCACCTATGGAGTAAACAACTGAGAGAGACAGAGAGACAGAGACAGAAACAGAGAAAGAGAGAGATGGAGAAAGACAGGAGAGAGACAGAGAGACAGTCAGAAACAGAGAGAGACACAGAGAGAGAGAGACAGAGAGAGAGAGGAGAGACAGAGAGAGACAGAGAGAGACAGAGAGAGACAGAGACAGAGACAGAGAAAGAGACAGATGGAAAAAGACAGGAGAGAGACAGAGAGACAGAGTCAGAAACAGAGAGAGAAAGAAAGAGAGAGAGAGAGAAGCAAAAGTAAAATCATGGCCAAGTTTGCCATCATTTTTAATGTTCCATGCCTCCATTCTTCCACCTCTGTAATAACTTATGGGCTGTATGACCCAGAACAAGCCACTTAACCTTTCTTTTAATGCCTCAAGGCAACTCTAACCCTGAAAGTGCAGAACAGGTTCTGACTTATTTTAGAAGAGGGATTTCCTTATCAAGAATTTTCTATACCAAATGAAATATAAAAAAATTGATCGGAATGGATTCTTCTGGAAGGCAGTGTGTTGTGTTTTTTGGTTTTGTTTTTCTCTTTGTATATACAAAAGTACCATAGCACACTGTCTTGTACACAATAGGTAATTAATAGATGTTTATTGGATTCAGCTTGCATGAGCTGAGGCTAAATAAGCCCCTCTTTTTAGTTGGGGCTCTATACTCTAAGCCCATTTGCTCACTCATTTTTTCCTTGGTAATTTATGTAGAAAACCAGGAGAATGGAAGCATTCTCCATGCCCCTGGCCTTCCAGCTGTAAAAGGAAACAGAAATAGTTTTAGAGAGCTGTTTCATAGGTACCCCCTCACCCAGGGCTAACTCCTGCCACGGGCACTGATAGGATGAGTCCTCTCTCGGCAGGGTGACTACTATTTGCATAACTTTGTATGCTTGCTGACTTTTCTTCACCTTCTTTCTCTCCAGTGTACACGCACAAGCAGGAACCCCCCCAGTATTCCCATACCTCCCGGTTTCCGTCTGCCATGGTGGTCACAGACACCAGCAGTATTAGTACACTCACCAACATGTCTTCCAGTAAACAGGTAATTCTGGTATGTCAGGGGCTGGTGGGGATATGGGGAAGGTGTATATGTGCCGCAGATGGGGAGGGAAGATGTTTGGGACAAAGGAAGGCCATGCAGAGGGGTTGCCAGATAATATTTGCAAGGTGCTTTGCAAGCCTGAAGGAGCTATATAAATGCTCACTAACATTATGACTTTATGGCTAGATAGAGACTTCATCATAAGCTTAGTGTCCTGATACCAAGTAGCTAGGAGAAAGAATGCTGGGCTTGGAATCTGATGAACTGGAGTCAAGTTTCAAGTCTATCTCTAACTAGGAACTGTGACCTAGTCTTTTCATTCTTTGAGTTTTTCCCCCCTCACTTATAAAATGGGGATGGGGATATTTTTACCACCTACCTCACTTGGCTTTTAGGAGGAAAGCACTCTATAAAGCTTGATATAAATAAGCCCTAGTATCAGGGACTCGCTGGGGTCACAAATGAATGAATGAATGAATGAAAAAGCATTTATTAAGCACTTTCTGTATTCCAGTTGCTATTATAGAAATCAGAGTCATATTGGAGCATCATGGATTCAGAATGGCTAGGGACCTTAGAGGTCATTGAATCCAAACTTTTGGTTTTTTACATGAGGAAACTGAGGCAGAGAAGTGTTTTGTCCAGGGCCACATAGTGAGTAAATGTCTGAGGCAGGTTTGAATCCAGGTCCTCTAAACTCCAAGATCAGTGCCGTATCCAACATGCATGCTGCCTCCAGAGACAGAACAACAGAGTGAAGGACAAGCCCAAAGTGCTAAGCTCTGCACAGGTCTCTCTACCTTAAAGGGGGTGGTCTTTGTCAGGCAGCATAGTGGGATAGCGGTCTTCTTGGAGGACTAGACAGCTGTTTATGTAGGGTTTCGATGCACCACTAACCTGTCCCCTCTATCTGTAATTCTGTGGCTCACAGCCCAATTTTGTTATTACCCATGTGACCTTTCTCAAGTCATGTCACTGGCCCTTAGTCTCCTCCTTTGTCAAATGAAAGGGCTGGGCTTGCTTTTCTTGCAGGTCCTTTCAACTCTGTATCAATGATCAATGACTGAAGATTGTTCACATCCCTCCTTTGTAGAAGAATTCCTGAGGATTTCTCTCAAGTAGACCTCAGCCAGTCAAAAGCCTAATGTAGAGAGGGCTCAATGCAGATGGTTCTCCATGGCCAATGTGTCCAAGTAGGGGCTGGGCTTACCTGGGTCCAGAGTGATGTAGACCCTGGATGCTTGAGGGGGATGCCCCAATTTGAGTGGGATGCCCAGGATGCAACTTAGGGTGGGGTTGGCTTTTCTGCCTGCCCGACCTTTCTGGGGGGGGGGGGTGTCACATAAACACAGTAATGAGTGTGCTTTAATAAGAAACAAGTCAAGTAACAGATCTTTGAGATGTGGAGGGAGAGAGGGAAGCTGCCATTCCAGTTTGTGACTGATTCCTGGCTCCATGGTGAAGAGAGCAGAGTAACAGAGGGAAAAGATGGGACCATCACTGTAGCAGGGACTGTCAGATTTATTTGGGAAACTCAGCGTGAGACAAAAGTTCAGAGACCTATCTGGACAGAGACTGTGGTTCCAAAACAATCAATAGGACATTCTGAGGAGCTGGGTCTGTGCATTGTGGGAACTCTTGGACCTTTATTGATTATGAGTTAAAAAGAAGGCAACTTTGAACTTTTTCAGTTATGGTGATCCTTAGCTAACTTGTTTATTTTTTTCCCCCAATTTGAACTCTGGAAAGCATGCCATATGATGTAATAAAACACAGGTGGCAGCATGGCAGAGTGGAGAGAGCATTGGCTGTGGAGTCTGAGGATCAGGGTTCAAATCCTGCCTGTGTGTGATCTTGAGCAAGTTACTGAGCCTCACTGAGACTGTTTCCTCATCTGTAAAAGTTACAGCTTGGATTAGATGGCTTTATATTCATGATCCCATGGAAGCAGAGGCCCTGGCTATGAGCCCCAGAACCTGTTCTTTTCTAGCTGTGTGACCTTGAATAAATCACTTTTAAAAACCCTGCTATTCATACAGTGCCTTTAGGTTTACCAAACTCTTGGCATGTATTTTATTTCATCCCCACAAAAAGTTTATGAGACAAGTCCTTACAATAGGTTAAAGGCAGTGACTATTTCATTTCTATCTTGGTATCTCCTATGCTTAGTATAATGCCTTGTATACAGTGGGTATTTAATAAATGTTCAATCAAGCAACTATTCACTAAACACTTCTTAAGCCTGTTTTATGTGCAAAGGAAGCATCAGGAATGATACAAAGACAAAGGCAAAAGAGTGCTTGGCTTCAAAGAGCTTACCTTCTAAGATATTTCCATTTTATAGATGAAGAAACAGATTGAGAGTTGAAATTTCTTGTCTATGGTCACACAGCTAGGAAGTATCAGAGGCAGGATTTGAACCCAGGTGTCTCCTGGCTACAAATGCAGGGCCCTCCCTGCTATACCAAGCTGCCTTGTCCAACTTCTTTGGGTCACATTTTTCCCATCTATCAAATGATGGGGCTGGGCAGATGATCTCAAAAGTCTCCTCTCCCCCACAATTTTCCGTCTCTAAGATTCTGCTATGTATGCCCACTTTTTAAAGTAAGGTCTCAGAGTGGACCTGCTATTGTGGCCAGAGCTATCATTCTGCCCCACCACTGCTACCTACACACACATCCCATATCTCTCTCCTCCTCCTCCCCATCCCCTACCTAGATGAATGCTGGGATGGCTTAGAGCAGATGATGGAGAAGCCACACCCTTTGCATGGGCACAGAGAGTACATTGCAAGTCCCATGTGCTTGAGGAAGAGGGAAGGGGTGTGTGTGTGTGTGTGTGTGTGAGACCTGAGCTGCCACTCTTCTCTCACCTAATAGAAGGTGAAAGCATCCCTCCCAATCCCCTTGCCCTCTGACCCCTAGGCAATCTCCCACCCTTTGTAGTGTGTAGGGAAAACATTTATATCTGTTCACAAATCTCAATCAAAGGGGCAGCCAGGCATGGCCATGCTCCTCGGGTATACCGCTTCCTTTGAAAGGTCTTATCGGTCCATCTGCCAGTTGGTCAGCCCTGCCCTGGCCTGTGATTAATTATTCTGTCTTCTCCCAGTTGACTTTGATGCTTGCTTGTTGAAACAAGTCCTTCAAATTCAGGAAATGTTCTTTTAATCAAAATACTCTGAGATGTTCCCTGGGAGAGATGGTCATCAATCCCCACAATGACTTCTTCTCTTCACTGGACAAGGTGACCAGCCGACCTTGAAAGGCTGAGCTGGTCCCACAGTAATGCCCTAATTTTCCCTATTCAGATTCTGTAGACTACCTCTTGCCCCTAAACATCCCCCTAGATGCTCTCCCTTCAGGATTGCCTTCCATTGCCTATCTTTATTTTTTATCCATCCATCCATCCATCCATCCATCCATCCATCCATCATCCATTCATCTGTCTGTACATCCACATATTTCTCTGTCTATCCATCTGTCCATCTGTCTATTTATTTGTAGACAATCAAGGTTAAGTGACTTGCCTGGGCTCACACTCATCTAGTAAGTGTCTGACGTCAGATTTGAATTCAGGTCTTCCTGACTCTAAGGGCCAGCCCTCTATCCACTGTGCCACCCAGCTGCTCTAATTGCCCAATATAATTATTAATGTCATCATCATTGCCCTTACAGGTTTTTGGGTCAAGATCAGTAATGGACATGAAATCCATAGAGTGTATTGCCTTTGGGAAGCTCCCCTTCAGGGGCTCCCTTTTGCCTCTGAGGTAAAACACAATATCCTCAGTTTAGCATTTGAACTCCTCCAAAGTCTGGTTCCCATCTTCCTTTCCAGGCCTACCACATATTACATATACCCTTTCACCCACTTTCCATTGCAGTCTAACTCATCTACTGGTTGTTTACTGCGTGTGACTTCCATGTCTAAAATAAAACTCCTTTCTCTTCTTCAAAGTGTAGCTCAGGTGCCACCTCTTAGATGACACCTTTCCTGATCTCCCTTGCCTCAGTTAGCATCGTCTCCATCTTGAAATGACTTTGTACCATGATCAGAGGATTCTAGACTAAGGGCTGGAGGGGAACTTAGGGACCATCTGATCCAACTCTCTCATTTTTGGATGAGGATATAGGCCTAGGGAGATGAAGGGACTTGCCCAGAGTCCCACAGCCAGTTTGTGTCAGAGGTGTGACTTGAACCCAATTTTTTTCTGGCTCCAAAGTCAACTCATTTATCTGCTACAGCATCAAGTTGCATAACAACAACAATGCTGCCAACAACCATGACAACCAGAGGGTCTGTAGCACTGTAAAGTGATTTAGGAACAGATCACTGACTCTTGAAATTTCAGAGAAGTTGATAACTTTTTGAAACTCTTTCCTCAAAAAATAACAGGTGACACATTCCCATACTACAGATACAAATCCCTGAATATTCTTGAGAATCCAGGAAATAAATCTCATTGGAGTCAAAGCATCATCATCAACAGAAATGTTGTTCACAACCACTCTGGGCAGTAAAAATTTAAGAACATTTTAAATATTGTCAGAGCAGATACTTTTAGTCTCCAAGGCATGGGATAAAGAGCTATCAAAATACAGAAGAAAATAAAACCACGTGGGAGCAGAATGAGGTCCACCGTCTCCATGTTATTCTGTTGTCATTCAGAAGGTCCTTTCAGAGTCTACGGAGGATGAGCCGGTATCCCAATCCATTTATTCCATTCCAAAAGCCACCATTTTATCTACCTCTACTGAAACACTCCAATGGATTGGTGATCTCATAGATTCAGGACTTCCCTCCAATGATGTATATTGAAACTCTTCCAGGTTGTCTCTTCTTGTATGAGTCCTTTTGTTTACATCCTCTGAAAAATTGACCACATAGGGTACATCCAACATGCTGGAGGAATTCCTCATTTTCTGTAGACATCATGAGAGTAGCAGTAGAGAACTCTGGCCATCCACCCTTCATCTTTCTTTCTCACCATGATTAAGCCATCTTGTCTTCTTATCCTACAAATCATTAATGACATTCTTTACTCCTGTTCTTTGGAATTCCCCAAGGGTTGTGTGTTGCAGACTGCTCATACCTACCTTATGTCTTTCCATTTCCCTCTGTATTGATCAGTTTTAGTTCTTAAGAGACACTGGTATTCCAAATCTCATTACCAAATAGCAATGACAATAAGATGAATCTTGGCTGATATGGGAAGCTTGGGGTTAGTAAAAGTGCTTTGTAATTTCCCAAAAGTCACTTAGTCCACTCTCCTCTTCCTTTCCAACTCTGGGCTGAACTCATTGTTCATCTGTACTGACTGTCCCAGTCTAATTGACTGTTAGACAAACTCTATTGGATGTCCATTCAGAAGTACATGTTGAAATCTAGACATTCTTTATCCATTGGGTTTTCCTTATGTGGATGATCAGACTCCTTTGAGTCATTACAGGTCTTTTCCCAGAAACTGCAGTATCTTGGGGCTTGATGCAATCAACACAATATCAACCACAAGCTGGAACATGTGGAGAACATCACCATCCCTTCTTGGCCTGGAACAAGCAAGTAGTGACTGGATTTGCTCCATCTGAACTGAGAAGACTTTTGGCAGAATGTATATCCTTGTTTTATACCTAATCTAATGTTTATTATCAGAGGTTTATTAAATAAGATAGGAACAAATTAAAACTATGTGGGATCTGGATGAGGTGTCATTCTTACTATTCCAAAGATGCTTTCAGTGAGTCTCCAGAAGACAAGTTTACATCCCAGTATTCTTATTCAATTGCAAAAAACAGTCTTTTTTTCTCCACCTGTGCAACAGTCTACAGAACATTAACTATAAAAAGAAGAACAACTGGATAGTAACTCGTCCTCGGACTTTCTATCCATTCCCCCAACAAAAAAGATGAGGAGATAACAGTTATAGTAGTAATGATAATAATAATAGTTGAAACTTGCATAATATTGCTAGGAATATAAAACACTTGGTATACATTATCTTTTTGGAAAACAGAAAAGGAATAGCCTTCTCCTCAGCATCACCCTCTATTCTGTTCTAGCTCTCAGTCCCACAGCCATCTTCTTTTATGGGCAGGGGCAATGAGTGATGGAGGAGGGGATGGCAGAATTCTGAGTTCTGACCCTTTAGAGTCAGAGCAAACATAATCAGTGAGAAAAACCCTCAAGAGGAATAATCTACATAATCCGCCCCAGCTCAGCGTCTCATCTGATTGAGTGTATCAGCTTTTGGCTCTTTTCTTTTCTTTTTCTCCCCTCCTCTCTCCTCCCCTCCCCTCCCCTTCCCTCTCCTCTCCTCTCCTCTCCTCCAAACAATTATTAGGCTCCTAATATGAACACAGAGAAAGACAGGATAGAGTACCCACTTGAGAGTTAAGATCTGGGTTGAAGTCCTGTCTCTAATACATACTGGCTATGTGATCTTGGGTAAGTCCCTTCTTAGTGTCCCAAGCAACTCTCTTAGACTATAAGTTACAGATCAAGTGGTAACTGGCTCAGTCAAAGGTAACACCTTCAACTGGTATTCCCTATAGCATTGAAGGAAATCACAGATCCAGTCATGCAAGACATACTGGGAAAACAAAAACAAAAATGAACAAGAAGTTTACTTTCTACTGGCCATGGGTATAATGTTTAATAGCTAATAATGAATCACATAGTGAAATAATATTTATAAAGCACTTGGTAAATCTTAAATCACTTTGGAAATGACAGCTGTTGGAATTATGCAGATAAGATGATTCTTAAAGAAACCCTAGGATGTTGGCTTTATCCAGTCTGTGGAAATCAAGAAGTCCCTGGAACCGTTGGGCTTCCACTGTCCTCAGGAATTGTTTTTATTTTTCTGGAATGAATATTTTCATCTGGATTTCTACATAAGCCATATTGTAATAGTTCACCATCCTTTGTTTGTTTCAAGATTTTGGAAAAAGTTATGATCTAGTCTCTCCTCAGTAGTCCCTGTTCCAAAGAAGTCTTCCTAAGCCATTGGGAAGAGATAGAATGAAGAAACTGTCATGCAATAGCTAAATCCCTCTGCCCTCCTGGGGACCTGGGCGTGGTAGGCCACGCCTGTAATCACTGGGATTATAGTACTGGGGAGGCTGATGCTAGTAGATTGCATGTAGGGCTGAAGCCCATTGGGTAAGTGCACTCTCTGGCACCAATCTGGGGGGTCCTGGGGGCAAGGGGCCATGAGGCTGCCTAAGGAGGGGCAAACTGGCTTAGGAAATGGAGCAAGTCAAATCTCCTCTGCTGGTTTGCCCTGGAGTCAGGCCTGCAAGCGGCTGCAGTGTATCTAGCATGGGCAGGAGAGGAAGACCCAGGAGATAGAAGGAAGAGAGGGAGGGAGTGAAGGAAAGAAAGGAGGAAGGAAAGTGAAGAGGAGGGGAGAAGGAGGAGGAGGGAGAGAAGGAAGGGAGGAAAGGGGAGGGAAGGAAAGAAGGGAGGAAGAGAAGGGAGGGAAGAAAGGAAGGAGAAAGGGAGGAAGAAAGGTAAGTGAAGAGAGGGAGAGGAGATAGAAAGAAGACAGACAGATAAATAGGTAGATAGATGGATGGATGGATGGATGGATAGATAGATAGATAGATAGATAGATAGATAGATAGATAGATGGATAGAGACCAGACTGTGAAGTGTCTTAAAAGCCAAACCTATATTCTCTGACTCCAAACGCAATGCTTTTTAAATTCTTAAAAAAGCCTGGGTATCAATTCTGCTTTTTTACTGATATTCCTAGTGACTAAACTCCTTTTGAATAATAATTAACATTTAAATAGCACATAAAGATTTTGAAAATCATTTTTCCTTCTCAATCATCCTGTAAGTTAAACTTACTGTGATTTTACAGGTGAGAAAATTGAGATTCCAGTGACTTGCCTAGGGTGATTCATTGTGGGAGTGAAACCCAGGTCTCCTGGGTGCAAGTCCAGTGGTCTAGCCACTCCAGCACACTCTCTCTTTTAGAGAGAGATTTCTCCACAAACTGACTAGTTGGTATCATGATGGAGGGGTTTAGAGTCTGGAACAACTGGGTTCCAATTCTACCTTGGATTCTTACTTTCTATGTGATTCTGGGCAAGTTATTTAACTGGGAGGAGGTTGGGCTACATGGCATCTGAGGTTCCTACACCAATGACTCTGTGATCTAGCCTCTGAAACTATTGTAACCTTGGATGAATCCTAATCTCTCTGGTTCTCAGTTTCCTCATCTGTAAAATAAAGGGGTTGGACTAGATGGTCCATTATCTAGATAGTTCTCTGAGGTCCCTTTCAACTCTAAATATATGATCCAGGAACTCTTTCTAAACCTAGACCTTGCATGGAGAAAATACTCACAGGATTATCATGCTCCCAGGATCCTATAGGGCCGGTTTTTGGGAGCCTTGAATGTGAATTGTGTTGTTCAGACTGTAGAATCATAGATGTCAATCTGGAAGGGCCCTTAGAGCTCATTTATACCAAACCTCTTATTTTATAGATGAGGAAACAGAAGGCCAGGAGATAAAGTGACTTAGCTGAGGTCACACACACGGTAGAGAGGAATCTTTGTAGATTATTCTTCATTATTTTTAACCTTCAGAAGGCAGCTCAGGTTTCAAACATATGCACACATACACACACACACACACACACACACTCACATATGCCCCATGGTTGTCCATGAGCTACCATCAGAACAGTTTCCCACTCAGGTTCCTGGGAAACAACCTCCTGTTAGACTGGAAACAGACCTCATTTAGCAAGCAGTGACCTGAGTCAACAAGTAGAGACAGGCCACAGGTTGGCTCCTTGGTCTGGCTATGGATTCTTACCCAGCTGTTGCTGCTGCCCACCCCCACCCCCCTCCAGTTTATGGGGAGGTCAAGAGAGTGTCTGCAGGAACAAGTCACTCTTCAGGGATGGTGAAAATAGACCTGGAAAGTCCACATCATAAATCCCTGACATTTTACAGATTCTTGCTATAATCCCACCTCCCACACAGCCAAAAATTATAGGGTCCTACATGGAGGAGGGACCTTAGCAGGCATTAAGTTCAGTCTTGTCATTTTACAAATGAGGAAACTGAGCCCCAGAGAGGTTAAGTGATTTGTCCAAGGTCATACAAGTAAATATCAGAGAAGGAATTTGAATCCATTTTCTCTGACTCAAGAACTAGGGCCATTTTTGCTCTGCTCTCAATCTGTCTAGCTTCTGGTTGGTTTCCCTATGTCTTTCTGAAAAGGAGGAAGAAGGTACATTTAACCAATGATTCTTAAATTCCTTCCCCTCCCCTCCACAGCATGTATGATGGATGCCTAGGATTAGAATTTCCTTGGCTGCTCCTTCCCCGTGTTGGTCCTTATGAAGGTGGGAATGGATTCCCCATCTAACCAGGCCTGAAATTTTCCTTCTGGAGCCCACCAAGGCCTCTTGGGGCTGGACCTCCAATTTTCCTGGGAATACAGTGCATCCCTTATCAGATGTTTTTGTTTAGACTTGTAGGGGAGGCAAATAGCTTCGGTTCCTTTGACAACATTTAGGGCTCTGCCGCCATTTTATTATGTCAGCAAACATTTGATAGCTGGGGGGCCCATCCCTAATGACAGGCCATAGAATCTTGCTGGCGTCTCCTTATCTACCCCTGCTGTTTGCTCTCCTATTGAAATCTGCAAGGTCACAAGGCATTTTCCTTCCCTACACCTAAAATCAGAAAATTGGAGAGAAAAAAAAATCCTGATAAACTCTTAAGGGAGAATGGAGTATGGAGCTTGGAGGAAGGAGGACAGAAAGAGAGAAAGAAGATACAAGAAGCATTCCAGAGGACCAGGGCTCAGGCCTAAGGCATCTGAAAGGCCTAGAACTCAACTTTTCCCACCGTTGTGCATCCTAACTCACTTTCCATCAGAAATAAGGTGACCCCTTCCTTCTTAGGAGAGGTGGATGACGATGGGTGTGGGTTATTGTACACATGCTACTCTCAGACGGGACTGGTATGTTGGTTGAGTTTGCTGAAATGCTTGCATTTTTCCTTTTTCTTATTCTATATATAAGAGGTGATATAGGAAAGATATATTTGAGAATAAACACGATTGGCAGTTAGGTAGCACTGGGCCTTGGGTCAAGAATACCTGGGTTAAAATCCAGCCTCAAATGCTCACCCACTGTGCAATCCTGGGCAGATCATTCATTCAACTTTCTTTTGGCCTCAGCTTCCTCAACTGTAAAATGAAGATAATGACAGCACCTACCATGCAGAGTTGCTGTGGGGATCAAATGATATCATATTTGTAAAATGCTTAGTACAGTGTCTGGAACACAATAGGTGCTTACTAAATGTTCCCTTCCTACCCTCCCCCCCAAAAAAATGAAAAAAAAAAGATATTCATAAAAATAAGATTTTTTAAAAGAGAAAAACAAGGCAAGAGACTCACTCCCTCCTCAACCGAGTGTTTAGAACTGAGAGAAGATGGAATTTGCCCTGTGAAGATTATTAATCCCTGTCTGGGACCACCATGAACTCTTGAAAGAAGAGGCCATTGGATCTTCAGCTGAACAGAACCTTTAGGAGAAGCACAAATAAGGAGACAGACTAGCAATGGGATTTTTTTTTTAATCCATACCTAGGATTTTATAAATGTAGGGAAATTCCAGTGAGGAAACTCCCTCCACCAATGCAGATAGCAGTTGCTCTGTAACTTACACTGAGAAGTCATGTGATCCACCTAAGATCACACAGCCAGGATGTGTGTATGGTAGGTCTTGAACTTGGGTCTTCCTGTCTCTGAGGTCAGCTAAGTAAGTGAAGAAACAGCAGGAGGAATGGAAGGGGAGGAGAAGGGATGCCCTGGGCAGTGGATGCTGCTGCTTCCAAGGGTGTTGTCAGAGACAGTGGCCTTGACGGTGGTTATCATCCATGATTCTGATGTCCCCCAACAGCTTCCTCATCCTTTTCTTTTTAACAGGGTAACAAGAGTTGCAGAAGCAATATCCTACACTCTTTCTTGGCCTTTTCCCATTGACTCCAAAAATTGCTCTTCAAGAGAGACTCTGACTTAAGGGGCTTCCCTAGTGCCTATGATGAGGCTGGGCCAAGACTGAAATCAAAAGGGGGCAAGAAGAGCCAAACTGAGACTGCTAGCCCTGCTATGGGCCCTACTATGGGCTAATTTCTAGGAGATGAGGTCTGCCCCACATGCAGCCCAACCTTGAACGCCTTGAGCACTGAGCACATACTGTGTATGGAAAAGAAATACCCCAAAGCTCAGGATAAAAAGTACAGTTGGGGAATAAGTATTTTAAAGTGTTTATCAACCAAAGTTCCTACCCAAAAATGGCCAGGAGAGCTGGCTAGCTCCTGACTTTCCATCTTGTCCCCTTGCTCCCGAGAAGCCTGGTTTGCACGCATAGTAGACCATCAATAAATACTTGATGGTTGATTTATTCTAGTAGAAAGTAAGCTTCCTGAGGATAGGAACTCTTTCTGTCTCTCTCCTCTCTGTCTCTGTCTCTGAATCTGTCTGTCTCTGTCTCTTTGTTTTGTCATTTTATCTCTAGTGCCTAACATATAGGCAGAGGAACTGGGTTGGTGATTTCCTTGGTAATACTTGGTATGGAGGTACGTTCCCAGATGAGGAGACCCTGTCAGTGTAAGTCAGCACCTTCTCTGTGACACAGGGCCTTAGAGAACTCCCTAAAACATGAAGAGGTCAAATGAATTGCCCAGATTATATGTGTCAGTATCAGGATTTGATCCCAGAACTTCCCGTTTTTGAAGCTGACTCTCTCTCCACTATGACAAACTGCCTCTTGCATTTATATTCCACTGTTTTCTCACAGATTTTCATGACATCCCTGTCACTGATTATATAGCCGTTCTAAGGAAACCTGGCATATGGATAAATGTTTGTGGATAGAGATCTGGTTTCGAATTCCTTCTCTGATGCTTGTTCCCTGTATGACCTTGAGCAAATTATTTAACCTCTCCTTGAGCCTCAGTTTCCTCATACATATAATGAAGGCGTTGGACCAACTTGCCCCTGGAGACCCTTCCAGCTCCAAATCTATGATTCTAGAAATGAATGGTTAGTTTTCCAAGAGCGTGTTGGAAAACCTTGCTCTAATGGGATCCATGCCCCTTGTTAACTTTATTTCCTCTTCTTTCTCCAGTGTCCTCTGCAAGCCTGGTGATGCCCACACGTCACATTCTCTGTGCATGTCAACAAGGACCCTACTTCCACACCATTACTCAGCCAACCATGGCATCAGGGCGGTTGTTATGGAGAAGCACAATGAGCTGATGGGCGACATCGAGAGGACCTGACGTCTCTTCCATGTCTCGGACCAGTTTCTCTCTCTCTCTTTCCGGGCTTTGCCTGCTGCCCAGTCCACCTGATCCCTTGGTGTGGGGGGTTTGGGGGAGAGCATGGGTCTGGGGGCTCTGACCAGTGACTGTCCCCTGCCAGCAACTAGGATTTTGCTTTCATTCCTCACAGTATTGTGTCCATGAACCACAAAGATGCTAAGTATCCCCATCCATTCTGAGCGATGAGGAAAGGGGACTGAGGCTGGACAAGCTGCTCCCTCAGAGCAGCAGAAGAGGAAGAGGAATTTCCCTACTGTCTTTTAAGTTATGGTCCTTCATCGAACAAACTGATGGAAAAACAAAAACTTGAATCTGTTACTGAGGTTTCAAGAGGAGGAAATGTGTGCCGTTGAACTGAGCCAAACACAGTGTAAATATCAGCCGATTCCCTCTCCCCAGCCCCCCCCAAATCATTCTGAGATTTCTTTTAAAGAAGTAAATTCGTCCAATGGTTGTAAACTATAAACTACTGTAATTAAGTGCAATTCCCTTAGGGCTCCCCCTCCCTACACTCCTTCCCCTGTACATCATACTGGATGGCATTTTTGTTTTCTTTGTTAAGGTCAGAACCAAGGTTCGGGTTTTTAAAAATTTTTTTAAAAATCACTCCCTTCAGAAAAATAGTCCAAACCCCAGTTTAGGGTTACTATGACATTCCAGAGGACCCTCCCTCTTTCCTTCTTTGATCCCTCCAGAGCTAAGAGGCCTATTGGTGATTGAGGGAGTCTTTGTGTGACTGCAGGCGACAAGTCACCTGATTGGAAGTCACATACCGAGGTCCCAGGAAGGGCTGGTCCTAGGGTCAGAGTACAAAACACAACTCTTTGAAGGGATTGGGGGGTTTGGATCATGAACCCCAAGAAACAGAAGGGTGGAGGAACTAGATGTTGGATCTCAAAAGCAAAAGCTGACCTTTCAAAGCCTCCCATTAAAACATTTTATCTTAATGATTCCTTGCCCAAAGAGCCTCCAATTCTGGCCTGGACACTCCCTAGTCCTGGGGCCAATCGGTACCTAGTTTACTCTTCCTGTTCCCCTGCCCTGATCTCCACTGGGAATCTTAAAATCATGGATTTGAACTGTGTGAATTTGGTGTGCTGTGGAGCTGTAGGGGGTGGGTGTGGGAGGGAGGTCAGGTCCTCAGTGTTGTTCAGTCTCTAGGTATAGGGGCCCTCCAAGCCATGTTTACATTGTCTTAGCCACTGGCCTTATTGGTAATGAAGATTTTGTTCCCACAGTAAAGCATAGGCAGCAGCTCCGAAGGGGTCTGGCGAGGGCAATGAGGCATTGCCAACAGTCCCTAGCAGGGGTGCCTAAGCTAACTTCTCTTCTTTCTCTACCGTGTGGCAGGGCAGTCACATAAGTGCAGGGCAGGAAACAAGCCAGGTTGCTTCCAAAGCAAATAGAACCAACTTTTTTGACTTTGGCTCATAGGAACATAGGAAAACCAAACCAAACCAAACTCAGTAAGCCAGCTTGGGATTTGGAAATAACAGTGGTTCTAGAGACTTGGGTTCAAATCTTGCCTCCTATACTAATTGGACAACTTTTCACAGGTTTGCTAAATTTCCCTGTGACTAAATTTTCTCATTTGTAAGATGAAGAATTTTGCCTGGTTGGCCTCAGAAGTCTTTTCTGATTCCATAGATGACTGAAAAATTTCATCTGAACCATTTGTTCCAACATCTGGTCTTACTGGCCCATCAAGCTTTTCCCAGGGTTACTAATAAGGAGGAAAATAAGTATTTGTTTCCTGTCCTTCCTTTGAGTCCTCCCTGGTGGGAATGCTAATACACAGCAAACAGACCAAGAGACAGCCAGAGCAAGAGAGGGGAAAGGCCTTGATATTCTACCAGGAGACTCAGCTCCACAGATAATCTGGATGAAACAAACCCTGCTTACTGGGCTCTCTTTTTGTTTTATCTGCAATGTACAGTTCACTCCATAGCTTGTATTGATAACTTCTGCATGGTGAGAGCACAGAGCTTTCCTTATGGGCAATATAGGCAAAGTGAAATATTTACCAATGCTTCCAAGTGTACATACAGCCCTGATTCCTAGGGAACAAAAAGTCTACCGGCCTTTTGTCCCCGTCATCACGTAGGGAAAGCTACAGGGAGAGTCAGAGGTTAAGGGATTTGTCTGGTGTCACATAGCCAGTGAATTTTGAATCCAGGTTTTCCTGACTTTCCATTGTGACTGACAGTCTCACATACGTGACTCATTCATGGTGATGCATTGTGACTTAGTGATCTGGCACATGATAGATACTTAATAAAAGTGGGAGACTCTGAGAAGAGCCATTGTACAGAAGAACGACCATTGGCATCAGAATCAGAGGACCTGGGTTCAAACACCTCTGATATTTATAAGCTGTGTAATCTTGGGCCAGTGATTTCAATTGTTAGCCTCAATTTTCTTATCTGCTAAATGGGAAGGTTAAGACTAGATGGTAGTTTCTAAGGGTCTTTTTGGCTCTAAAGTTTTGACCCTTTGATCTGACCTCCGATACTAATTGTGAGCCTCAGTTTCTTTATTTTTAAAATGGGAAGATTGGACCTGATGACCCTTACTGCCCTTTCTGCCTCTAGATCTAAGACCTAAACACATACCCAGCTTCCCAGCCTTTGGGGTGGTGGTGGTGGGTAACCTTGAGACCAGACTTACTTCATTTTAGAACAACAACTATTAACTTTTCATTGATTTTTAGCCGTTTAGAATTGTATATGCCTCCATGGGAAGGAAGGCTGAAGGACTTGTCAGCTCTCAATGAAAATGGCACATGGATATAGCTGTCCCAGGCATCTCCTAGACTTCAAGAGAACAATCTCCTTTTACTGGGGCTGGAGTGCTCTTTTATATTATTCTCTGCCTGCCTTTCTTTTATTTCCCTTTCCTCAATTCCTGGCTTCTGAACAAGGTCAGCCATGTGTCTTGTTGGAAGAAGTAGGGAAGAAATTCCATCATTGCATAAGATTATTTAATCAGAGAATCATGGAGGTGGAAGGGACCTTCAAGGTCATCTAGCCCAATCACTCTCATTTTATAGATAAGGTAAGCAAGGCCCAGAGAAGCTGAGTTTGCCCAAGGTCACACAGGTAGTAGAGCATCTGATATTTGAACCTAGGTCCTATGACTCATTGGCCAAGCCCCAGATTAAACCAGGAAATGGAGAGGAGAAAACTGGCGAAAAAATGGAGAGGGTGGAACTGACGAGAAAATGGAGAGAAGAAAACTGATGAAAAAATGGAGACAGAAGGAAACTGACAGGGAAATGGAGAGAAGGAAATTGATGAGAAAATGGAGAGAAGGAAACTGAAAGAGAAATGGGGAGAAGGAAACTGACAGGGAAATGGAGGGAAGGAAACTGATGAGAAAATGGAGAGAAGGAAACTGACAGGGAAATGGAGAGAAGGAAACTGATGAGAAAATGGAGAGAAGGAAACTGACAGGGAAATGGAGAGCAGAAAAATGACAAGGCCCCACAGAAGAAATTTTTTCACTTCATTTAAGTCACAGGGAATAAAAGGATCCAAGTCCCATGAGTAGGGAGAGCAGAATTCTTCCCTTTGTGCTCATGCAAACTGCACAGTCAGCCCTGACTTATCTCAGTGGGGACAATCTTCTTGGTGGGTAGCCTGGGACAATTTTCAAGCCTAGTTGATTTTTTTCCCCTGGCTGCCTAACTGCTCCCTGCCACAGCCTTTACCAGCCACCACCCCCTGTCATTGTCTGGAATCCCAGAGAATGCCGCTGACTCATTTGAATATCAGACTAGAATATACAACTAGAATCAGGAAAGCAAATCAGCTTTAAAAAAAAAAATCATATAATGCATTCCAAAGCCAAATAGAGAGGCTTTCAGGATTTTCCCTTCCATTAGCATAGATAATTCAGAGTCAGCTCTTTGTTTCAGAGACCAGGATGTAGAGAAGCAGTTTGAGCCATTCTGTGGCTCTTGGGTCCCTCTGTTTGTGTGCAGGCCTCTTTACCCAAAGTATATGTTGTCTCGTCCAAGTAATTTTCCTTTGTATTTCTTGACTGGTATTTTTGTAGCATTTTCACTGGAGAGTAGGGAGTGGAAGCCCAGAGTGGGAAAGTGATTTGCACAAGATCACGTGGCAGGAATCAGACTCACATCCTTGAACTCTAAACCAAGGGCTCTTTCCCCTATACTACCCTGCCTCGAATTTTGAAGCTTTTTGAAGAGGGTCCCAACCAACCCACGAAGATGATCCTATTTATTGCTGTGGTGCCCAGCAGATGATGTGGTTTCATTTCATCCTCGTAAGATGGGTCAAGGAGAGATTGAGAGTGGGGGACAGAGATTAAATTAAAAAAGGGAAAGAGCTGACCAGTGGGCCAAGCACCTTAAACTTGCATTGAGGAAAATAAAAACAATCAAGATGAAATGATGACCATGGGATATATAAACGCCAAGATAGAAGAGCAGAAACTCTTAAGAAGGACATGGCATGGTCCTGTTTTCCTTCTTGAAAGGTGACAAGAGGCAAAAGAACAAGTCAGCAGAGGCTGGTGTCCAATGTCTATTGAAAGAAACATCAGAGGCCATTGTAGCCTCTGCACATCAGAAGTTACTCCAAAATGACACCCATCCTGATTCGCTCCAGGGTACAAAATCATCCTTGACCCTGTTTGAAATACATCGAAACCCATTTTGCATTGTAGAATCTATGTCACTTCCGTAACTGCTGCTTAATTCTCAACCAAGTCGCACTAAGGAGGCACTTTCATGGGAATCCATAATATTCTTGACCCATATATGGGCATCATACAACCTAAGCAAAGGCAAGAAGTTATCTCTGCTGGGTGGGTACCAACTTGACAGCTGCCTTTAACCACAGGTTCTGGTGTTGTAGGTGGAGACATGTTTGCACACATACAAATGAGCCTTTGTGCTCCCTGGGTGTGTGTAAAATATAGGTCTAGCTACTGCAGAAAGTTCTAAAAGGGAGAGCAAATTAAGAAGTAGGGAGGAGGGAGGACAGTGTTAAATGAGAGAGAAATCACAGTTCTTTCACTCTGTGTGTGTGTGTGTGTGTGTGTGCCAGCAACCTCTACCATCCAGGAACAATACAGGTCATTGATGCCACCTTTCAATGAATGCTATTCCACTTTCCAAAAGGTGGTCTTGTTACATAGCCTGCTAGGAAGATGACATTGGGGAAGAGAGTAGACCAGCAAGAGGTTAGAATCCAAAGTTTGCTGAAGAAAAAAATCCTATTAGGTCGATATGTCCTTTGTGGGTTGGAGATAAGTATTTAAGGCACAAATCCAGACTTTCAGAGTACTCCAGTGAGTCTATAATCACATCCATGGGTGATCAACACATAGATCACAGATGACAAGCATACTTAGCCTGTGCGATTCTTGGCCATGCATTCCCCTAGGTTTCCTGCAGAGGGGGCCACCCAGGATGCTGAGGACCTTGTACAGCTTCCAGAATACCAATGTAAAATACAAGATGTCCATCAGCCAACCCTGCCTTTTGCCAGTCCTCTTGTTGGCTTGTGCATTCCCTGAATGGCATCGTTTATTCTGCTTCTTCGTAATTCTTTATCTGTAATATACTGTGGCTTCTCATGCCTGCTATATGCCCTTTGCTTGCTGGCTAAAGGGATGCTCATTTTTACTTTCTTGGAGTTATGTTCCTGTGTCTCACAGTCACAACAACCCTGGAAGAACCCTGGCGTTAGAGAAGGGGGGCCTTTCTCTAGAATTTGATTTTTTGTTTCTAAACTACATACAGATAGCTAGGAAAAGAAGGAATGGGAGAAAACCAAACTAAATTTGATTTTTATGTTTTTAAATAGATAAAAGGATCCCAAGTTACCATGAAAGAGATTAGTGTGACATGCATTTGTTTACAGAAAAGTTGTCATTGGTTTGTCATAAGAGGATTAGGTATCTCTTGGTTTTTAGAATGTTATCTGATGAAAAAAGTTTTGTCATGTAAATATCTCTAACAATGATAAAACAGTGTTAGCCAAACTTTTGGGTTTTCAAATTTAGAGATTTTTTTTTCCCTTGTAATTATTAAAAGTAATACTTTAAGAAGTATTTTGAGGGCGTATAATTTTATAATGCCTGACACCAAGCCAGCACTATTATTATTATTATTATTAGTTTTTGGTAGCGGGGAGAGGAAGATTCTGAAGGAGGAATGGAGAGGGGAGGAAGAAAAAGGAGGGGAACAGAAAGAGGGTTTGAGGTGGACAGAGAAGAGGAAGAAAACCACTGTACTAGGAGCCATGGTTAGTCCCTTCCAAACTCCTTCTGTCCTTCCCCAGCAGAATTATGTGTCCCTTTCTAAATGTCATAATTGTACCTATTAATGGGAGCCCAGGGCTGTTGGCTGATAGAGTTTAATTGAGTTCATAAGATCACAGATTTAAAATTTGCAGAGACCTCAGAGGCTGTTTAGTCATCATTTTACTAAAGAGGAACTAAGGCCCACAGAGGGTAAGTAACTTGCTTCTAAGTAGGGTAAGTAAGTGACAAGGTAGGCTTTGAACTCAGGTCCTCTGACTCAGGAGCCAGGTCTATTTCCACTCTATTCCACTGCCTCCAATATGGTAGCCTTCTCACACTTATCTCAAAACCAGATTCTTCCCTTAAACAAGTTGGCCAGAGAAAAAAAGCCTGTGAGTGGTTCTCTGACATGCCTTGACCTTAAATTTGAGAATTCATTGCTTCTCACTCAAACCCAGGCAGTGAAAAAATTGATTTTGCCTTCCATTTCTTTCTGTTTTTGTATAAAGCCCAAATCTACTTTCTCAAAAACATTCTCATTGTTTTTCATTTGTTACGAGATGGGCACATCCAGCAAACATGTAATAAATGGAGAAAGGGGTCTCTGGGTTTCTTGCTCACTGTGGGACCTTCCCTCATTAGGATCAACATTTCAGAGAAACCACAACACAGGAAAAAATGTATTTATTTGTTCAAGCCACTGGTTTAGGGAAACCAGCACTAGAATGGTGAATAACTAGTGATTTTGTTGTTCGCAGGCATTAAAAAAAGGACTAGCTTCTTCTAACCTTTTTGTTATTTTTCCTAAGTTCATTTGCATATAAATCAAGGAGCATTATGGGAGCTAAAGGGTGAGTGGATGGGGCTCCTCATGACTCCTTTGAAGTCTTGTTGGGTAAAATCTATGAAATAGATTTTAGGGACCACAGCCTAACAACCAAGAATTTGCCAGGAGTTAAAAGGAATTTCTAATTTCAGGTCAGATGCTGGCTTGGGTTAAGGCTTTCTTTTAGGTCAAAAGAATAGACTTAATCTTATCTCAGTGTATTCTGCTGACTTTTGTTAGCTATCTGCCTGGCTATGGCTGTTTGTCACACCAAAAAGATTTATGTGTATCTGCAGGCAAGAGAACCACAAATTGTTTAGCTTTCTGGCCAGCGCTCTATAGATGCTACTGTGCCCAGGGTTAACTCTAACCAAGGCAAGAGTCCCAAATGTTTTCTAAGGCTAGAAAATGCACAAGTGAAGAGGATACTTTTCAATTCTCAGAAGCCATTCAAGAGGTGGTTGGGTAATAAAAATAATAAGTAACATTTATATAGTACCTATGTGCCAGGCACTGGATTAAGTATTTTATAATTATTTCTTATTTGAGCTTCACAACAAGCTGGTACTATTATTATCCCCATTTTACAGATAAGGAAACAGGCAAACAGAGGTCAAGTGACTTGCCCAGGGTCATACAGCTAGTAAGTGTCTGAGGCCAAATTTGAACTCAGTTCTTCCTGACTCCAGATCTGGCTCTCTATCAGATGTACCACCCAGCTATATTTGTGGTTAGAGGAAAGGTGAAAGGTAGAATCCACAGCTACACTATTCCTTGTAGGCAAAAAAGGTCCTGAAGGTTAATAGACAAAAGATTTAGCTGCAGTAGAGAGGAAGAATGGAGGGATAGGAACCGGGATCCTGTGGCGCTGCTTGGTGGCTGACTTGGTGTTATCCAGAAAGAATCTAGAATAGATTAAACTTCAGAAAGGACAGATCACCCACTGAAACTGTAGCAAGTCACCAGGGTCGGTGAAATGGGTGAGCGTGGCAATGCTTCTTCATTAAGGAGAGTTCAACTCTCTCCACCTTCATCAGGCACATATTTGGTCCCTACACCCCAACTGCAAACATTCTTGGAGACTACGCCATAAGGATGACCAGATTACAAGCTCTCAGTGGACAGTGACCGCCTCATAAACATATTTATATTTCGAATGGTGCCCACATTATTTCTGGCACATGCCAGGTATTCAGTTCACGTGTATTGAGTGAATAATAATAGTAGCTAGTATTTATATAATACCTACTGTATGCCGGGCACTGCACTAAGCACTTTACAAAAATCATCTCTTTTGATCCTGACAACAACCCTGGGAGGTAGATGCTGTTATTATCACCATTTTAAAGATAAAGAAACTGAGGCATACAGTTGCTAGGTGGCTTTCCCAAGGTCACACAGCTAGTCCATGTCTGGGGCTGGATTCGAACTCAGGTCTTCCTGACTCCAGATTCAGTGTATATATATATATATATATATATATATTTGCTTTTTGGAGAGGGAAGGCAGGGCAATTGGAGTTAAGTGACTTGCCCGAGGTCACATGGCTAGTTTTTGTGTCTGAGGCTGAATTTGAACTCAAGTCCTCCTGACTCCAGGGCTGGTGTTCTATTCACTGTGCCACCTAGCAGCTCCCAGGTTCAGTATTCTTTAAGGAACAAATGAATGAATGAATGTTTCCAGTTGTATTTAAGACTAAGCACTTTCCAGTCTGTTTCCCCACCCCATGATCTGGCCCACTGACTGTCCTAAAACCATTCCATAAATCATGCTCAGATGTGATGACATTTGGTCTCTAGGTCTCAGGACCCTTGGGTCTAGGTGATGCATGGGTCACTTCCCAAATAAGATGTCCCTGGAACTGAACATAAAATTCAGATGTGCAGGGCCCCATGTCCCGGATGAGCAAGGGGCAGGGCAGGGCATGTGATATTTGTATTCTGAAACTGTCGAGCTCCCTGTTTTCCCAAGTGCCCAAGTGTCATTATGTTTGTGAGTGGAAGGTAATTTTCCTGTTACTCAAGGACTCTTAATCTGCCTCTGATTGGCTTGCAGGAATTGTTTTATGAGCCAGTGCCCAACTGCCACAGATAGGAGATGTGGTTTGCTGGGCAGTAGTTTAGAGGGCAGGAAATTGCTTTACAGGGCATGGACCATTCACCAGAAACACCTCTGGGAATGAAAAAAAAAAAAAAAAGGAAAATAATGTTCCTTAGATGGAAGGTCCAGTCTCCTGGTGCTTGTTTATATCAGCAACAAGTTCCAGGTTACACAATATGGCAACATTACTTTCTATGGGGGATCTTTGCCTCTGAAAGAATCAATCCATTCCTCCCTCACTTGCAGAAAGATTAGCAAATATCTCAGGTTTGGAGGTGACTCTGTGGTCTTAATATTGCATGAATAGAACAATAAATAGATAAGCTGTCCACTTATATGCACCACAGCCCCATATCAGATCAAACTAGATTTCAAGAGCTGATTGTTAAATTTCCTGTATGATCCTTTACACTTCAGAAATTGGCATATGCTGCATTTACCGGCTGATTGCTTAGATTTAAGAAAGTAATGGATAGAGTATTAGCGATGCAAATTAAACTGAGAAGTAAGCTAGGAACATTTTTTTGTTTTTCAGAGAGCTGATTGTTAAACTTTTACCAGCATACCCCTGCCCATCACCAGGCCAGATGGGAGTACAGAATCAATAAATCAAACATTTGTTAAACACCTGCTGTGTGGTGGACACCAAGCTAAACAGCGCTAGGAAGCCAAAAACAGCTGCTCTTGAGGAAAGACAATGTGTGAATATAACAGTACACAGGATCCAGAGGGGCTGAGGTGCTCGCCCTCTCCCCCATTACAGGCTTCCCTCCGCTTTGGGCCCATGAAGCTTGGGGATTTGGGCTGAGTGGTGGGGAAGGCTACAGTAAGTGCATTTCTCCAACCTAGCTTTGCACAAGGAGAGTCAGGAACTTTTAGACACTAGGAAAGGGGTCCAGAGGGAAAAGCTAGCCCCAGAATGTCACCACTGTCATCATTATAACAACCAAGATTTATATAGCGTTTAAAATGTACTAGGCCCTAAGCACTTAATAATGATCACTTTTGATCCTCAGAACCACCCCAGGAGACTCGTGTTATTATCTCCATTTTATAGATGACAAAATTGAGGCAATCAGTGGGTAAGTGACTTGTCCAGGGTCACATAATTAGCAAGTGCCTGAGCCTGACTCCACGCCTGGTGCTCTATCTACATCACTTAGCTGCCATTGTTTTCAGAAGCCTTACTGCTTGGTGACCAAGGGCAAGTCCAGAGTCTGAAGCAAAGTTATCAGAGTTAGCCAAATGCCTGTGGTTGAGCTGCTGGAGCTCTGAACTGGGGTTTGGGAGCCTGGAACCAGGAGGGCAACAATCAAGGAAGGTTCTGGGTCAGACCAGCCCTGGCACAGATCACTGTAGGTAGGTGCTTCACAATGACTGGAACCACTTGTAAGGTCCTTGATGAATGGAGGCATTATCATCAGTACTCCAGATAAAAGGGGAAAAAAATCCTTTGGACAGAGCATCCACATGTAAAGGTTTGATTTCCCATGTGGACAGGAGAAGAAGGAAGGAGGGAAGGAAGGAAGGAAGGAAGGAAGGAAGGAAGGAAGGAAGGGAAGAAGGAAGGAAGGAGGGAGGGAGGGAAGGAGAGAGGGAGGAAAGGAAGGAAGGAAGAAGGGAAGGAGGGAAGAAAGGAAGGAAGGAAGGAGGGAAGGAGAGAGGGAGGAAGGAAGGAAGGAAGGGAAGGAGGAAGGAGGGAGGGAGGGAAGGAGAGAAGGAGGGAAGGAGCATAACAGCGTTACTCAACTGGAAACAGCCAGTTGGGTCCAAGTGGGATAGCTACTACTACTCACAGATTATTGTTTGTCCTTCATTCTCAAAGAGGACCAATGACATCAGGAGGGTGATATCTTGACTTGCAAATGGAATTGAATTTAAGTGAGGCAAGGCTATGTAAAAGTCATGTGCCTCACTTTTTCCTTCAGAGTATCTGAGTCTAGTGGAAAGACAAATCAGGATGACTGGAGATGGAGATCAGTCCTAAAGAAGGCTCATTGTTCCTTCCAGAGATGCATAAAGTCCTTCTTCAGGAAGCAGTATTGGAAAAATAAGAAAATGTGGAGAATAAAAAAATATTATGAAGTCAGGCTTAAGACACAAATTCAGAAAATGAGAATAACTACACTAAATCTATAAAGCAAAGCCTCAAAGAAACTCACCAATTTGCCAATATCCATTGGAATTCCTGGAAGAAAAGAAGTAACAGTTTAAAAATGATAACATCAGTGAAATTAGAACTCCAAAAGAAAGAATTAGGAGAATAAACAGTTCAGCACACAAGATACAAAAATCTTATTCAAATAACAAGTTCTTCAAAAATTAAATTGGTCCAGACTGAGAGCAGTGACTCCCTGAGACAATTTAAAAAATAAAAAAAGAACAAAATCAAAAGGTTGAAAAAATATTGAAAAATGTAAAGTATCTCAGTGATCTTCTGGAAAATGTTTAACAATAGGTTCTCCAGGAAAAAAATGTACCCATAGCACACTTTTATCTATCCATCCATCTCTCTATCTATGAAAATATTTTGTTTTCCCTCCAGTTACATGTAAAGACAATTTTTGTCTTTACAAAGGGGGTGATGGTGGTGAAGCAATTGGGGTTAAGTGACTTGCCCAGGATCACACAGCTAATAAGTGTCAGAGACTGGATTTGAACTCAGGTTCTTTTGACTCCAGAGCCACCACTGTGCATCTAACTGTACCTTAACATTCATTTAAAAAAAAAATTGAGTTAAAATTTTTCTCTCTCTTCCCCTCAACCCCTGTTCCCTGAGACAGAAAGCAATTTGTTATAGGTTAGACATGTTCAATCATCATAGCACACTTTTAAGTTTAATCTGCATTCTTAATATTTTCTTCATCACTTAAATCTAGGCAACCATCTAAACAATATCATTGGATGCTTATTTGTAGCATTTGCCAGTTTCTGAATTTTTTTTGTAATGAAATTTTAACAATAAGAGAATGACTGGACTCAAGTGTGACTCCCTTGGATATTCTGAAGGGGGGGGGGGAGGAGGGGGGGAAGGGGAATACCATATGGATGAGATCAAAGCTCCATGGAAGGGGTTGGAGTTTGAAATGCCTCTTTGACTACAATTAACACTGCAAAGGGAGTAAGTGCGGGTGTAAGTAGAATGGAGGAAAGTGAGGCTAACACAGCTCTTTCTCCCTTAAATCCAATTCCCGAGCAAGTCAAGATGTCACCTTCTGGGTGATGGGTCTCTTCCAGAATGAAGGATGGAACAACAACAAAAAATTACAACCACAGTGACAACAACAAGGGTTCTATCAGGAACAGAGGCTGTAGAAGAGCTAACCCTTCCCACTTTCCACTCACAGCCTCATAGCTGTACAAGGCAGCAGAACATACCAACTTCCTCTTCAACTCACCATGTTGAAGTCGGGGAACTCACAACTGAAGTGGATGAAGGAAATAGTCTCTCTGGCTACATGAGGAATACATTTTCCTTCACTGGAACACTCACAGCAAAGAAATGCTGGATAGTGATATGATTATCAAGCTTATCTAGGAGAAAGTGAAAATAGATAATTCAGTTCAACTTATTAAGGACCTCCTGTGCTGCAGGCTCTGTGCTAGGTGAAAGTGACAGTTCCTGCCCTCAAGGAGCTTAGCCTCTTGGGGAAGCAAATATAAAGCATATACAAAGTAGTTTTTTGGGGCACTAACAATTCGGGAATCAGGAAAGGTGCCTCCTAGAAAGGGTTGCTTGAGCTGAGATTTGAAAGCAGCTAAGGCTGTTTTAAGAGGTATGAGTGAGGAAAGGGAGTGGCATGCATGGGACAGGCTCATCTGGTGCAAGGACTTAGGGGCAGGAGATGCAGAGTTAATGAACAGTCAGAACAATTTCTACCATGACTACAGAATTGGAAAGAAAAACAACTTTGAAAGACTTGAGAATTTTAGTCAAGGCAGCAACCAGTCTCCAGAAGACTGAGGACAAAGCATGCTTTCTACTTCCTAAGAGAGAAGGGATGAACTAGGGGTACAGAATAAGACGTACATTTTCAGACTGGGACCTTGTATGGGTTTGTATGCCTTGATTATGCTTGATGCTGTAAAGGAAGGCTTTTGAATCTGGGTTCAAGTCCCGCTCCTGAAACTTATTAACTTCACTACTCCAACCAAATCACTTAATTTCTTTGAACTAGTTTTCTCATCCATAAAATGAACACAATAGTTGCATTGTCGATACTTCCCAGTATTGTTGTTAGGAAAGAGTTTATAAACTTTAAAGTGTCATATACACGTGGACTATTGGTATTTATAGTAACATGAGATTTTATTTTTGGAAGCCCATTAGGTGAGAAAGCAAATATGTATGTATATGTGTATGTAAATAAGTAGGTAGGTAAGTAGGCAGGCATTTTGCTTGTTATCCCGATTTAATAAGTGAAAAGACTGAGGTCCATATTTTAAAAGTAAAGGGATATGGAAGAGAAAGAGAAGCACTAACAAAAGAATGAGGAGGAAGAAAAGACAATTTAAAAAGCATTTATTAAAAGCTATCACTATGTCCCAGGTATTGTGTAAGCCCTGAGGATACAAAGAAAGGCAAAAAGTGCCAAGAAGCTTACATCCTAAGGTGTGTGTGTGTGTGTGTGTGTGTGTGTGTGTGAGACAGAGAGAGAGAGAGAGAGAGTGTGCATGTGTGAGAGTGTGTGTGTGTGAGTGTGTGTGAGTGTGTGTGTGAGTGTGCGTGTGTGAGAGTGTGTGTGTGAGAGTGTGCATGTGTGAGTGTGTGTGAGTGTGTGTGTGAGTGTGTGTGTGAGAGTGTGTGTGTGTGAGAGTGTGTGTGTGTGTCTGTGTCTGTGTGTGGTTCTGTGTCTGTGTCTGTGTCTGTATGTGTGTGAGAGTGTGTGTGAATGTGTGTGTCTGTGTCTGTGTGTGTGTCTGTGCCTGTGTGTCTGTGTCTGTGTCTGTGTGTGTCTGCGTGTGTGTGTGTGTGTCTGTGTCGAACCTGGTAGCAAAAAGAGGAAGAGAAGGAGGAGAATGAGGAGGAGAAAAGGGAAGAGGAAGAGGGAGAGGGAGAGGGAGAGGACCAGAAGAAGAATAAGAGATTGTCAGAGGAGGGGCAGGAGAGGAAGAGGGAAGAGAAGAGAAGGAGATGAAGGAGGAAGAGAAGGACAAGAGAGAAAAGCAGGAAAAGTAGAAGAAAAATCCATGTTATTTCCAGGTGTGCTGGACATATCGCCAATACATGTACAGATGTGGTCTGGTTTTCAGCTGGCTGACTTCAAAGTGAAATCAAGATGGAACAGTACTACCTGTAGCTGCTGAGATGGATAGAGGGAAGCCTCCTAAGGCTGGAGCCAAGAAAGGGGAGACAAGAGTAGAGGGTGTGTGTGTGTGTGTGTGTGTGTGTGTGTGTGTGTGTGTGTGTTGGGGGGGGGAGGCGACCCTTTGGAAATGGGATTATGCAACCACAGGAATGCCCAAAGTGGGTGGGCCGGAACGCTGACCTCTCCCTCCCCCTTCAGGAAAATGCAGCCCAGCTGACACCTGCTGAAACAGGTACCTCCCATTTACTCATTGTCTAGTGTTTGCAGAAGATCTGGGAACTCCAGAGGGTGTATGGGCCTGGGTCACCACTAGGTGAGCCTTCTCTCGGCACCAGGGCATTAGCACAGAGATAGGGGCAGCCAGTCCTGGGGAGAATTTATAACTCTGGATTTTAAGGACTTATCTTAAGCAAGCTCTTTTCTGAATTGCAACATGCTGAAGCACTGGGGGGCCAGAGGCTGGGGGGACGGACGGAGAAGGCTTGGATTGCGAGAGGAGCAAGGTGATGTGTATTTGAACCATGTGGAGACAGAGTGTGTGTGCAATTGTCTGAGCACCATCAGTCAATAGTGCAATATCGCTAATCCCATTGATGGTCTACTCAGAGGTTGATGGAATTACTAGCCGCTAGAGTTGTCCAAAAGTGGAGTGAGTGCCTTACAAGCTAGTGGGTTCTTACTTCCTGCAGGTCTTCAAATGGACACTGGGTAGCCCCATGTTGAGTATTTTGTAGAGGGGATTTCCTATAATGGCACTGAGGCTCCTGCCTCCTCTATGTTGGTGTTACCCCAAGTCTGCCCAAGAGACAGCTCTGACAGCCTGGCTCCTTGGAAATGGATGGGATGCAGGGCTGGATCCTGCAGGGAACAATGGTTCTTGACCATCAATGACAGCTACTTTTAGACCAGGGGTTTTTGGGCTCCTTTGGCGTCAGTCAGTCTGGTAAAGCCTAAAGACCCCTTCTCAGAATCATGGTTTTAAATCCAAAAGTAAGTCAACGTAAAGTCAAAAGCAAAATAAAATTTAAAAGATTACAAAAGCTAATCAAAATGAAGATATAAATTTCTTCCCCATTCAAGATAATGAATGCCCTGAAATCTATCCATAGACCCATTGGGGTCTGTTGACTGCAGGTTAAGAAGCCCCGTTTAGAAAGGCGGTAAAAAGAGAGATGGCTGACTTTGTAGTCAAGGACCCAACTTCCAATCCTGGACCTTCCATTGGCACCTGGATGACTTGAGGCAAAAAACTGCTGTGCTCTAGCAGCTGGGGTGACCCCTCTGTGGGGCAGTGTGATACAGGAGAAAGAAGAGATGGATTTGGGGTTGGAGAGAACTTGGAGCTGATCTGGAGCTGAAAGTGACCCTAGAGACCACTGAGCCCAATGCTCTCAGGCTGCAGACGAAGAAGCTAAGGTCCAATAAGATGACATGGGGGGACATGGTGACAGGCTCCATGGTTTAGAAGGAAGGTCTTTGTCACATGGAAAATAGGCAGGTCACACCCTTGGCCTCAGTTTCTTCACCTGTAAAATGAGGGCTTTGGACTCAGTAATGTCCAAGGTCTTTTCCGGCTCTAGAGTGATGATCTTATGAAGGAAGGAATAGGGATCTCTAGGATGTGGCAATTGCCCAAGGTCCCATGTGTTGGGGACTAGACAATGATATGGGGCAAGGGAGTTGACTCCATTAGATGTTATCAAGGCAAAACTGAATGGAACTACCCTTCTCAACATCTGGATATAGCCCTCAAACTACCCTTTTTGTAAGTGAAAGTGGGTTTAGGACAAGGGGTAAGTGGGGTGGGGAGAAGGAGATAGAGATAGAGACAGAGAGACAGAGACAGGCAGAGGGAGACAGAGACAGAGAGACACACACAGAGAGACAGACAGACAGGGAGACAGAGAGAGGGAGACAGATACACACAGAGAGACAGAGAGGAAGAGATATACAGAGAGACAGAGACAAAGAGAGAAACAGGGAGGCAAAGACAGGGACATAAAAAGAGACAGAGACAGAGAGGAAGAGAGACAGAGACAGAAACAGAGACACAAAGAGAGACAGAGACGGAGAGAGACAGAGAAGGAGAGAGACAGAGAGACAGAGGTAGACACACAGACAGACAGAAACAGAAACATAGACAAAGAGAGACAGAGACAGAGAAAAACAGAGAGACAGAGAAAAACAGACAGAGAGACAGAGACAGAGAAAAACAGACAGAGAGACAGAGACGGAGAGACAGACAGAGAGAAAAAGAGATCCAGGCTCCTGGTTGAATTTTCAAGGTGTGGTTACTCCTAAAAAGTCTATTGTATGAATAGTATCTCTCACCTGAAATGCCGCTAAGAGCCTTCTGATATCTCAGTCCACTGGGTTCTAGGAACTCAGCATGGAAAGTGATCAGGCCAGGGATGGAAAACAGGCTGGGGGAACAGAAAGAGCAAGCAACTGGGGACCAGGAAGCCTGAACTGTCATCCTTTCTCTGTAAACGTGGGCTTTTGTGAGACTTTGGGCAAGCCCCAAGCTCCCGGGGCCTGTTTCCCCATGAAAATAGAGATGATAATGGAAACATCAGTTATGTTAAGAAAGGTCTATGTCCAGGCTTTCCCTCTTTGATGTCTCCTGTTCGTACATAGTTGTTTGCACCTTGTCTTGTTAGGCTGTGAGCTTCTACGGGGCGTGGACTATCTGGTTTTTCCTTGTATCTCCAGTGCTTATCAAAGTTCCTGGCACATAGTAGGCATTTAATGAATGCTTGACTTGATCTGTCTTCCTCGGGGAGCTAGTTGAGGGATCTAGAGATATTGAGCTTGGAGAAGAGTTAGGGCAAGGAGTGAGGAGGTGACAGATATGTTTATTGAAAGGATTGTCATGTAAAAGAAGGATTACACTTGTTCTCCTTAGTCCCAAAGGAGAAGAGCTAAGAACAAAGGGGGAAAGTTGGAGCGGATTTAGGCTTGAGGGCAAGAAAAACTTGTAACAGTTGCAGCTGCCCAAGAACAGAATGGGCTGTCTCTGATGGCAGTGGGTTTCCCTTGGTCGGACATCTTCAAAAAAAGGCTGAGTGAGCATTTGTCAAGGATGCCCGAATCAGAGAATATTTGTAAAGTGCTTATGTCTAGCACATAGTAGGTGCTATGTAAAAGCTAGACCTCACCACTGTCCTCATCATTGTTGTTACGCCATAAAGGGGATTCACATTTAGGTAGCCTCCGAAAAACTTTCAGCTCCCTGTGCCATGACACCAGCCTTTATGAGAAGAAAGTGCATGGGAGACAGTGTGGTCCAGTAGCAAGAGCTGTGGCTCTGGAGTCAGAATACCTTGGTTCAAATCCCTCTGTTGCCCCACCCCCCCACTTCCATACACAATTATTTCCTGTGTGAGATTGGGCACAAGTCACTTAAACTTCCTGGGCCTCAGTTTCCTGAAATGTAAAATGAGAGGGTCAGACTAGATGTCCCCAAAAGTCATTTCCCACTTCTTCTCCATTTTCAAGATTGCCCTGCATGCTCATTTTAGCCTGCTTTTGAGTGTAGGCTAACAATTCTATCCATTTATGAATGCTTTAAGGTTGGCAGAGGGCTTTACATTCAAATGCTCTACATTTGATCTTCATGAATGTATGAAGTTGAATGAGGATGAATGAATGAAAGACCCTTTGAAGTTGGTGTTGGTAACACCCCCATTTTGTAGATGAGGGAACTGAAGCTCTGGTGGAAAGAGAATCTCTCTTCCATCTCTAGGACTGGATCTCTCTGCTCTGCTCCCCCTCCGTAGCTAGCGCTCAGCTAGAAGTGAAAGACACTCCAGAAGAGCACTCCCCAGGTGACCCTCCTCCCCTCCTTCAGACATCAAACACACCCAAGGCAGCAGGCAGCATTAACAAACAGAAGTGGGCTTGTGGGAGTCTGGCAAGTTTTCTTAGTCAAAATCCATCTGCAGCCTGAACAAAACGCCACTAAGACTTCAAAGGCTGGGCTCTGTTTGCTTGCTTGCAGTACATCACAACGCTTTCCCTTTTGGCCAATCTCCTAAGAAAGTGTCCCTGATACTGTGGCAGGAGGTCTGTTTGCCCAGTGTATCTGCCGAGAACAGATTCCTGCTGACAGGGAGGTTTTTGTTTCTTCCAGCCAGCCCTCCTGGCTCAGGAATACAATTAGGGAGGATTTTAAGGAATAGGGGACAGGTCTCAAGGGTCTTCCCAAAGCTAAGTGGCTACAGGGTCCTTAGGATGCCAGGTTACTGGGAAGGCAGCATGAGAGGAATTTAGGATCTCATGGTTGCTTCTTGCTCCTCGGGGGAAACAGTAGACAGAAAAATTCAGAGATTCTAGAGCTAAAAGACTCCTTAGAACTAGTCAAGGTATCTCAACGGCCTCTAAATTTTTGGATCCTACGATCTAGTTTAACTCCTTCATTTTACAGATGAGGAAACTGAGGCATTGAGTATGTCCAAATCACATATGTAGCAAATAGCAGAAATGTGATTCAGGTACAAGTTCTCTGACTCCCATTTAGTGTCCTTTTTGCTATACTCCAGGGCCCTATGCTCCATTTTCCCTTGAC
Organism: Pseudochirops corinnae; assembly: GCA_028646515.1. Taxonomy (NCBI): domain Eukaryota; kingdom Metazoa; phylum Chordata; class Mammalia; order Diprotodontia; family Pseudocheiridae; genus Pseudochirops; species Pseudochirops corinnae. Next base: position 35,242,061 of record CM053586.1, read on the forward strand.
ATTGGGGGTGGGGGTGGGAGAGGGAATTAAAGAAGATTTTGTTTCTGCTTTTAGACCAAACCTGTTATTTCATTAGTATAAGGAACTCCCAGTGGGGAGGCTTCCCTCTACCAATGCAGTATCTATTCTAAAACATGGTTTTTAGAGAGTTACTAGGAGCAATGAGTCAATCAACAAGCATTTATTAAGTGCCTACTGTATGCCAGTCACTTTGCTAAGCACTGGGGATAAAAAGATAGACAAAAATATGGTGACCTTGAAATTTGAGTCAAGTCATGAAGGAAGTTGAGGAAGCAGATTTGAGGGGGGAGACCATTCTGGGTGTCTAGGACAGTTAACCAGGGTCACACAGGACACAGTTCATGTCAGAGGCATGCCTTGAGCCCAGGTCTACTTGACTTGAGGTCAAAAGCTCCTGCAAACTTCTTCCAACATTGCAGAAGACTGAATGAGTTAGGACCCTAGATTTTTTATCAACATGCAGGTAGAAATGATCAGATTTGGCAAGGACACGGATATGTGGGGTGAGAGTTGAAGATGGCATTGACGTTGTGAACGTGGGCTACTGGAAGCATGGCCTTGTGCTCAACAGAAATGAGAGAGTTTGGAAGAAGAGTGGGTTTGGGGGAAAAGACCACGTACTGGGATCTGAGATGGAGGTTACTAGTCACCCGTGCCTGCTCACTCATCCTGTCCCATCCAGAACAAAGAGGGGGGCAGCTAGGAACAGAATCTTACTGCTCGTTGCTTCAGAGCACAGGGCCTATGCTAGAGGGGTGCCATTGAAAACGTGAAGTGATCTGAGGGACAGGAAGTGACTACAGTGGGGAGGGGGGGAGTTTTCCCAATGGCACCTGAAGACTTTCTGCTGTAGGTATTTATCCATGTGGTTTAAGGCTGTTCTTTGGCCTCAGAAGGGTAGAGGATGAGAGCTTGTATAGCAGAGAGGGGTGGAATGGAAATAAGGGAAAATGTGGATGGATTAGAAATAAACCCTATGATTGACCATCCTGAGGATGGTAGTATGTACGTGTGTATGTGTGTGGGAGGGGAGGGTGGGGGGGATCCTGGAGCCAGCTCAAACTAGGTCAAGAAAACCAATGATTAAATTTTCAGTGTGAGTATTTATACCTTGGGAACTGGCAAATCAGGGCTTGATTTTTTATTTAGCTGAATTCTAGACTTAAGCAATTGTTAATAATGCAGATAAAACTAACAAGCTTCTTCAGTTACCCATTTACCAGCATACTCACGTACGTGACTCATCTTCCCACTCTCCAGTTGTTCACATACTTTGGAGACCACTGATATAGAAAATGGAGTGCTAGACTTGGTGTCTTGTTGGTGTGGGTTCAAATCATGCCTCTGACACTTAACTAGATGTGGTAGCTTAGGCAAGTCACTTAACACCTCTGAACTTCAGACAACTTGGGAGTTCTTATACTGATGAAATCTATTTTTAACTTTGGTGGAAACACCTTCCATATCTAATTGTCCTGAAGTTTAGCAATAACTTCATCTAGCTCAAGGCCCCTGACTCCATCACTCACCTTATCAAGTGGTCCTTTGTTAGCCTTTGCTCCCAACTCAAGGAGCTTCCTGGTTTATCTTTAAAACAATGCTTAGTTATCCTGTCTTCCTCTTCCATGTGCCTCTGCTAAATTTAGCGCTTGAGGGGCTCCTGGAGAGTAATTCAAGGGATTAGAATTATCCTACTTGGCTCCAAGGGCAGAGCTAGAAGCAAGGGGCATAAGAGGAAGAGAGAAAGATTTTGGCATGATGTAAAAGAACCATCCAACAACAGAATGAGTTGCCTCTGGTGGTAAGGGGTTTTCCCCTTCACTAGGGATTTCTTCAAGTTGCTGAGTTCTTAGAAAAAAAGAGGATTCCCAGATCCAACTTTCTAAAGAGAGAAGAGGGAGCTTCCTAGGAAGTACCCGTCCCTTGAAGGGAAGAGGATTGAGCATCCTGCCTAGGAACTGGAAGGACAGCCAACACCTGAGACCAAGGAACAAATGAACAAAACTCTAGACTTTTTCTTCTACTGCTGTTGGGAATTATTTGGACAATGAAGGTCCAAAGAAGGCACCCAAACCTTTAGGGTAATATCATAAGATACTAAAGGTCCCTGAAGTGGATGTTGGAATTTATCAGAAATGGAAGAAAATTATATCAAGTTTTTATTTGTCATGCGAGTCCCTTATATTATTTTGCATTTTCTGTGTAGTAAGATAAAAGATATATTAAACATGCTATACATTGTTTCCTTGAATGCTTGCAGAGGAACTGAGAATCTTTTTATCCTTATAAGTAGAGACCTAGATGTGAGCTATATTATGAGTTTCCCAGAGGAAATGTTGGATTGGGGGAAAATGAGCTAAAGATATCACCTGAGGGAGCAGTCCCAAAGACAGAACTTTATCCATGTAAAACTAAAAATTTGTCTACTCTGACATGGATTGCATAAGTCCCTGGCTTCAAGTAATTTACTCTCTAGGTGGAAAAAGATTGTTGTTGCTTGACTTTTCTTCTCAAAAAGGAGCAATGACATCAAGAAAGTGATGTCTTGATTTGCAAGTGAATTGGATTTGAGTGAGACAAGACTGCACAAAGTCACCAGCCTCACTCTCTCCTCCAGAGCCATCTGGGTCCAGTGCCAATTCCTAGATCAGGATGTTTGGAGATGGCCCCAGATGTACTAGGAGACCTTGGCCTTTTAAAGCTAAGGTCTTTCCCAAGTCTCAGTTTGTGTGAGGCAGCACCCATTCAGTGATTAAGGCTAGGTAAGAAATGAGGGAAAAGATGGCCTCTTTTACCCACTCAAAAAAAAAAATCAACCTGGAAGGTAAAAACCTTCAGAGTTTCTGACCAGAACAGAAACAATTGCTATTTGTACTCCCTCTGAACCATCAAAACCCAATGACCGTCAGAGGCATGGGATGGGACTTATAATTGACTATTCAGTGAGACCCAAGTGATTTGGGTTTAAGGCATACTCAACCAGTTCCATTTGAATCTCAATGGGCCTTTCCAAAGCCTGGTCTTTTCAGAACTTTATTTTAAGAAACCTACGTTCCTTTGGGCAGAGTACCTACATGTAAGTGTATGATTCCCCATGTAGACAGAGGAAGGAAGGAAGAGGAGGGAGAGGGGGAGGAAGGAAGATATCGAGAAAGAAAACTGACAAAAAACAAGAGAGATGCAATACAAAACTTTGTGCTTCGGTTATAAGTATTATTTGAATTTTCAAGAGGTTATTTAGATTCATGGTTTTAAAATAGCTTTTCTTAAGCAATTTGGAAGTATATCTAAAAGCCACTAAATGATACATAACCTTTGTGTGTGTATGTGTATATATATATATATATGTATGTGTGTATGTATGTATATATACTCATATACATATATACATATGTATGTGTATGTATTTACACATACATGTAGGTATGTATCATTTGACAAAATGACATGTTACCAGATTTATGTCCTGAGAGGACCAAAGAATGGGGGAAAGGATTTATATGAAGAAAAATATTTATAGCAGTTCTTTTCATTATAGTGTAAAGTTAAGGTTTTCTACTCTAACTCCAATGAAAGTAAACACAAAAGACCCAAACTTCTAGGTTAAATCAATCTACTTTATAAACTAGTCTTTAATCAATTTTTTTTTGGGGGGGGTACAGTGTTTTGCTTACTGAATAAAGACAGATGATGTCATAAATAAATATCTTGTGATTGACAAAAGGAATCAGACACACCTTATGATCTGTGCAAAACAGCATGGGAATTTAAAATGATCAATTCTAACAGCAAGACAATCCAGTGATGGAACTCACCTCCAGCCAAACCACTGAGAGGAAATTATGTGGGTAAGGAGAAAGAGAATTTCTTTTTCTTTCTTCACAGACCCCTTTGGCATAGTCTGGGGAAGTCTAAGAACCCTTTCTCAGAAACTTGTTTTAAAATGTGTAAAATAAAATAGTTGGAATTACAAAGAGGACCGATTTTATTGAAATGAAACAATCCTCATAGAATTATAAATTCATAGTTCCTGAAAGGGCTGATGATAATTAATTAGATTAATTGGCTTATTTTCCTGTATTATTTGAAACTTGTAATTACAGGTTTCAGTTGCTTAATTATTACTCTACATACTACATGTTAAATCATTAGTTAAGCATTATTAAGCCAGCTTCAGGCAACTCCTAGCTCTGCAATTCTGGGAAAGTTACTTAACCTTTGTCTGCCTCAGTGTCCTCATCTATAAAATGGGCATAATAAGAGCCTCTATGTCCCAGTATTGTTGTGAGGATAAAGTAAAATCATATTTATAAATTGTCTTGCAAACTTTGAAGTGGAATAAAAAGCTAACTATTATGATTATCGTTTTTCTACATACAAATTTTCTGTTACAACTTAAAATCACATTAAAGAGTTAAACATAAATTTAAAAAAGAAATGTAATTGACTGGGTTCTCTAATCTTGCCCATGTGGAAGGGCAGAGGTGTGATCCCACTGCTGATCTGCAACGGGGTCTTGACTTGCTCCATTTTCAATGTGGGCCAGATTGCCCCTCCTGGGGTAGTCTAGTGGCCTCCCATTCTCAGGAGCTTATCATATTGGTGCTAGACTTAGTGTGGATCCCAGTCAGTCCTCTGCAACTCAAAATTTATGAGGTCAAGTAATCCACCAACCTCAGCCTCCCTGCAGCAGGGGCTACAGGACTTCACCATCAAACCTGGTTATTAAAATATTTTTAAAAGCAAGTAGTTCATGGACCCCAGGTTAAGGACAACTGCCCAATCCCACTTTACAGATGATGAAACTAAGTCCTAAAGATGGAAAGTTGACTTGACTTGCCCAAAGTCATTTGGGCAACAAAAAGCAAACAAATTTAGGCCCTTAACCCAGGTCCTCTGCCTCTGAAGTTCTTCCACTGACTGTGCTGTTTCCTGTACTTCAGATTTTTGCTTGGAATCAATCATGTTTGTAAACATCTTAAGGCTACTCCCAAGAATGCTCAGAATAGCACCACACTCCTAGGGAATACTTAATGAACATTATAGGTGGAGATGGGGATGAAGAGGCAGGTAACAATGATGTATTTTCCTAAATATTTTGCGTTTTCCTTTCCTCAAGGAGCCCTTACTACAGGTCCCTGGGGACAGACTGAGATTTCTTTACTTTCCTTTTTCTTTTTAAAACAACTCAGCAAAACAAAATTCTGGTTTATCATTGGGCATGTTACACACACACACACACACACACACACACACACACACACACACACACACACCAAATGCGACCAAAAAGTTTTGTTTAAATAGAACAAAACAAAAACAAATCCCTAAAACATCAACTCTATAGAAAAAGAAAAGGAGAAAAAAAGGAAATTTATCTTTAACCATCCATGCAAGCCAATTATTTATTGTACGACTAAATATAGACACACACCAAAAAGTTATTGGAATACTCAGAATAAGATTGTGTTTTTCATCATCATTTTTGCGGTTTTTAAACTTTTTTTTTCTCCTTTGAGATAGTGAGGAACACAGTCACAACCCATACCAGACGCTGGACGGAGAACAGTCAAAGCCTGGAGCTGACTCCCTCCCTCCTCCTTCCATTCCCCTTCCCTCTTGGGCTAGCAGCCCCGCTGATGTCAGAAAATGAATATGCATCAGTGGCCAATTAGTCCACCTGAGTGCCCTGATGACCTCTGACCCCTGCTGGGTCACCCCATCCATTAACTTTTCTCTCCCCACCTCCATCCTCCTCTTTCTCAGTATGAATCTATGTCCTGACCATTCTCTTTCAGCAAAGAAACAAGCTTCCTTATTCATCTGGTTATTTCCACTTTCTGTTCTTTTGTCTCTTCCTTCTGTTCCCCATGTTGCTAACCTGGTCACCACTTCTTGACCCTTTGACTCCTGCCCCTCCTGGTGGGCTTGGGGGTAGTGGTGAGGGGATGGACTGCATCCCAAGGATGGCCTTGTGAGGAGGAGTTTTGGGGGGGGGGGGGAAAATGGTTTGGCTTATCTCTTTCACCTGTGTTTTACTTAGTACAATAGTTTCCAGCTGAGTGAGAGCTTTGATTCCCACCGTTGGTCTCAAGAAATCTGTGTGATGTTCTTTCAGGGACATCATGCTCTTTCTGAGGCAAAGGCCTTAGAAAGTGGAAACACCAAATGAATGCAAGGACGTGTTCTCTTCTAGCTTCTAAAAGAGGAAAGAGAGACTGACTGATTCTCTGTGAAGCCCAGAGAAACAAGCTGTCCCTTTGTTGTTTGAATGGGGAAAAGATCAGAGGGCCAAGAGATGGAAGGACCACAGAAACCCTGCAGGTCAGGGGTTCTTAACCTTTCTTGTGTCACATGGATCTCTCTGGCAGTCTGGTGAATGAAGACTACAGACTCCTCTGAATAATGTTTTAAAATGCATAAAGTAAAATATGTAGGATTACAAAGAAACCAATCATATTAAAAGTCATAATTTTTTTTAAGTTCATAGATCTAGACCAACCCCCTTTTAGAGACCCTGGGTGCTGCCGCTATCCTTTTTCTTCATATTCATCAAACCCATTTCAAAACACGGGAAAGTGAGGGTGGAAAGACTGAGGTGAACTGTTCCACATCACATAGATAATAAGTGGCAGACAGAATTTTAACCCAGGGTCTCCTAATTCCAGGGATAATAAATGTCCTCCTACCCGACCCTGCCTCTGTGTACCACCTGCTGAATAGGATGGCTCTCTAGGAGGGGGAGGGACAAAGATGCTTGGGATAACTATGATGGTGTAAGTAATATGACACATCAGTAAAAACTTATTAAAATAAAAAGAAATACCTGGTGAAATGGTACTTTCAGGCTTACAAAATGCTTTTCTCCTGACAACCCTATAAAGTAGCAAAAAGTATCATCCAGGTTTTATCGATGGACGTGTTTTGTTCCTGGGTATATAGCTAGGTAGTAAGTATGAGTGTCTGAACTCATGCTCTGGTTTTCTCGATCTAAGACCACAAGACCAGTACACTCTTAACCATACTATGCTGCCTTACCTATGTGTACAAGGGGAGAGGGGAGGGGGAACAGACCTGTAATTTCATTGTTGTAAGGAACTCCTAGAGAGAACAATCCCTCTCCCAATACAGCTCCTAACTTGCATTATAATTTATGGTTTTTAATTTTAAGAATTCACTGAGAGATGAAATAACCTGACCTGGCTAGGGTCATAAAACAGGTATATATCAGCAGGAGGACTTGAACCCAGATCTCCCTGACTCCAAGGACAGCTCTTTCTGCTCTGCCACATGTGTGAAAATACTCATTCCCCGACTATGCATATGTGTATGCCTGGGAATAAGTGTGAACCAACCACCGAAAAAAAATCCACTGAAAGTAAGAGCTTGGACAGGAACTGTTTCATTTGTCTTTATGTACCTTAGTCACACAGTACTTTGCACAGATTACTCAATAAATGAGTATTAAATAGAACCCTGTTGTTGTAAAGGGGAGGATACTGAGGTGTTTTTACAGAAGGGGTTCTTCACTTTTGTGTGTACATGGACTCCTTGGGCAGTCAGGTAAAGTCTTCCGAATCATTTTTAAATACATAAAATGAAATACAAAGCATTACAAAAGGAAATCAATTATAATGAAATTTAGTTATCATAACACTTTAAAACAAGCAAAAAGTCCATAGACTCCCAGCTAAGAATCCTGGCTAGAAGATATGTCTGACAAAGGGATTATATATGACTTGGATGTTAGATGGCTTGGGTAACCAACTCTTTAGATTGGCATTTAAAGTCCTCCAGTATCATTACAACCTCACATGCTCTACAATCCAGCCTGAATGGACCAGTAGCTATTCCTCAAACCCAACATTCTATTTCCTGCCTCTGGGAATTAACATACATCATCCCTATGCCTAGTACTGCATTGCTTTCCCATGTCAATGGGCATTCCAGTTGCCACCTCAACCTGGAATTCAAATTCCATCTCTCCCTCATCCCAAGACTCATAGATGAGAAGCCCAGACTAAGACTCACCTTACTGTTTCCTGGTCATCTTTATACCATGACTTGGCACATGTACCCTTCCCCCCCACACCCCTATACCTCACTTTCCAACTCTAGATCTGAGAACATTGTTCAAATCAACCGTACCATTCCTGGAAAAAACATGGCAACCACTCACCCTATTCCCCCAATCGCCATCCTCTTTACTTCCATGTCCAAAACACTCCTCTCTGGCTATCACTCCCCTATATATGTTGTCTTCTTCTATTAAAATGTAAGCTCTTTGTGGGTGTGGACTTGCTTGATTGCTTGTATATGTATCCCTGGAACCTAGCACACAATAAGTGCTTAATAAATGCTTTTTGGTCATTCATTCATTGAAGGCTACTTCTAGCATGAAGCCTTTCTGAGTTTCGAGAACATTAGCCCTCTTCCTCCTGCTCCCTCCCCCCTCCCAAAATTCCCATGTAGTATATGTTTTATAGCCTAGTAGAATGTAAACCTAGGGACTAGTTTTCTGTTTTTGTATCCTTAGCTCCTAGCACTTTGTATATATTCAAGAGCTGTGATTTCATATGTGTGAGGAGTTTCTGGTATGGGAGCTCTGTCCCCTAATGCAGATTGAAATTGGAACTCAGTAGTTGAGTCCTAGAGGGTTGCTTGAGGTACAGAAAAGTTAGTAACTTGGAGAACAAAATTACCCAGCTAGCTGTGCCAAAGGCAGAAACTGAACCAGAGACACTAAACACTTCTCTTCCTTAAGCTGCCTCTATCTTGCATATGGTAGGCACAAAATAAATGTTCATAGAATCAAATTGAGTTGCAAATAAGTGGATTTATATTCTTGCATTTGGGGAAAGTTTCCATAGGTTGACTTCAGTTAGTTGGTACCACTTTGTGGCACCATTCCTGGTAGAATGAAAGCTGGGTCCTCATTCTGACCTTGCCACATAGACCATGATTCCATAAGAAGGTGTTGATATCCCAATAGCACAATGCTTGTTGTGGGTGGGGAAGTATGACTAATTTTATAGCAATGAGCTTCCCTGACAATGAAGCTGTGTTCCATAAAGTGAGGTACATGTACTGACAGTATGTCCCAATGAGTATTGATGTTGAAGAAAGGGGTAGAGGTAGGGGGCATTCTGTGAAGGTGTGGGTCAGCTGGGCAGTCCCCCAGACATAACATCATACAAAGTGGCTTGAAAAGAGCCTTCCAGACACTTCCACCACTGTGGGACAATGACTTTGCCAGCCAGAATGAGGCAAAACAGACTTTGATAAAAGCCTCCTGACTCAAAATTCTGCATTTTTAGTGTCAATTTCAATGAAGAATTTATTGGTTTTTTACATTTCTCCAAATATCAGTTTTGTATTGAGAAAAATGGGACTGGATTAGGAATTAGCGAGATTTAATCATAGTACCAATTTGGCCAGTAATTTGCTAAGTGACTTCAGGAAAATTATTTGGTTTCTTTGGGGCTGTTTATTAATCTGTAAAAAGAGGGGGTGTAAAAGGCCCTTTCTACTTCTGTTTTTTAGTTGATGATAGAGAATTTTTCTGACAGTGAAGAAAGGAAGGCAGCCCAATGATAAGATACAAAGAGAAAGAGGATTTTGCAAGACAAAAATAGAGCCATAAATCAATAATTTAATGTTGTAAATAGTCAATGGCCAAAGGAGAAAAGTGTAATTGAAGTCAGGTAGATCAAAGGCACAGAGGGCTTAAGGGCTTCTGGAAATCAGGTACTTCATGGAACATCTTGGGATGAAGAAAAGGCAAGGAGAGGCAGGAAATCAGCCACTGATTCCATTACAAGGGTGCTTCTCTTGGTGAAGGGAACCAGATGATCAGCAGCAGCCCCCAGAGCTGCCACAGCAGCTCCCAGACTGCTGGCTACGCCCACTGCCACTGTCACAGCAGTCAGATCTGTGGTGCCTGCGTCTGTGGGATCTTCTGTGATGGGAAAAGAGGCAGCAGCCACTCCCAGAGCCAGAGCTGCAGCATCCCCCAGAGCTGCAGCATCCTCCAGAGCTGGACCCACAGCAGGAAGAGACTGGAGGAGGGCAGGGAGCCTGGGGAGGGCACTTGGGGGGACATTTGGGAGGACATTTGGGAGGGCACTTAGGGGTCTGGCATTTGGGAGGACACTTCGGGGGGCACTTAGGGGCCTGGCACTGCTGCTGGCTTTGCTGACAGGACATCTCTGTAGAAGTTCAACCTGAAAGATAATACAGAAAAAAACATCAAATCTCAGTTAAGAATTTGTTTACATTTGTGATAAATGACTGGATCCCAATTATATTCAGAAAGTGAAGATATGCAGAGTTTTTTCTCCAATAAATTTAGTTTGGGTTGGAATATGGAGCAAGGAATAGGTATCTATCAAGCTTAGGCCTCATAGAAGCAGAGAATTCCAAGAAAGCAGGGACTAATTTGACTGAGGGGACCAGATGCTCCAGATTCCTTCTCTTGCAGGGTCTAGCCCCCCAGCACCCTCAAAATCCACCATCTTCTCTCAGTTTCATGGCAAGTTATGGCCACTGGACCATCCTCTTTTCCTGGGCCTTGGATCTCCTCCCTTTCTTAAATCATAAATCAACTTTTTTTGGGGGGGGGGTTTGTTTTTAGTATTCATCAATGGAAGGACAAACATATACAAATGGATGCAAAAAGTCGTGGAAAATTCGAGAAATCATACTGTGATACAAAGTACCATAATTTAAGGCCAGTGGTGCTCCCCATGCCTCCCCTCACATTCAATTGAACTAGCAAGTAAAGCTGATATATACAAAATTTCCTGTCTAGTTTATAGATTTTTATTTTTTTTTTGTGTATCAAGGTGGCAGTCTTGGGAAGGCTCTTCTCAAAATGTTTTTATACAAATTATACAACTAACAGGAATAGGAAAAAAATATATTGTAATGCAGTAATCAAATATGTTTTAAGAAGAAGTTCACACACTCTAGGTTAAGAACCCTTGGGGGAGCACTATGGTCAGTTTCCCCATTTCAATGAAGTCTCCTTAAGGGGCCCTATCAGCACCAATGATTTGATTTCAGGGATCTACCACACCATAGTCCTCAATTCCTCAAAATTTCTTTTCTCAAGGACATTCTAGAAGGCCACTCATTCTATCTCTTTTTTAGTTGGTCTTGCCTAGGTCATTGTTTGGGTTAGAACAGGTATGCCCCTGACTAATACTTTGGGGCTATCAGTAGAACTAGACCCGATCTTGTCCAGTCTAGAATAAATCCGAAGAATAGCAAACTTCTATTCCTCACTAGCCTCACTTCTCATACTGCTAGACTATTCCCCATGATTCTGAATCCTTCTAAGCATCCTCTGCCTTTACCTGTCCTTATTCATGTCTTCAGTTCCTTCTTTTCTCTCTCTCCTACTTTAGGGCTCTCAATTCTCTTCCTGGAACCCCTTGTTCCAGGCCCCCCACCCAGGTCTTTGAATCACTTACCTTGACTACAGATGCTGAAGGAAGATTGTGTGAAGAGCCAGTGCTAAGGGCACCTTTTATAGGGGATCCCCAGGTCCTACCACTACCATGAGACAGCACTAGTGGGAGGAGAAGACTCCTTCACAATTTAAGGAATGTGTCAGGAACTACCCATGTGTAAGGCAATTCTTGACATTCCCCAACCCCATTCCCTCATGATTCTAAGTTAATCATGTAGATACTCAACAAGGGGTCTACCTAAGGTCTATTTTTGATGGTCAAATGCCTTTTCCAGTTTGGGATTTACTCTTCCCCACCTCCTTCTGTACTAAACCCTAAAGCAGTCTATGACTCTCAGAATTTACTATCTTGTCTCATAAAGCCAGGATACTGAGAAATTCATTCATTCCTGGGTATCTGAAAGTATTGGTCTGTTTCACCACATATTTCTAGGAACATGTCAATTACCACCCTCCTCACCCCACCAAAGACTTCCAGGCCTGGCTATTCCTTGTCTTATAGGTCTAAGTAATTAGGTATATGTTTAAGTGGGGTCTGTAAAACAGAGTCGATCAGGTATTTGGGCAACCCAATTTTGAACACACTTTTCAGGGGAATGCTAGGACGTGCCAAAGTGGGTTTTAGAGATGATCTAATTCATTCATAAAGTTATAGAATTTCAAATTAGAAGTTGCCTTAGTAGTGACCATCTGGTTCAAAACGTTCTTGAAAAATATTTCTTTCTCTCAATACCAGACAAGTCATTGTCTAGTGTTTGGTGGAAGATGCCCAATGAGGAGGGAATATATTATCCTCCACCCTCCAAGGAAACTCATTTGACTTTTGGATAACTCTGATTATTAGAAAGATATTTGCCTTAGATCAAGACTAACTTGGCCTCTTTGTAATGTCCAATCATTACTCTGAGGACTGCCCTTTGGGCTAATAAATTGAGCATGTCCAGGTCACCTCCCAGGTGACAGTATTATATAGCCTGATACCCATCTTTTTTTCTTCTAGCTAAATATGTTTAAGGCCTTCTATTGGTTTCTACATGGTATGAATTTAAAGCCCTTCATATTAATGTCCCTCCTAAAATTTTTCACTACGAACCAAGCAGTAATTCTTATACCTTCCGATTAGGGAAAGAGTGGGGCTCTAGATGGGGGAGGAGGGCTGGGCTGGTAATTCTGGTAACCTACTTTCATCAGGAATGGGTGTGAGAGGGATCTCTCTCTCTCTCTCTCTCTCTCTCTTCATATATATATATATATATATATATATATATATATATATACATACACACATATATATATATATATATATATATATTTAAAAGAACTAAATTCAGAAGAAATAAAACAGTAGGGGTACAGGGAGAGGAGAGAGGACAAGGGAGGGATCTTTAGAGGGGAGGGTGAGAGAATAGATATATAGGGGGTATAGAAGGGTGTTTAGATTTATGGGAATGGGAGGATAGAGGAGGGATCTTTGGAGGGGGGTAGGCAAGTCATAGGAGGGCAAGGTAGTGGGTAAAAATGAAGTAGAGGAGGCAGCAAGAGTGGAGCTCTAGGGTGGTGGCACAGTTCAGAGAACACTAGATGTGGAGTCAGGAAGACCCCAGTCCAAATCCAGCCTCAAATGCTTCCTAACTGTGTGACTCTGAGCAAATCACTTAACCTCTGTTTGCCTCAGTTTCCTCAATGGTAAAATGAAGACTATGAAGTAGCACCTAGCTCGCAGGGTACGGATCAAATGAGACAATATCTGTGCACAGCACAGTGCTGGAAAGTAATAGGTACCATACAAATGCTCATTCCCTCCTCCTTCCCTCTTTAAGGACTAGAATTTGGACTGTAGCACTTCTAATTTTCCTGTTGCCTGCTCCACATTTATCACCCCCTTCCCCCCTAGAAGAAGAATAATAGGTGGCACTTTATCCAAAGACTTAAAATCTAGGTAACCTGTGTTTATAATGTTCCTCTGATCTGTGCATTTAGCCACCTTTAAAACTAGTAAATAAGGTAATTACAGACCCATCCTGGGGTGGTCTTTCATTTCAAAGCTGGTGCTTTGTGATTGCTGCTTCCTCTTCCAGATGCTCACTAACCAACCTTCTTCCAATCCATTATGAAATTTCTCCAGGAATACAAAATCAGGCTCACTGGTCTGTAGTTTAAAGGCTCCATCTTCTCACTCATTTTGAAATGTGGCCAGGCCTGTGGTATCTCTCTAGCTATCCATGATCTTTCAGAGACCATTGACAGTGTCGTCTTATCATTCACAGAGTCCAATTCTTTGAGTACCCAGGATGCAATTCACCTGGGTCAAATGACTTGAATTCATCACAATGTGCTATGTGTTCTACCTGACTATTTTCTTTCAGTGTCAACTAACTGCCACATTTGTTCTGGTCTTCCTAACTGAAGCTAAATTTTGGCAGAGAAAATAAAAACAAGAGCGAACAGATCTGATTTTTCATTGTCTTCAGTCATTCATTAATATCCTATCCATTGAAGCAATGATATTGTCCCTTCTTACATCTCATTCTTTCTACTAAATAGAGAAATGAACAAGCAACAACTCTTATTTTTTGAAACCATTTTTCATTCTGTCTTGGCCAGATAAGTTTTCACACTCAACAGATGTGAAAATCAATAGATGTGGGAATATGGAGTTAACCATTTTCCATTTCCTGGATCCTGGAATCTTACATTTTGTTAACACATATGGCTCAGCCAGTACTTGACAAAATATGTTGGGACTGAAAAAGGGAGGAGTTCATGATCCTAAACCTCTATTTGGCATGTATTTCTATTACTGCAATCTACTGGCCTTCTCTTTGTTTCTTGTACAGGGAACTCCCGTCTCCCTGCTCGGTGATATTACATCGGTTATCCTTCATATGTAGAATACAGTCCTTCTTTACTTCTGCCTCATAGAATCCATCTCTTCTTGCAAGATGCCCTTAAGCACGTTCTACAGGGAGGGAGCTTTTCCTGTGCCACTGACACCACCATCAAATGCCAGTGCCCTTCCCTCTAACTACCTTGTATTCATATTTATTTTGTATCTTTCTATTATGTGTATATGTGTGTGTGTGTGTGTGTATGTACAGTAGAATATAGTTCCTTGACAGTAGAGATGGTTTCATTCTTTACATTTGTATCTTCAGCATCTTGTATTGTATCTGGATCATAGTCCTTAATAAGTGCTTCCTCATTAGTTAATTGATTATCAATGATAGTACTTAGTAAGTGATTACTCATTAATTAATTATCAACATAGTCATCTTCCTGTCCAATGTCCTTACTCAAACCACATCAACCATCTACACATAGACATATGTGTTAATAAAGGCCAAGGATTTATTTTTAACCTACAAATGATCTTTTAAATGCAAAGGAGATTAGTCCCTTTCTAAGTGATTAACTTGGGAGACTTCCCATTTATTGAGTCACTGCTCTAAGCATTCCTGGGAATCCTTGCTTGGAACTGCCAAGGTAATGACAATGTTGATGATGGTGGCTGATGTAATGATGCAACTGACACTGATATTGCTTCAGATATTGAGGATGCTGAGTAATTATATCCTGAGAGTGGGATAGCAACTAGGTTTCCAAAAGAGCTTGTGACCATCCTTTGTGTCCAACACATATCTCCTGAACTGGCTTTTTCAACCACCACCCAAGAACTCAGTCAGTCCCTCCTAAGAGACATGGTTTTGGAAGAAGAACCTTGACCTTTCATTACTTCCTCAGCTATAAAGAATGAGAAACAATTTAATTCATTATAGAAGCATGTTTCCAATTACAGTTAGAGTGCCACTTTAGAATTCAACTGTTAGTCAATTATTCAAAACTCATTTACTGTGTACTCATTTCTTTCTAACCTTTTCCCTCCTCAAATGACCCATGACACCTCTTTCCCATCTCCTCTCAGATAAAGACCTTTGCACACTTCACAAAAATGGAGGATATTCAATGAGAGCTCTGTTTTCTCCCCTTTTCATCTCTCCCTCCATCTCCCCAGACACCAACCTTCACCTGTCTCCTTTAGTCTTCAGTCTTTCCTTATTTACTGGAATCTTGCCTACTGCCTACGAACAAGCCCCACTGTTTCATCCTTAAAAACAACTTGTGAAATTCTACCATTTTGGTAGTTATCATCCTAGAGTTTTCTTTCCTTTCTTAGCTACTCACTTAAAAAAAAAACCCATCTCTATTTGCTGCCTCAAATTCTTCTCCTTTCATTCTCTCCTGAACCTTCTTAAATTTGGTCCCCAACTTCATCATCCAATAGAAACTTCTCTCTCCAAAGTGGTCTTCAACAATCTTTTGTCAAATCTAATGACCTTTTGTTAGCCCCCAGCCTTCTTGACCTTTCAATAGTTCTAGACACTGTTGACCGTGTTCTCCACTTGCATGTGCCCTCCCTTCTGGGTTTTATTGATAGTTCTTGGGTCTTCTCCAACCAGTCCGACCATTTCTTTTCATTTTCCTTTTTTGGATCTTCATCCATGCTCTGCCCACTGGTTGTAGGTGTCCCCTAAGGCTTTGTCCTAGGCCCTCTTATCTTTTCTCTAATCTATTACTTGGTGATCTTATTAACTCTAATAGATTCAATTATTTTATCTATGAAGAAGATTCGCAGATCTGTTGATCTAGCCTGAATCTCTCTCTTGATCTCTAGATGGACATTTAAAGCTAGATTTTCCACAGGCATGTCCAATTCAAGAGGTCCAAAGCAGAACTCATTAGATCTCCCCCAATGAGCATCCCTCTCCCCAAAAAACTCAGCCCAACTCTCTTCCTCTCTTCCATATTTCTCTATCGCTGTCAAGGGCCATCACCATCCTTCCAGTCACCCAGGTTTGCAGTCTCTCAGTTGTCAGTTGTCAAATCTTACCATTTCTACCTCCATTATATTCCTCCTTTATGTCTCTTTTTCTCCATTCACACAGCTGCCAGCCTAGATCAGGCCCTCATTATCTCTTGCAACTTCCTGATGGATCTCCTTATCTCAGTCATATCTGTTCTCACTGTAACTTATCCTCTACACGTTTTGGTAGCTCTGCCCATGCTTCTCCCCTAACCCCTAACTCTAGTATGTGAAGTACTGAACAAAACAAAAATACCTCTTCTACATGGCTGAAACCTTTCTTCTAGAAACCACTAAGACAGATAAAGATTATTGTTTCAGCAGGTCCTTGGTAACATTTCCATGAGATGCTTTCAAATAGAAACACTTCTGTTTGAATAATATGTAGGTGTAGATGATATAGCTTATATATTATATTAGTTATATATATTAGCATTTATTAATTATATATTATGTTACATAAATATATAATATATAATAAATTTTAGTTATATATTATATATGTTATTAGTTATATATGTTAGCATTTACATAATGCTTCAAGGTTTGTAAATATGTTTTAAAATATAATCTAATTTTATCCTCAGTTCAACAAAACTAATCAACATACCTGGGCAGCCAGGTAAGGCAGTGAGCACTGGACTTGGAGTTAGGAGAATTCATCTTCATGAGTTCAAATCTGGCCATGGATAGTGACCCTGGGCAAGTCACTTAATCCTGTTTGCCTTACTTTCCTCATCTGTAAAATGAGCTGGAGAAGGAAATAGCAAGCCAAGAAAACCCCAAATGGGGTCACAAAGAAATCAGATACAACTGACCAACAACAACAACAATAAGAAAATCAACATGTCAGCTTAGACTCAAAGCATATCAATTTTCCCCACCCATGGTCCCACACCTTTGAAAATTAGGGAAGGAGGTATATGTTTTTGACTTCTTCTCAGGGGCCAAACTTGAAAATCTTGCTTTTTAAAATGCTTTGGTAGCACTTTGGTCTTAGCTTAACTGTACCTTCCTGAATCAGTCCATACTTCCTCTCTTCCGTTCTGAGTAAGTAGAGTCCTATGTGTAAGATTCATTTAGCCAGGAAGATGGGCGTGTCATGATCTGTTGATGTTGATAGAAATGGGTAGAATTCCACTCTTGATTCTGAAACAAAATAAGTCTGATCTTTCCCTGACAGGATCATCTGAAGAGAGCTATTATGTCCACCTTGAATCTTTTGTTCTCTGGATCAAATATTCCATTTCCTTCAACCCATCCTTATGTGCATGGCCCCATCGCCTTTCAATGCTTCACCATCTTAACTATTCTCCTCTCAATACTCTCTGGCTTATCAGTGTTTTTCCTAAACTGTGGCATCCATTCTTGAATACTCCAGATTTAATTGGTCCTGGCCAGAGTACAATAAGATTAACATCTCATTCCTGGAAGCTGGACTCTCCAAGTCTTGTATGAAATTACCAATGTGCTTTTGGTGCCCTTTAAATGTTTTTTTTTGTGAATCTTGATTTATCAGAAGAGTCTTATCACCTCTCTTGTCTACAAAAAATTTAGTCTCTTAAGTCCAGAACACTCTCCAATTACTTCTATACTAAATCTTACTAAAAAGCAGTTTCAGCTAATTTGAATTTTTCCACCCGGAGATACTAACTGGAATTTGAATGACATTTAAGGAGAAATTCAGCCTTTGTACTTATATTTTATCAGTACCCTCTGCCCTGGGACTCTCTGATTGAAGGAGTGAATGAAGAGGTCCTCCAAAAGCCTCCTAAGGGCAGCACCCAGGACAGCTATCTCTTCATGCCCCACCTTGAGACATTCTTTTGGACTTTTCCATCATCCTCTGCTCGTTATCCCTTCAACTTCCAGCTTTTTGTGTATATTGTCTTCCCCCATTAGACTGCAAGCTCCTTGAGGGCAGGGATCATTTTTCTTATTTTGGATTTGCATCCCCAGTGCTTGACGCAGTGCCTGACATATAGTAGGCACTTCATAAATGTGTATTGATTGATGGACCCAGATTTAATGCTTTGGCTGTACTGTGTGCATTAACCCTTCCTTTTTACTTTCCCATTCTTCTTACACCTTGTTCTACCTCTTTCTCCTTAGTCTACCCACTCTCACCACTACCCACACACTCTTCTCTCCAGTGACGCTGGCCACCTTGCTGTTCCTTGTACACAGAATTCCATTACTGGCTGGCTGTCTTCCATGTCTAGAACGCTCCTTATCTCTTCTTCAGCTTCCCTGGCTTCCTTCAAGTCTCAGCTAAAATTTCACCTTCTCTGAGGTCTTTGCCAATCTCTCTCAAAGCTCATGCCTTCCCTCTATGATTGTCTTCAAGTTATCACGTAAATGTCTTTTTTGTACATAGTTGTTTGCATGTTTTGCCTTTATATCCCCAGCAGTTAGCTCACTGCTTGGCACATAGTAATACGTGTTTATTGACTTGGTTTGTGCCAAGATGTGACATTCTGGAAGTTTTTTCCCCCACTCTCCTACACTGGGCTAGAGCTCAATTTCTTCTTTTTTTCTCCTACATTGGGCTAGGGCTCAATTTCTTTTTTTCTTCTCCCATGGGCCAGAAGTTGGAATTCTAATGCCATCTGCTGGTAACTACAGAGAGTTGCAGGAGGAGACATAAATTTAACAGAAGATAGAGAAGAACATTTACAGAAATTATCTAAGCTACTGCCCACTCAGAACCCATATATGGTCATATACTATAAATGACTGGGGGTATGCAAATCTCTGAGAAAGTGTCATTTATTGGGGGATTTCTTATTTTCTATGAAATCTGCATTGTTTGGCCTGTGTATAAAATGTATCTTTTGTGATCTGTGTCTTTATATTCTATGAATCAATTGATAAGCATTTATTAAGCCCTTTACAGATGATGTTGGTGACAATACACAGCTTAGTGTCATAGGGTGCGGTTCCAAAATTTTCTGGGTGAAGGCAATGGAACAAAGAACCCCGATAAAAAATCCTATATTTTAGGCAGGGCTTTGTTACTGTTTGTTTTTGTTATCGTTCAGTCATGTCTGGTTCTTCATGACCTCATCTGAGGCTTTCTTGGCAAAGATACTGGTGTGGTTTTTGCTATTTCCTTCTCCAGCTCATTTTATGGAAGAGAAAACGGAGGCAAACAGGGTGAAGTGACTTGCCCAGTGTCATAGCGCTCATAAGTGTCTGAGGCTAGATTCAACTCAGGAAGATACATCATCCTGACTCTAGTTCCAGCAGTCTATCTGTTGTACCATCTAGCTTCCCTGGACCTTTCAGAGACTCTGAACTAAAGATTAAATATGATGGGCTTGTCCGGGATGGCTGAAGCATTGGCCTTCTACACTGCCAGGTCTCTTTAAAGCACTGAAAAACCAATGGGTCTATTTGATGCTGTGCCACTGTCCTCCACTGTGTATGGGGGTGGGGACTGGAGAAGGGAGATTGGCAGAAATGTTTGCTCTAATATTAGACAAGACAGAATCAGACAAGACTGGACTGAGTGGCAGGATTTCAATTGAAGAGATTCTGTGGAATGTTGTGACTTCTCTTAGATGCGATTGCCAAAATTTACATGGCATGTTTGCAAAGTATTTTCCATGTAATTTCATTTTATCCACACAACAACCCTGGCAGGCATGTGCTTTTATTAACACCATTTTACAGAAATGAAACTGAAACAAACAGAAATGAAACTGAAACAAACTTTTCCAGGGGCATACAGGTAAGAAGTTTCTGAGACAATCAAAACTCAGTCTTTTTTGATTCCACATCCGTAATTCTATCTATTCTGCCACCCAGCTGCCTATAGGTATAGGTTATTGGGCAAAGATTCCAAGGTATGCTGAAGTCATTTTCAGTGTGAGCATTTTTTTAAAAAATGAATTGATTTGTTTATTTACTTTTAGTTTACAAGATTCAGTTCTTGAGTTTCAAATTTTCTCCCCCCCCCATCTTGGTGGCATGCAATCAAGTATAGGATCTGCAAATACTTTCACACTGGACATCAGTCTGGTTGTATAGAAGAGGTGTAACCAATGGAATGAACAATGGGAAAGAGGAAACAAAACCAAACATGGAAAAGAAAGAGAGCATGTAGTTTGCTTCAGTTTGCATTTAAACTCTGATCTTTCTAGATCTTTCTCTGACTGTAGACATCTCCTTCCATCCTGAGTCTTTTAGAGTTGTCTTATAACCTTGCATTGCTGAGGAGAGTCCAGTTTATCAAAGCTGGTCGTTACACATACGTTGTGTCTGTCATTGTGTACAA
>CM053586.1:35262794-35284616 GCA_028646515.1 Pseudochirops corinnae
CTCTTTGGGATACAACCCTAGAAGTGGTATTACTGGTTCAAAGGGTATGCAATTATTTACAGCCCTTTGGGCATAGTTCCAGATTGCTCTCCAGTATGGTTGTATCAGTTCACAACTCCACCAACAATGCATTAGTGTTCCAATTTTTCTACATCCTCTCCAATATTTGTCATTTTCCTGTTCTGTCATCTTAGCCAATCTGACTGGTGAGATGTGGTACCTGAAAGTTCTTTTGATTTGTATTTCTCGAATCAATAGTGATTTAGAGCATTTTTTTCATATGCCTATAGATATCTTTAATTTCTACCTCTGAAAATTGCATGTTCATATCCTTTGACCATTTATCAATTGGGGACAATGTGAACATTTTCACCTTGGAAATCAGCAAACACTGTAAGTCAGGGTTTGTTTCAGTGTTTTGTCAATTTCTGCACTTGAGAAAGTGAAGGAGGATATGTTAATGGAGAATAAAATTTAAAGTTATATTGGTATTCATTCCCCCTACCCTTTTCCCCACCAGTAAATCAGTTATTAAGTATTACCAGCATACACTAGGGAAAGGTATTCCTAAGAAAATACCATTCAGTTACTGCTTTGTGTGGGCTAGATCAGGCTATGTTGCCTTCTAAGGTTGAAAGGGAGGTACCTCAGGAGGGCTTGGCACATTCTATTTCAGACATGAGATTCCTTATGGGGTAATTCCTTCCTAGGCAAGACAGGTCAGAAGATATGAAGAGACTATTTGGCTCTATAACCTCCTCCCCTTCTGTCAGCAACAACACGTCTTCAGAAGTATAAACCTAGACAATAGATTAGGGAATAAAGAACGTAGTATAACATGTGCTGGCACATTACAGAAGACTTATTTTTAGAAAACGGGGTCAGTTTACCCAAGGAAGAAGCAATATACTTAAAACAGGCTCCTGAAATGTTTCAAGAGTTTCAGATGAGCTGCTCAGAGAAACGTATGTCAAGTCTTTGGGGAAACTCTTATGTGTCATAAAAATAGACTGCTCCTTTGTTGCCATGTTTGAAGGTTTACAAACATTGGAAGCCACTGGGCTTCCCATCTGACTATCTCCCTGGGGCCATGTTGCCATCTGCCCAGCTGCTAATCTGCTTCCCTGCATCTGAAACTTCACCCTTTAAAAGGATCTCCAGTAGCTATGTCCTCCCATCCTTGGGGCAGTTAAACCTTTCTCTTTTTGGAACTTCCACACTGAGTGGGTGACTGGGTGGTGGTGATTGGTAAGTGAATGCAGACTCAAGTATTGCTCCATTAAGAGATACTCATTGGGTGTATCTGTTGTTCCAAATCAGACATTGTTCCACATTCAAATGTGCCATCTAAAGAGTTCACCTTTTCTCCATCACCACCCTGATCCCACTTTTCTTTCCATTTGTGGTTTCTTTCCATTTCCTGCTCTGGAAATCGTAGTCCAATCAATACTACTATTGCTTTGGGATAATAGCATGTCAGTTGTTGTGTGAATCAACTTGCCATCATTCATTCAAGATAAGGAAAGCACAGAGGGCGTACATTCATGTCAGTTTCTTTACTATAACCAATGAGAAGACTGCAAAACTTTTCAGATTCATAGAGAGTCTGGAGAAGATGCTTCAAGAGTTGTGATTAAAGGTGCCATGCATACAAAACATGTAAAATGTGATAGGCTGGTTCTATTCAAGCCGATTAGAAAGATGATTTTAATATATGGCAACACTGATTGCATGAGTAATCAGGCCAGCAGTATACATGACTGCCAGTGTTAATTGGCAAAGGAAGAGCCAAGCAAAGAGAATAATTTGAAACAAGGAAACTCCATCAATTTGGTATCTGATTCACTCAAGTTCTAACAACTAAGAAATTACCAGAGATGTTTAAGCCATTACAGCTGTTTTTCAGGCTGTAGTTCACTCCCTGTTTCCTATTAATAAATTGAAGATTTGAGCTTTAAAGGTGTCATTGATGAAAGTGGGCCTTTGGGTATTTGGTATTTTGTATTTTTTATTAAAAAGTTTCGTGCTGATTAAGCAAAAAAAGAAAAAAAGACTGCATGTATGGAGGTCAGTTTCAGAAGTAGATGACCACAAAATATGACAAGAAATGTCCAGGTGGATGCCATGTGCCAGAGATGGGTAGCCACTCAGGTCAACAAAAATTTTTGTGTCCATGACAGGGCAGGAAAAATGTAATGTGGCTACAGATGCTCTATTCCACAGGCCTATTGCACCAGATATCCGAGTCAGTTCTACAGAAGTAGCCAATGTAACATATAAGACAAAGAGGAGAGAAACATTTGACAAAGCACTGTTCATAGAATGTTCTAGACCGCGGATGAATCCAGACCACTAGAAAGAAGGATCATTTGTAGGAGAATGAATGACATAGGAATTGTGATGTTGAATAGAGGAGGAACTAAATCCCCTAAGAATTGAACTTAAGTCACTGGAAGTGACTCCAGCATTTTGGGAAAGGCATAAATCAAAAATCATTAAGCAAAGGAGCATTGTATCTGGCAGGGAGAGAACCCATTCAAAGTATGTGAAGGCAGGTAGTATTACCCAAAGTTTATCAATGTGTTGAGAGACTCTAAGCCCTTTATGATGGTTCTGAAAACCTAGACACAACAATACCTGAGTATCTGGCTTCCTGAATTGTGTAGGGTGCAAAAAGTTGGGAAATGCAAGATCTCAGCCAGCTGTGTTCAAAGGAAAGTACTATTTAATTGGACAATTTAACTGGAGAGCAAAAACCAGTGAATTTGTCTCTTAAACAGGAAAATTTAACATTTTCAACCTCTGTCTATGGAAGAGGAACAGAGCCCAGTAGAGAAGAAAAGACAATTACTACCAGACAAAGAAGACTGTGAATGTAGCTTTATTGTTGCATATGGTCTCTGACCAAAAGGCAGCAGTAGGATGGAGGCTAGGCAGATGATCCAAAGCTTATTGATCCAAGATCAATAAGAGTTTCTGAAGAACTGCTTCTGTGCAGGCAAATGAAGAGGTAGTCATGCCAGCTGCAGATTAGGTATGGTCATTCATTGGCTTTGGGCTCTACGTTGTGAATTGTTGGTGTAGAGAGAAGCAGATGATCAGCAGCAGCCTCCAGAGCTCCCACAGCAGCCCCCTGACTGCTGGCTGCGCCCACTGCCACTGTCACAGAAGTCAGACCTCTGGTGCCTGCGTCTGTGGGATCTTCTGTGATGGGAAAAGAGGCAGCAGCCACTCTCAGAGCCAGAGCTGCAGCATCCTCCAGAGCTGGACCCACAGCATCCCCCAGAGCTGCAGCATCCTCCAGAGCTAGAGCCACAGCAGGAAGAGACTGGAGGAGGGCAGGGAGCCTGGGGAGGGCATTTGGGTGGGCATTTAGGGGGGCACTTGGGTGGGCATTTGGGAGTCTGACACTAGGGAGGACACTTTGGGGGGGCACTTGGGGGCCTGGCACTGCTGCTGGCTTTGCTGGCAGGACATCTCTGTGCAAGGTCAATCTGAAAGATAATAAGAGAGGACAGACACATCAAATGAAGGCTAAGAATTTGCTTTCATTTGGGAACAATGTTCACTATAATGGCAACTAGTATCTAGGGCCCATTTGTATCCAGAAAGGAAAATCCTCCAACAAAAAATTGTTTGGGTTGGAGTGTGAGGTCCAGAATGGCCATCTATGAAGAGAATCCAGGCCTGACTAAGTTCATGACAGCCAGGTGAGAAATGGCCCTGCGTGCCTGAGGGATGAAGATCCCGCTTATTGGCCCCAGCCCAGTGACACTCTCAGGACCCGCATCCTCTCTTACGATATTGGCAAATGGTTATTGTTCGCTTATTATCTCTCTGCACATTTTCTTCTCTTGCTTTTTTTTGTCTCATGGCATCTATTGGTTTGGAAATCATAAGTTATTTAAAAAATCCATGATACTTGCAAAATACATAGAAAGCTTGAGAGAGCTAAATGTTCAAAACAAGATAGAAAAAGGTCCTACCTAGACTCACCAAATCCCTTTGCTGTACTCAAACACACACACACACACACACACACACACACACACACACACCCCATATGCAAATGTCAAATTTATAGAGCTGATCAGCACGAATGTTGCTTTCTCAGTGAAACATGATTTGTTTTCCATCTAGGAGAGGGGCTCCAGCGACCTCTTCTTACCCCAGCCATGTGGAAGTGGAGGAGCCATCGTGCATATTGTGACTCACATCACACCCTTTTTCTCAATCCCGTCAATCTTCCTTCTCTAAGGACAATCTTAGAAAGCCCTTGGGTCCATCTGTCTTTTGGTTGGTTCCACCCAATTTACTGGTTGGGTTTTGAGAACACATATGTTTATTAAATAGCATAAGTAAGTTGAGCAAGATGCTGAGTTTAAGTGGTTTGTCTGAGGTCACATAGCCTGTATGGGTGGACTTGAACCCGGGTCTTCCTACCTCAGAGGACAGTTGTCTATCTACTACACTATGATATCAGATAACTGCTATTAGAATATAAGCTACATGAGTGCTGACTACTACATATACTACACATACATGTATGTATATATGGATGTATATAGAAATATAGAAATACATAAATGTAAGATATATGTATATGTTTATATATTTTATTTATTTAGTATTTATCACAGTGCCTGGCATATAGTAAATACTTAATAACTAAAATTCATTTTTCATTCATTTTCATTATCACTGACAATACCTAACATTCAAAGTTTATACAAAAAAAGTCTTTATAGCATCTTATGCCATTTCAAATGTAAATTTGTTTAACATTTTATTATTTTATGTTCTGTGATTATATTATATTATATATTTGCCATACATGTATCATGAAGAGGGTATGTTATGCAGAATCTCTAGATATTATTAAGAATATGGGTTCTAGCTCTCCCTACAACTTTCTGGGCACATCCTTAGATGTCCTGGTCATTCGCTGAGTTTCCTAGTACTTAGACAGCAACTTCTTCCTTGTTCTCTGAATATTACATTCCTACCTTGTTGCCTTTTTGGGAGACTCACACTGGTTTTTGATTAGCCTAAAACAAATCCAAAGCACAAGAAGCCTCTCTACTCCTGGTTAGCCCCCCTTCCCATCCTGTTTGATAGAACCTTCCCCTTTTATTCCTTGTCTCTTTATCTTTCTCTCATCTTTGATGACCTCTCTATCTGTACTTTCAAGCCTCTTCTCGTTCAACACTCTCCCTGCTGGGGTTTGAATCGCTTACCCAATTACAGACGCTGAAAGGCTTCTCTCCCAGGAGGTAGATGGTGTGAATTCCGAGCCAGTGCCAAGGACACCTTTTATAAGGGATCCCCAGGCTCTGCGGCTGCTGCTGCTGCTGCTGCTAGGAGACACAGTTCTAGTGGGAGAAGAAGACACTTTACAACCCAAGGCATGAGCCACCAAGTCCCACGTGCCAGACAATTCTTGACATTCCCCAGCCCTATTCCCTCATGATTTCCATTTAGCCCCTCATCATTCTGAAGCTGCTTTTCTTACAAGTGGCATATCTATATGGTGCCTTCTGGTAGCTGAAGTATTTGCCCGATTTGGGACTCACTCCTCCCACCTTCTCGCTGTCTTGTTTCCTTGTCCAACTCCGAAGTGACTCGGAAGACTACCATGATGACATGTGAGAGATCCAGCATTTCTTGACAATCTGAAGGTTTATTTTATCTCATTGTCTCAGGCACCAATCTCTTGGAAAGTAAGTATTTCCTCCCTGAGGGAACTTAGCCCTTCATGCCTGTGTTTTCACTTGTGTAAGTTAGTACGTCTAGTTTTAGGTAGAGTTTACACAAGATAACTGTTTTGTCAGGGGAATAGAACATCTGACCTGGAGTAAGGAAGATCTGAGTTCAAATCTAGCCTCAGACACTTACTAGCTGTATGACCTTAGGCAAGTCACTTAACCCCTATTTACCTCAGTTCCTCATCTATAAAATGAGGACATACTGGAGAAAGAAATAGCAAACCACTCCAACATCTTCGTGAAGAAAATCCCATGGATAAGTCCATGGGGTCACAGAGTCAGACATGACTGAACAACAATATTGAATCATTCACATAAAGTCACAGAGTAAAAAATCAGAAGGGGCCTCAGTGATCATTTAGTTCAAACCATACACTAAAAGAATTCTCTCTACTACACAGTAGAGAAGTAATTATCTAGTCTTTGCTTAAACACTTACAATGATAGGGAAAGCCACTACATTTCTAAGGAAACCTCTTCTCCTTTGACATTAATTGTATTTTTAGGAAATTGATCTTTCTACCAAACCTAAATTGTTATCTTTTAAAATTTATTTATTTTATTTTTAATTTATGGAATAAAACAAGCATTTCCTTAACATAGTATGATAAAAAAGATGGTTGCACATGAAACTGCAAATCTCTCATGCGTAACATGCTATTCTTTTAAGATATATAATACAATTATCATATAAATTTCTTTTTTTCCTTTTTTTCTCTCCCCCAGAGATGACTACCGTTAGACACAAATTTTATATATATAAACACACACACACATATATGTATATATACACACAATAACATATATGTGTGTAAAAAATCATTCTATAAATCCTTCTATTTATCAGTTCTTTCTCTGAATGCAGATAGTCCAAATTAGTTACAAAGGACACATGGAGGAAGACACTAAAATGATTATCTTTGCAGTTGTGAGCCCTTACTCATTGCCTTCTCTGGGACCAAACTGAACACGTCTAATCTACCTGCTTAAACGAATTGAAGATAACTATCAAGTTTGCTCTCCCTGAGTCTACATTCTTCAGGCTATACATCTCTAATTCGTTCAACTGAATCTCATGTATCACGACTTCATGATGCTTTGCCAGTCTCCTTGCCCTACACGAATACTCTCTAGATTCCTAATGTCCTTCCTAAAACTTGGTCCTCAGGACCAAACTCTGACCAAGGCAAGAGCATCATGGGACTATTACCTTCCTATTTTGAAAACTTTAATTGGAATCAATTACATTAACCCCCTTTGGCATTGTATGTCACAATAAATTCATCTGAGCCTGTGGTCACCTGCAAGTACAAACCCAACAGATCATTGGGCGCTCACCTGAAAACCTCTTTCTAGGGTGATTGCAACATTTTAATAACTAGGTCTTGGATCAGGCTATCTGGGCCCTTCTGATTCTATGAAATTATAGTCTTGCTAGTCCAGTTTTCTCCATCTCCCTGCCCTGAAAAGTACTGCAATGAACCGTAGTAGGTAATTACCTAAAATTGAAATTTATCTAGAACATTCCTCAAATTCACATGTTTAGTAACCTTTTTTTTTTAAAGGATATAGGGTGATTATAACATGATCTATTCTTAATGGAACCATACGAGCTCTTTGTAATAACCTTTTTTTCTAGATTTCAACCCTTATCCTTTTAGGAAAGCTTTACAGAAATTTCCCAGGAATGAAATCAGCTGGTTTGAATGAGACCATAGGTAGTCGACTTCATTCTCTTACCTATTTTGCAATTTGGGAGACATTGCTCTTTCTCCAATTCTGTGGTACCTCTGCTATTTTCCATAACATTTCAGAGATCACTAATGAAATCTACCCATTCTTCCTGTTAGCCGGGGCCATAGACTTAGGTGCCCTTACATTGCTTCCTGACTTATCTTAGGTATAAATTACCCATTCTCAATTGTTGTTCTTTCCTTTCAAACCAAAGATTATTACCGTTGACAGAGAAAATAGAAGCAAAATAACAAGCAATTCTTATTTCCCATTATCATTGGTTATCAACATCCGACCTACTGTCATGCAGTGGTGCTATCACATGCTTTCACCATATTCTTTTCCCTAATAGAATTCAACTAAAATTATGTTCAGTCCTCATTTTTGCTTGACCCAACAAGTCTTCATACTTAACATGATGCTACAACCCACAGATGTGGGACCATGGAGTTGGTCATTTTTTATTGTCTGGGTTTTCTTGAAATCTTACATTTTGTTAACATGTAGTGGTCATCAGGACTTAATAGGACATCTTGGGGTTGAAAGAGGGAGAAGAGGGTAGTGTATGTGTGAGGGAGTGTTATATTCCTAAACTTTTCAATATTATGTGTTAATCTGACTTTCTTCCCATTCAAAACCCTCACCCAAATCACATTACCCACGCATACACAAACATATGAGTCATTGACAAAAAGGACTATTTTTTAATCCACATACAAAGGAGATCGGTCTTTTTCCAAGTGGTTACCTTGGAAGATTTGGTATTTATTTGTTGTTGCTATTCCAAGCATTCATACAAATCCTTGATTAGAATTGCCAAATAATGATGATGTGATGGCAACAATGATGTAACTTACTGATATTGACAAAGATGCTGAGAATGTTGAGTATGTAGATGGTGAGGATGAGGATGAAGATGGTGGCAACACAATATCCAAGAGAATTTTTGATCTTCCACTGTGGAGAACACGTGACTTGTAAGTTTGTTTTTTTAGGCACATCTATGGCAACTACCCAAGACCATAGGAGTTTGTTCTTAGGATAATCAGGAGCCATGGAAACATTACTATACTCCTTTATTGACTCCTCAATTGGAAGGTAAAAATAATAGTTACCTAGAAACATTCTGGCAATTACAGGTACAGTGTCCTTGGAAAATTCAACTCTGTTAGCCAAACACTTAACAAATACGGAGTACCTACTCTGTGCAAGGTGAGGCACTAGGGTCAGGGTGGGGGACAATGTACACAGATACCTAATATTTGTTCCCTGTTCACATGGAGCTTACATTCCAGTGAGACAGAGATGATATAGACCCAAGAGAAGATAAATAACCACACAGGGTAACAAAATGTAAGAAATATCACAGGATAGTAAGTAAATAGTAGTCAAATGATGAGAAAGGGGAATTCACAGGAGAGATCAATACGTTCTGGAAAGACATATGGAACAGGTAGGATTTCAACTTTCAGTGTTTATGATGTGGACTCATCCTTTTTTCTGCTCATCATTCTTCTTTTCCATCTTGGGGCAAAGTCATAGAATTGTCCTATGCGCTAGGTAATCTTTCTGGCTCCTTAATTTATATCTATATCTATCTATCTTCTTGGGATCTTCTTACAAATATGAAACAGCTTAATATGTAAAGTACTGAACAAAAACCTCTTTGACTTAAATTTTCTTTTAAAAACTGCCAAGATAGAGAAAAGAGTCCTACAAATAGTATTGAGTATGAAAGGTACTTTGTACAGTTTGTACAAGATGTTACAATGAGAGAGAAACATCTCTGTTTATACAAAGTCTTCCTTTGATAGATGATTAGTAAAACAGTTCTCAAAATAAAAGTGTCAAAGTATTAATAACCATATGAAGGAATGCTCCAAATCACTAATAACATGGGAAACATAAATCAACACAACGCTTATGTTTCATCTTCCACCCAGCAAATTGAAAAAGAGTGAGAAAAGATGGGATTACTCAATGTGGGAGGAGTATGGAAAGACAGGAATACTAATGCATTATTGATGCCTCTATGAATTGGTACAACCATTTAGGATAGCAATTTGGATTTAATGCAGATTAAATGACTTAAATGTCCATGTCCTTTGACCTAGAGATACCAGTACTAGGTATATACTCCAAGGGTAACATTGATGAAAAGAAAAACCCAAAAAAGAAAAACCCAAAAAATATTTGCAGGAATGTTTTTATGGGAGCAAAGGACTAGAAACAAATTAAGTGTCCATCAATTGTGAACCGACTAAAATCGTGTTACAAGAATGTCATGAAATATTACTGTGTTCTAAGAAACAAACAAGATGGATGCAGAGAAGCCTAGAAAGACTCGATAATAATAGCTAGTTTTTATATAGCACTTTTAGGTTTGTTTTACAAACATTGTCTCATTTTATCCTCATAACAACTCTGAGATGTAGAGGATATCATTATTTCCACCTTACTAGTGAGGAAACTGAGGCAGGCTGAGGTAAGTGACTTGTCCCATATAGCTAGTAAGGTGAAATTTGAACTCGGATCTTCCTGACTCCACTGCTCTATCCACAGCACCACCTAGCTGACTCTTTGTTGGTGTTGACGCATTTTGGTTTTAACTGACTCTCCATGACCCTATTTTGGGTTTTCTTGGCAAGGATACCAGAGTGGTTTGCCATTTCCTTCTCCAGCTCGTTTGACAGATGAGGAAACTGAGGCAATTAGAGTCAAGTGACTTTCCTAGGAACACATAGTTATTAAGTATCTGAGGCCACACGCGAATCTTGGTCCTCCTGACTCTAGGGCCAGTGTTTTATTCAGTGCACCACTTAGCTGCAGATCCAGAAAACAATATACACAACCATAAGGAAGGATAAAAATAAGCTTTTACTCAGTTCCTACTATACGCCAGGTACTCTGCTAAGTGCTTTACAAATAGTATCTCATTCGATTGCCACAACAGCCCTAGGAGTTAGGTGCTGTTATTATTCCCAATTTGCACTTGAGGAAATGAGGCAAATAGAGGTTAGGTGTCTTGTGCAGGGTCACACAGCTAGTAAATGTCTGAGGCTGGATTTGAACTCAAGACTTTCTGATCCATCTACTACAACAATGTAAATAAAAAGACCAATCACAAAGTCATTAAAACTTAATGTTGCAAAATTATAAAGAATAAGTTTAATGCCACCCCCCCCCAAAAGAATGATGAGAAGAATCCCTCACTCCTTTGCAGACGTTGGGGTCCTTGGATAGGGAATATTACTTATAATGTAAGATCTTTAAATGTATTAATCAGCTATGATGAATATTTTTCTCTTTTCTTTTAAAAATTCTTTATTAGGGATGACTTTCTGGGAGGAAGAGAGGGGAAATCTAGATGATATAAAAATAAAAGTAAAAATAAAAAATTTAATTAAAATTGATATCTAGAAATATGTATGTGTATATGTATACACACACACACACACACATATATTTAGAGGCATGCATATATGTGTATGCATAGAATTAGCTTTGTTTTGTGTTCCGGATTTGTTCGAGGTTAGAGGGAATAGTTTTGTGATTTTATCAGTGTTTGGAGTTCTAGTGTTGAAGTGTATTTCATAGAAGTTGATTGGCTACTTGGCTGCTGTGCATATCCTAAGAGAGATGCCTGGGCACTGAGTATTGCCATCCATCTGCTGTGCCACTCCACCGTAAGGACTATGGGGTCTTTCTAACTCACTTGGAGCTGAAACCTTCCGTATATATTATCGCCAGCATCAGAATCCTTGAGAACAGGAACAGTCTTCCTTTTCTATTTGTATGCCCAGAACTTAGCACAGTGCTTGCACATAGTAAACATTTAACAAATACTTTATTAATTCATTCATAAGTCAGAAAATTATTGATTTAGATTAATTATTGATATAGATCAAAGATAGAAGTTGAGCTCAAGAGACCTTAGAGATTCTTTGGTCATTGGTATCATTTTGTAGATGAGGAAACAGTGACATAGAGGAGTTAAATGACCTGCCTGGTGACAGAGGCAGCATTTGAACTCTGGTCCTGAGACTTTATTTTTGCAATCTTTCTACTGCCCCACTCTGCCTCCATTTATCCCACATTAGACGTATGAAAGCAGTTACTGTTGCCCAAATCTTCTTACTTGGTAACCTCATCTACTCCCATCATTCCAATTAATATCTCTGTGCATGTGATTTACAGATCTCTGTATCCAGCCCTAGTATATCTCTTGGGGAAGGAAATGGTAAACCACTCCAGCATATTTGCCAAGTAAACCCCAATTGGAATCATGAAGAATAGGACAGAACTGAAACAACTGAACAGAAACAAATAACAACAATATATCTCCAGTCTCATGTCATTAACTTCTTATCAGATACTTTAAAATGAAATAGAAATCTCAGACTCAACATAAGTGCAAAATAGAACTCTTTCCTCAAAATAACACCCATCTTCAGAACTTCTATATATCTGTTGAAGGCATCAATTAATCAGTCAATCAACAAGCATTTATTAAATGACAGCTACATACCAGGTCCTGCATTAGGCAATAGGGATGCAAAGAGGCCACATCCTTCTAGTCTTTCAGGTTTGTATCTCTGAGCTACCCTTGACTTCTCAGTCTCTCTCACCTCACACATCCATTTGGTTCCTGAGTATTCTGTCATTTCTATCTCTACAACATCATTAGTATCTGTCTCTTTTCTTCTGCTCACATAACTACCACCCTAGTTATGACCCTCATTACCTATCACCTGAGATATCACAATAGCCTTTAATTGATTTTTCAGCCCACCCCTTCCCTCTAAATCCATCTTACATCCAGCTGACAATGAATTTTCTAAAACTTAGCTCCGACCAGTAATTCCCCTACACTTTAAAGTCTATCACCACCCTATTGCCTTCAAGATAAAATGTAAACTCTGTATTGACATTTCAAGCCTTTCAGAAGGTAGTCCTAACCTTCCCTTTGAGATTTATTATGTAAGTCACTACCCTTTGTGCACAGTGTGGTCCAGCCAAATAGGTCTTCCTGTTTTCCCTCATATCTGACCCTCCAGCTCCTGTCCTCCTAGCTTTGGATGTGCTGTATCTCATTCCTGAAATGTACTCCCTCCTCCCCTCCTCTTCTCAGGACTCACTGTTCTTCTCAAGAAGCAACTCAAGCATCACCTTCTACATGAGTCCTTTCCTCATTTCTCTGGTTTCTATCACTCATCCTCCTCAAATTGCCTGCATTTATTCAACACATTCTATATAGTCTTACTTCTGTATATGTTGTTTCCCCAGGAGGATTGACTTCCTATTGGGCAAGGGCAGGGACTGCTTCCTTTTTTTTTTTTTGGTTCCCATTGCTGACACAGTACCTAGAATGTAGCAGGTATATGCAAATCCTTGCTGCTTAACTGATGGATTTGAAATCCCACCATGATGGTTTTGAACACTTAGGGATTGTGGTAACTCTCTATCAGGCTCAGGCAAATCAAACATGAGATCAATTCTTGCTTTTTTGGAAGTAAGAGCTGCCAACTCTGACAGCCTACTCAGAGAGAAAAAAAATGACTTTGTCTCTTAAACCAGAAAATTTGAGATTATAGGTGAATGGTATAGTCCAATATTAGAGGCAAAATAATCATCACCAGATAAAGACCGTGTATTTTGTTTTATTTGTTGCGAATGGCCAATGACCAATTGGATCTAATGTCAGGCAGATTCAAGGGATAAGGTCGATAGTGGTTTCTGGAGAGCAAGATGTACAATTGGGAAGGAAAGGCTGTCAGTCTGAGGGAAGGTCATTAGCTTTGGGTTCTACATTGTGGATTGTTGGTGTAGAGATTCCGATGATCAGCAGCAGCTGCCAGAACTCCCACAGCAGCCCCCTGAGCTGCCACAGCAGCCCCCAGACTGCTGGCTGCGCCCACTGCCACTGTCACAGCAGTCAGACCTCTGGTGCCTGCGTCTGTGGGATCTTCTGTGATGGGAAAAGAGGCTGCAGCCACTCCCGGAGCCAGAGCTGCAGCATCCCCCAGAGCTACAGCATCCTCCAGAGCTAGAGCCACAGCAGGAAGAGACTGGAGGAGGGCAGGGAGCCTGGGGAGGGCACTTGGGAGGACACTTGGGAGGGCACTTTGGAGGGCACTTTGGTGGGCACTTGGGAGTCTGACACTTGGGAGGACACTTTGGGGGGCACTTAGGGGCCTGGCACTGCTGCTGGCTTTGCTGGCAGGACATCTTGGTGGGAATTCAGTAAACCTGAAAGATAATAAAGAAGTTCCATTAAATCTAAGTTAAATATTTGTTTCTATCATGCTTACTATGATGGCAATTGCTATCTGCAGAAAGGAATAACTTTTTCCCCTTGTAACATTTGTTTAGGTTAGAATATGAACCCTGGGAATTAACATCTGCAAAGAAGAGCCAGGACCATGGAACCCAAAGCAACCAGGCAATGAAGGTCTAGAATGATCCTGGTAGATGAGGATCCCATAATTCTTTCTCTTGCAGGGCTTGGTCCTACAATACTCTCAGAATTCACTATTCTCTCTCAAGTTACTGCCAAATAATTACTATTCCCCTGAACCTGCATCTCCACTCTTTTTAGACCTTTGCCCGCCTTTCCTTTCCTTTCCTTTGTCCCAAGCCATTGACAATTACAGTATTTATCAGTGATAGGATATGTATTTATGGACACAATCAAAAATTCTTTAAAAAGGATAGAAAGATAGAGGGCTAAACTTTTATCCAAAACAAGATAGTTCAAAGCCTTGTCCTCTCTAACATCGTCATCCCCATTTTAATCTAAGAGTTACTGAAAACACAATAGTACAAAGTTTTCCTTCTAACTGGATCATTGTTTGCTCCCCATCTGTGGAAGGAATTTTCCTTGCCTGACTGGTCATGCATTAGCCATACTAATAAGGGAACTGCGTTATTATTTTTTTGTTTCTTGATACCTGAACACTTCCTCCTCCAAAGACAATCTCAGAAGGCCCTTGGTTACATTTTCTGGGTGGTCCAACCAATAATTGGATTTGAGAACAGGTATGTCACAACACAGTATGTCCTTGTATCCTTTATAGGACCTGGTCTTTCTATAATGCTGTGCCCAAGCAACACCATGTAATATTCGTATCAACAGTTACTTGTGATGCCTCTAATTCTACTTTACTATGACTATACCACAAAGGCCAATTCAAGAGTTTGTACTGTTATGTTATTCCAACTTGTGAATTCATTTGTATAGAAAACTCCTTCGATCAATCTAGATTAGCAATTATTTCAAAATTTACAATACAAGGCATTTATATTTTGTTTCATCTTGACTGGGGACACCCAGCTAGTATATATGTCTTCTGACTGAAAAGGCAATACAAGACTGCTTCTCACATGTTAGTAACCACTGGTGATATCCAAAGTTTCCAAGAGAAAATTATTTCCTTATCCTAACTTATGCTATTTCAAACATAAAGTTAAGTTTAACCTTTATTCAACACATCAGCCATCTGTGTATTTTCAGTCTTCTGACTGAAAAGACAATACAAGACTGCTTCTCACATGTTAGTAACCACTGGTGATATCCAAAGTTTCCAAGAGAAAATTATTTCCTTATCCTAAGTTATGCTATTTCAAACATAAAGTTAAGTTTAACCTTTATTCAACACATCAGCCATCTGTGTATTTTGAAGAAGGTAAATTCTATAGAATCTCTATTGATATGTAAGTATGAGTGGGCACCCTCCCTGAAACTGACTGACCACATCCTTAGATATCTCAGTCATTGGCAAAGTTTCCTGGAATTCAGATCACAACTGCTCCCTCTCCCTCTAGATACTAGATCCATTCCTTGTGGCTTTAAAAGGAAACCCATATAGTTTTTGATCTAGAACAAATACAAAAGACAATACGCCTCTATTCCTCCTTGGCTCACGTCTCTACCTTCTTCACCATTCCCTATAGTTTCTGGTGCCTCTCCCCTCTTCCTTTATCCCTGTCCACTCTTTCCCTCCTCCTTCTCTTGGGTGCTATCACTTCTCTTGAAACCCTCTGTCCAAAAGTCTTCCACTGGGCTTTGAATCACTTACCCTGATCACAGACTCTGTAGGAGTTCTCCTAATGGAGACAGGTTATCTGAAAAGCCAGTTCCAGAGACAGCTTTTATAGAGGCTCTCTGGGCTCTGCTGCTGTCACGAGACACAGTTCTAGTGGGAGGAGAAGGCTCTTGCACAACCCAAGGCATGGGCCAGGTAAGTCTCATATGCCAAGTACTTCCCACATGATAGTCAATTTTTGGCATTCCCCAATTCATCCTCTCATGACTCCCACTCAGGTCACCATTACTCTGAGGCTGCTTTCCCACAACCAAGCCATCTCTCTATGCAGTGCCTTTGGATATATAAAGTTTTGGCTCAATTTGGAATACACTGTCCTATTTCACCATCCCAACCTCAAAGTGTCTTAGGAACGTGTTATAGAGCTATGAAGCAGAGAGCTCATCATTTCCTGAGATTCTGGAGGTCACCATCTCTATTCCACTCAAATCTGTCTGTCTGTTTGTCTGTCTTTCTAGACAGCTAGGTGTCTCAAGTGGTAGACTCAGATTTAGAAAGACCTGAGTTTGAATCTTCTCTCAGATACTTCCTAGTTGTATGATTTTGGGCAAGTCACTTAAACTCAGCCATAGTCTTCTCATCTATAAAATGATTACACTAGCACCTACTTCCCAGGGTTGCTGTGAGGATCGAATGAAATTATAAAGCACTTAGCATGGTGCCTGGCTCATAGTAGGCACCATATAAATGTGAATTATCATGTTATTTTTATTATTACACAGCAGAACTAAAGCCAGACAGAGCCAAGGAACAGGGTCAATAATAGCTTCTTTAGACCACAATCTGCAGAACAAATATCTCAGGAAGATAGCAGATGAATACAAAAAGGAGGTCAATTGCAGCCTGACATAGGGTCTGTGGCTTTTGTTCCGACTTGCTGCTTCTTAGGAGAGAAACAGAGTAGCAGCAGCAGCTCCCAGTCTGCTGCTATACCCACTGCTACTTTCTGAACTCTTGTACCAGCATCTGGGAGAATCTCCTGTGATAGTGGAAGGAGAGGCAGTAGCCACCTCTAGACCATGAGCCAGAGCTATGATCAGAGCCTCAGCATCCTCCTATCATCCTTAACTAGCACCATAGTGTTCTCTAGAGCCACAACATGGACAGGATGGAGGAAGGCATGGGGACTGTGGAGTGCAATGGTGGACACTTGAATGGATACTTGCTTTGTGCCATTTGCTTCCAACCATTTCTTTCAGTCTCCTAGGATTTAAGATGTGCATTCCTAATCCCTTTTTAAATCCTTATTTCATCTGACAGTCCACTTGAAGATAACGATCATGTCCAAACTTCTCTAATTCTTCCCTTCTCTAGGCTAAACATCTTCAGATGCTCCTCAGGAATTCAAGGTTCCTTTTTTAAAAAAAAAATTATTTATTTACTTTTAGTTTACAATATTCAATTTTACAATCCCTTGAGTTCCAAATTTCTCCCCCTCCCTCTCCTCCCCTCCCCCCCCATGATGGTATGCAATCTGATATAGGTTCTACAAATACCTTTGCCTTAAACATTAATCAAATTGTAAAGAAGAGTTATAACCAATGGAGTAAACAACGAGAAAGAAGGAACAAAACAAAACAAAACACAAGAGAGAGAGAGACAGAGAGAGCAAGCAAATAGTTTGCTTCAGTCTGCATTCAGACTCTGTTGTTTTTCTC
Source organism: Pseudochirops corinnae (assembly GCA_028646515.1). NCBI lineage: Eukaryota > Metazoa > Chordata > Mammalia > Diprotodontia > Pseudocheiridae > Pseudochirops > Pseudochirops corinnae. The sequence continues at coordinate 35,280,057 of CM053586.1, forward strand.
TGGATATGGATATCCCTTTTCATCATGAGCCTTTTGGAGTTGTCTTCTAACCCTGCATTGCTGAAAGCAGCCCAGTCTATCAAAATCTGTCATCACAGATATGATGTGTCTATAATTGTACGTACAAAGTTCTCGTTTTGCTCTCCTCACTCAGTATCAGTTTATGTAAGTCTCTCCAGATTATTATGAAGTCTGTCTGCTCCTCATTTCTTATAGCACAATAGTATTCCATTACATTCATATACTACAACTTGTTTAGCCATTCCCCAATTGATGGGCATCCTCTTGATTTCCAATTCTTTGCCACCACAAAAAAGAGTTGCTACAAATATTTTTTTTTTTTTACATATGGGTCATCAACTTCATGTCTACTCTCTGAGCACTCTCTAGTTTTCAATGTTCTTCCTAAATTTGGATATTCCGAGCTAAGTAAATACTTCAAATCAGTTTTGACTAGGTCAAGAGTATAGTGGGACCATCATATATCTAGAAGCTATGTTTACTTCATTGAACCATAAGAGAGGATAAGCTTTCTTAACTGCCACATCTTACAAATGATTTATGTTGAATTTACAACCAATAGAAACCCTCCAGTTCCTTTAAAGATCAACCACCACCTGACCACGTCTTCTCTACTTTCTTTTGGACAAGTTTTCTTGAACCCAAGGAAAAGACTTTACATTTATCCCTATTAAAATTAACCTTAATTAGTTAAACCCAATGTTCAAATTCTTCCCAACTCCTGACTCTCTCCCAATGGATTAGCTGTGCCTCTGAGTTCTATGTCATCTGCAGATTTGGTAAGCACACCATCTTTATCCACTTCATTAGTTTAAAACAGCAAAGGGACAAAGAAGCTTTGCTGCGATATATCAGGGCACACCTGAAACTCTTTTCAAGTTAATATAAAGCCATTAATGACTCCTTTCCAGGAAGTCTTTTCAAACCAATTTTAATTCTAGTGTCTTCTCTCTTAATTTGTTGTTCAGTTGTTTCAGCTCTGTCCAACACTTCATGATTCTGTTTGGGGTTTTCTTGGCAAAGATCCTGGAATGATTTGCCATTTTCTTCTCCAGTTCATTTGACAGATGAGGAAACTGAGACAAACAAGATTAAGTGACTTGCCCAGGGCACATAGTAGTAAATGTGGTTTTGAGCTCAGTAAGGTTGGATTTGAACTCAGGTCTTCTTCACTCTAGGTCTGGCGCTCGATCTACTATACCATCTAGCTTCCCCAGTGGTCCTTTATGCTTTCACCCTCTTCTTTATCCCAAAATAGCTAAAACAAACAAATAAACAACTTTTTATTCATTTGTTTATTCTTCAATCTTACTTGACCAGATAAAGTTCCACAACTGGGTGGTAATGCAACCCATAGATATAAGATGATAGAGTTAGCCATTTTTTTTTAATTTGAAGAAATATATGAATTCAACTTAACTACAAACTCAAAGGACTAACCTTTCAACTAAAACCCAGAGTTTCCATAAACAAAAGAGTTTTGACTCTTTTAAAGAGGTTAACTTAGAAGGCTTCATATTTAGTAACGATCATGCTCCGATTGGTTTCGGGAAACTTTTTTTGGATCTGTCAAAATAAAGATGATGTCCATGATGATAATGACTTAACTAATGCTTGTGTAGGTGGGGATACAGATGCTGAGGCTGTAGATCATGAAGATGAGGATGGAGATGATGACAATCTAATACCAAGGAAGACTTCCTGCTGACACATAGCTCATATAACTTCTTTTTCTTCAGGAATTTCCACTGACACTACCCAGGAAAAAAGTAAAAGATCTTTCTTGGGATGTATGGTCTTGGAAATATCTACCTATCTATCTACTTTGTCACCTTAATTATAAGGAGTGAATGACTGTAGAACTCATATGCATCAATGTTGACTATTTATGAGGTCATTGCAGAGTTCAATTCCACCACTTAGTCAATCAATAAACATTTACTGAGTGTCTATATTCCCTGAAAATTCCTAGACCAAATAATGTGTTAAATATAAGAGATACAATTAGAAAAGCTCTAGAGAAGCTCACATACAACAGACAACAACAACAAGATAATAATAATAATAATAATAGTAATAGTTAATATTTATATAGCACTCACTATATGTTAGACATTAGGCTGAGTGCTTTACAATTATGTTGTTTGATCCTCACAAGTCTAGGAAGTAGACATTATTATTTTTTATAGATGAGGAATATGAAACTTACAGTGGTAAAGTGACTTGCCCAGAGTGACACAGTTAGTAAGTGTCTGAGGCCAGATTTGAACATACTAAGATGAATTTTCTGGATTTCAGGTCTATTCACTATGGCACCACCTTGTTGCCCCCCCTAAAAACTAATAGCTATGTATATTATGGCAATCAAATGGGTCTGGAGTCAGGAAAATTTCTACCTCAATCATTTACTAGCTGTCTGACCTTGAGAAATTTACTTAACCTTTGTCTACCTTAGTTTCCTCATCTGTAAAAAGGGGGTAATAATTGCACTTACTTCACAGAGTTGTGACGATCAAGTATCAATGAGATAATATATACATATTGTGTCATAACATTATATATAATAACATATATTATGTATAACATATGTGTAATGTTATTATATATAACACTATAGAAAGTGTTATATAAATGCTGGCTATGATGATATTCCTCCAGAAAGAGGAGTACTTAATGCTCTGGTGGACAAATATATGGATATGAGGGTTTTATATCTTCCAACTCAAGGTCAATGAACAAGTATGAAGTATATCAACAACAATCCAGAGGTCTCTATTTTAGATAATCATCATTTTAAGATCCTGACTTAGAATACAAAAGGCATGCTATATCTCTCAACACAATCCTGGGAAATAGAGCTTTGGTTTCTAGGTTTTCTTTCTGGTATTATGGAATTCTAGATTCAGTACATATTTATATGGTGAATATGTGTTACTCAATGGTGGGGAAGGGACCAGGTTATAGAAGCACAGAATGTTAGAGTTGAAAGAAAGCTCAGAGGTCAATTTTTCTTGCCTATCTCATAAGGAGAATCCCTATAAAAGCGTACCTGATAGGTGGTCATCCAGATCCCACGTGAAGACCTAGAAGGGAGAAAGAAAAGGCACTGCCTCCTGACACAGCCCATTCCACTTATTTTTAATTTTATAAAAACTTCTTTTAGACTTAAGGACCAGAACACAAATACAGAATAGAGAAAAGAGACAAAAACATATCCTAAACTTAAATATTGAAACTTAAATACAAAGAAAGAAAAAAAAAAGCATGTCGAGTGCATAGCAGAACATAAGAGAAGACTCAAAATACGTAACCATAAATTTTCATTTCAAGAAAGCCCATATGATAAATAATACATGTTGTGTTGAAAACTGTCCATCTTTTCTTTGCTTCTTTGTAAGTTTTCTTCTATTCAAAACTGAACCCAATATTCCAGATGTACTTTGATCAGGATAGAGTACAATGGTCCCACCCCTTCCTTATTCCAGGTAAGTTTTACCTCTCAACACTGCCTATGACTGTGATAACTCCTTTTAGCTTCCATTTCACACTGTTGACTCATCTTGAGATGATTCCTCAAGAGAGACTCATCATATCTTCAGCCTCCAAAACTTTGCCTTCAAATCCCCCAATGCCCTATGACCCCTCCCAGCCTAAATATTTTGAGAAGCAGCTTCAGCTAATTTGAATATCCTCTCCAGGGTGACTCATGAGGAGTTGAAGGATGATTAGAGAGAAGTTGAGAAATTAAAACAAAGTCCAGGGGAGAGATTTCAGATCACAGGACATACTTCTGATTTCATGAGTCCTGTTTTGTTTAACTTGTCTTCTTTTTTTTTTTCAGCAAGATTTTTCTTCTTTGATCCGTGTATCTGCAAGGGAAGTTCATAATAATACACTGATAGAGAGATTCCTATATTTCCTGGTTGGGGTCGATATACCAGAAAGGGAAAAATTCCCCCTGTGTTGCATAGGACCAATGAGAGCTTCTGAAAATAGGGCTGAACTAGAGAAGGGGAGGGGGACTTGTTCAGGATGACATTAACCAACCAATTAAGCAATAAGCATTTATTAAGTGCCTACTATGTACTAAGATCTCGGGATACAAAAAGAGGCAAAAGATAGTCCCTGCCATTAAGGAGGGCTGCTAGGTGACATAATGCATAGAGCACAGGGCCAGGAGTTAAAAAACAGTCCCAGACACTTACTAGCTGTGTGACCCTGGGCAAGTCACCTCACCATGTTTACCTCAGTTTCCTCATCTGTCAAATGAACTGGAGAAGGAAATGGCAAACCACTCCAGTATCTCCACTGAGATTTAGAGCATTTTTCCATATGCTTAAAAATATCTTTAATTTCTACCTCTGAAAATTGCCTGTTCATATCTTTTGACCATTTATCAATTGGAGAATGACTTCTATTCTTATAGATTTTACTTAATTTCCTGTATATTTTAGAAATGAGTAATCTGGAACTATGCCCGAAGGGCTATAAATAATTGCATACCCCTTGAACCAGTAATACCACTTCTGGGGTTGTATC
>CM053586.1:35285116-35301349 GCA_028646515.1 Pseudochirops corinnae
CTAGAAAGAACAGAGTTTAAATGCAGACTGAAGCAAACTACATGCTCTCATTCTTTTCCGTGTTTGGTTTTGTTTCCTCTTTCCCATTGTTCATTCCATTGGTTACAACCCTTCTATACAACCAGACTGATGTCCAATGTGAAAGTATTTGCAGATCCTAGAGAGATACCTGAAAATGGGAGAGAGGTATTCTAGGAGACTTATAACTGCTCACCCTACCTTAGATACAAGACTCCTTAAAAAGATAATATTCTTCCTAGATGAAGAGGGTATTGGAGTATGGGAAGAGACTATTTGAGTGTGAGATCTCCTCCCCTTCTAACCTCATAGAATAAACACAAGGACAGACCGGATGGTATATGGTCCAGGCTGAGTGTACTCACTACAGAAAACTGTATTTATTTTTAAGAGGCATTTTCAGGTTGCCCAAAGAGCAGCACTGCTAGAATTTGTCAAGCAAATGTTGCAAGCTTGCAAAGCACATAGCACCTCAGGGGTCCTGCTTTTGCTGTTTTGTGTGCCTTAAAGACTGACTGTCTACTTGTAGCTATTTCTGATGCTTAAGGTGGCACAGTAGATAGAGCTAAGGGCCAGGATTCAGGAGGACCTGAGTTTAGGGGGTTGAAGGCCTTTTTAGAGAGAGGGAGGCTATGGGGGACATTCCCACATATCAAGTCCTTTTTGTTGTCTATTTTTAAAATAATATTTTCCCCCAATTACATGCAAAGGTGATTTTAGAATTCATTTAAAAATTTTTGAGTTCCAAATTTTCTCCTTCTCTTTTTCAGCTTCCCCCTCCCTGAGATGGTAAGGAATTTGATATAGGTTAAGGCTCCAGAATTCTTCATTATCTGGAGAAGCAGTTGTAGAAAAGGGAGGTTAAAGGCGTAATGAATAAAAATACTAGGCTAGTGGTGGGGACCGTGTGGCCTTGAGGCCACGTGTGGCCTTCTAGGTCGTTGGGTGCAGCCTTTTGACTGAATCCAAGTTTTACGGAACAAATCCTTTTATTAATTCCATGAAATTTGGATTCAGTCAAAGGGCTACATTTGAGGGCCTAGAGGGCCACATGTTACCTTGAGGTTGCAGGTTCCCCGCCCCTGTACTAGGCTGACCCAAGGTTTTGTAGACAATGAATGTTTATTGCAGCATCTTTGGGTACCTGAAAAGTACTAATCACACCTGCTGATCAGGTTAAACAGCTAAGGAGATGGGCTAAGAGGCAAAATTAGAAACAAGGAAAGTAAATTGAGCAGGTCACTGATCCTCCCTAAATGAATGAATGAATGGATGGATGGATGGATGGATGGATGGATGGATGGGTGGATGAAACATTCATTAAATGCTTACCATATGCAGAATATTGTACTAAGTGCTGAGAATATGAAGTGGAAAATAAGGCAGTCCAGGCTTTCTAGGAGCTTGCTTTCTAACGGGGAGTGGGTAGACGAGGTTAATGCAGAGGAAAAACTTATGGGAGAGTCTGAAGGCAGACCAGGTGTTCTTCAGTCTGCTGGTGCCTCTCCCATTCACTAGATGGTGATTTGGGTTTTAAAGCTGGCTGTAACTGGTGGCTACCCAAACCACGTTTATAGAGCTCAATTGTATACATAGACAGGCAATATCTTATTGCAGTATATTCCAGTAATTGGGTTGGATGCCAACCAGCCAGAGCGGCCCTGGCCCAAGTTGAATTAAGTGTACGATATGATTCAAAAATAATAAAAAACAACCTGTGGTTTGGTATGCTCTGGTTCACAGGCCCCATTGTGTCAGAGACAAGGGTAGCTTCTGCAGTCAGAGAGTAGGTGATGGATAACCCAAAGGGATCAAAGGCTATTCACAGTTTTCCAAAAATAGAATAAAGCTCCCTGGCCAGGAAGCCCGGGATGAAATGGATGCAGATTCAGAGGCTGCGAAGCTAGCTAAGGGAAGAGCCTGATCACCAAAGAGCTGATCGCAGGTCACCAGCAACCAATCTCTTCTCCCCCCCCCCCCCACCAGCTAACACTTATACATCGCTTACTGTGCTAAGCACCTCACAATTATCATCTCACTTGATCCTTCCCACAACCCTGGGGCAGCAGGTGCTGTTGTTCAGTCATTTCAGTCATGCCTGACTTTTCCTGACCCCTTTTTTTGGTTTGCCATTTCCTTCTTCAGCTCATCTGACAGATGAGGAAATTAAAACAAACAGGGTGAAGTGACTTGCCCAGGGCCACACAGCTAGTAAGGGTCTGAGGTTAGGTTTAAACTCGGGGCAGGGTCATTGGTCTTTGAGTCTACATTTCTGCTTCTTGGTGGAGAGCCAGATTGGCAGCCACCACTCCCACAGAGCCAGAGCTACTTCATTCCCTAGAGCTGGACCCACAGAAGAAGAGCATCGAGCTTGGCAAGGACACTAAGATGGGCACTTGGAAGGGCATTTGGGTAGACATTTGGGAGGGAAGTTGGGGTCTGGCACTACTGCCAGTTTCACTGTCAGAACATTTCTATGCAAGTTTAGTTGGAAAGATCATAGAGAAGGTACCTCAAACCAAGGCTAAGAATTTTCTTCTATTTGGGAACTATGCCCACTGTGATGATAACTAGTGTCTAGAATTCATTTGTGTTCAGAAAGGAAAGACTTGAGGAAGATTTTTTTTCCTCCAACAAAAATTGTTTGGACTAGAATATAAGGCTAAAAATGGGCATCTCGGAAGAAAATCTAATACTGACTGAGTGTGACACCTGAGCAAACAAGGCTATCATACAGATAGAAAGAGAATCACCCAAAGACAAAGGTCACTGTGAATGTAGATTTATTGTTGTAAATGGACAGTGGTCAAAGGTGAGTAGTGTAACTAAGGTTAGGCAGATTCAAGGCACAGTGTCAATTGGGTTTGGGGAGAGCAGGGGTGACACAGAGCATTGTAGGGAGAAGTAGGTGAATCTGCAGATGAAAGCAGGTCATTATTGGCCTTGGGTTCCATGTTGCTGGTTCTTGGAGCAGAGAGAGCCAGATGATCAGCAGCAACCCCCTGAGCTCCCACAGCAGCCCCCAGAGCTGCCACAGCAGCCCCCAGACTGCTGGCTGTGCCCACTGCCACTGTCACAGCAGTCAGACCTCTGGTGCCTGCGTCTGTGGGATCTTCTGTGATGGGAAAAGAGACTGCAGCCTCCTCCAGAGCCAGAGCTGCAGCATCCCCCAGAGCTGGACCCACAGCATCCCCCAGAGCTGCAGCATCCTCCAGAGCTAGAGCCACAGCAGGAAGAGACTGGAGGAGGACAGGGAGCCTGGGGAGGGCACTTGGGAGGACACTTGGGAGGGCACTTTGGAGGGCACTTTGGTGGGCACTTGGGAGTCTGGCATTTGGGAGGACACTTCGGGGGACACTTAGGGGCCTGGCACTGCTGTTGGCTTTGCTGGCAGGACATCTTTGCAGAAATTCAACCTGAAAGGCAATACAGGAGACACATAAAACCCAGGTTAAGTATTTATTTTCATTTGGGATCAATGCATGAAGTGACGATGGCTAATGTCTAGAATCCATTCTTATCTAAAAAACACACACCTAAGGAAATGTTTCCTCTAGTAAAATGATTTTGGGTTGGAATATGAAGCCAAGGACTGACTATCAGCGAAGAATATTTAGACCTCATTTATTTCTCCTTTTTTTTGAACTCAACCCCATAACATCCTTAGGATTCACCCTCTTTTGTCATGCTACTGTAGAATGGAGACTGCCACCTGGACCTCCCACCCTCCTCTCTCTCTATTTGTCCCTTTTCACTTTTCTCAGTCCCAAACCAACAATTATTTTCATATTTATCAGGAACCACCCAAAGTCTGCCGCAAAGCACAAATATTTGAGGTTGCCTCATATCATTTCAAATTAACCTAAAATTTTACATTTTAGTAACCTATTACTGAAATATATATATATATATATACACACATATACATGTATGTATATGTGTGCATATGTATGTGTGCACACACATGAATGCACAAAGAGAGGAGGCGTTAAGTTAAACAGAATCTCTATTCACACATATGCATAATTGTTCTAGATGGAAATACATGTTCCCTGTAACTGCCTGGGTACATCCTTAGGCTCCAAAGCAGATTTTCCTGGAACAAACCACAACTACCCACTTTTCCTGTAGACCAGGGCAAGGAACCTGCAGCCTTGAGGCCACACATGGCCTTCTAGATCCTTAAGTATGGCCTTTTAACTGAATCCAAATTTTACATAACAAATCAGAGTAACACAAATCCAAAGAACAACAAACCTTTATTCTTAACTAAACTAATTTCTCAATCTGCTTGTTCTTGGTCTCTATTTTTATCTGCCTTGATCCTTTTTTCATCTTTGCTTCCCATTCCTATCTCTTTCTCCTCCTTTTTTGTCCCTCTCATCTCCTCCTGAAACACCCATTTTTGAAGCCTTGCCTTGGATTTTGAAGTACTTACCAGATCAGAGACACTGATAAGCTGGTCCTTGAGGAGGCAAATTGTGTGAGGAGTCAGTGCCAGAGATACCTTTTATAGGGATTCTCCAGTCTCTGCTGCTGCCATGAGACACAGCTCTAGTGGGAGGAGAAGGCTCTTTCACAACCCAAGGCATGTGCCAGGTAATTTCCATATGACAGGTAATTCTTGACATTCCCCAGCCCCATTCCCTCAAGATTCCTACTTGGCTATCATCATTCTGAATTTGCTTCTCAATGACCAAGTGGTCTATCTGTCTGTCTATCTGTCTGTCCCTTAGGAACCCTCACATAATGAGGTATTTGCCCCCATTGCTCCATCCTTCCTTCCACTGTCTTGGATCTCTGCCCTAACCCCAAAGTGGCTTGGGAACCTCCAGTGAAGTCAGGATGTGGAGAGATTCATCCTTTTCTAAGAATCCAAAGGTCCTATTCACTGCCCTATCACCACCTGTCCCTTCTCTGAATCTACATCTGATTATCCTTGTGGGAGCCCAGCCCTGCATGCCTGTTATTTCATATGTCTAAGTCAACCGGTCTATTTTTAGGTGGTGTCTACACAACAGTGCCCTTTAAGAACTTAGGCAGTTCCATTATGGCCATCTCTCAGTAGTGTTCCCTAGGAACACCCAAGCACAAGTTTCAGAGGAACCTCTGATTCACTCATGATAAGTCATTGAATTAAGAGAGTCCCCAGTGGCTATCTAGTTCAAAACATGCCTGAAAAAGAATTCCCTTTACCACATACCAGACAAGTGATTTTTTTCTTCAGATTTTACATGAAGACCTCCAACAGATTGAATCTTTCTTCATTGGTCCAAATTTTTTCATGTTTTTCTAAATCAACTAGCTCATCATTTCCTACACCACTGCAGTATTCAAACCAATCACATCTTATCTGAGAGACTATCTATGAAAGTTTCTTCCCAATTTTCTATATTCCTTCTGTTCTTGGCTACGTTGGTTTTATTTATATAAGAAAGTTTTAATTTAAAGTAATCAAATCATCCATTTTACATTTCAACAATAATCTCCTTTTAAAATATAGTTTCAGGTCTGATATTGCTGAATCTCCTTCCTTTACATTTTCTCCCCTAGTTTCTTTGAAATTCCTGAGCTTTTGTTCTTCTAAATGAACTTTGTTATTATTTTTCTAACTCTGTGAGATAATTTTTGAGTAATTTAATTGGACTGGCATTGCATAGATAGATTATCTAGGTAAAATTGTCATTTTATATTATATTGACTTTACCTACCCATGAACAATAAATACTACTCCAAGTATTTAAATTTGACTTTACTTTTATAAAAAGTATTTTATGTATATAATCATGTAGTTCCTGTGTCTGTTTTGGCAGGTATACCTTTGGATATTTTATTCTCTTTAGTTTGGTCTAAAACAATATTGAATAATATTAGTGACATAGTGTAGTTTTTGTATTTTTTCTTTTAATTAATTCTATTTTAGCTTTTACTTTGTCTGAGATCATGATTACTATCCTTGTTTTTTTACATAATAAATTCTGCTCTAGTCCCTTATTTTATCTTTGTATCCCTCATTTTTTATTGTGCTTTCTAAAAGCAACATATTATTGAATTCAAATTTTTAATCTGCTACCATTTGGGATTTTCTCGGAAGAGATACTAGAGTGGTTTGCCATATCCTTCTGCAGCTCATTTTACAGATCAGGAAACTGAGGCAAACAGGGTTAAGTGACTTGCCCAGGATCACAGTAGTAAGTGTCTGAGACCAGATTTGGAGTCAGGGAGATGAGTCTTTCTGACTTCAGGCCTGGCGCTCTGTGAACTATGATACCATATAACTGCCCCAAATTAGACTTAGATCTTGGCAAAGCCACCATGCTCTTTTGTCAACACAACTTTCCTTTCTAGATCCTACTTAAAAATCTTTTTAATGATACATTATAAGATTTTATGAAGAATCTGAATCAAACTCAGTCATCTAGTTTAGACATTCTCTCATCTCTCTCTCTCTCTCTCTCTCTCTCTCTCTCTTTCAACTTGAAAGAGATTTCTCTTTATCCAATTCTGTGGCACTTCTGTGGTTCTTCCTGATTTTTTAAAGGTCACTGACTTGTCTCGGTGACTCTGCCAGCTTTTTCTACCCCATGATGAGCCTCATGAGGTACAAAGAACTTAACAAGAGAGCCAGGTGCTGTTATAGTACTGTCCAAAAGCCATTCATCATATTTGTTTGAGCCACACAATCTAAAGCTTTATCTCACTGGCAGAGAAAAGAGAAGCTTAGGACTTTCTTTATCTCTTACTTTATTGAAAAAAATAATTTCATCCAACTTTACTAAAAAAAAAAATTGAGGCCATTTGATGTGAGTTCGCTCTTCTTCTCTCTTCATCTCAAAACTAGGGACAGCTGGGTGGTACAGTAAACACAGAGCACTGGGCTTGGAGTCAGGAAAATATAAATTCAAATTCCACCTCAGACATTTATTAACTGTGTGACCCTAGGCAAGTCACTTAACCTCTGTCTTTTGTTTATTTGTATCCCTAGAGCTTAGCACAGTGCCTGCCATGTAGAAGGTGCTTAATAAATTTTTACTGACTGACCGCCTGCCTTTCCTCAACTCCCTGGCTACAAGTGCCCTTTCTATAAAACTATCATGTTTTCAAGATTACTACCCATATGTACACACACATATACAAACATATGTGTCTATGCAAGTTATTTTTAAAATATTTATTTTATTTTTGTTATATTTGCATTCCAAGCTGTTTTCCTCTCTCCCTCCCAGAAAGTTATAATTAACTGTGTATTTATGCTATGTATTTTTATACGTATTTGCTATGTCCCCAATTAGAATATAAGCTCATTATGAATAAGGATTGAGTTTTTTTTGTACTTGTATTCCCAGTGCCTAATGTAATGACTTACACATAGTAGGTGATTAATAAATAATGGTTTGTCGATTTAAAAATTCCTTTTTTCACCCTCCCATCCATCATAAGCAGTGATACTCTACTTGCTTTCATCTAGTTCTTTTCCCCAAAATAGTGGAACAAAACAGTGGAAAACAACAAAAATTTTCTATTCATTCTTCAGTCTGGCTCAACCAGACAAGTTTTCAAACCAATCGCATACCCCAAACCATAGACCTGGTGCATTAAATCATTTTCTGGATTTTCCTAAAATTTTACAGTTTGTTGACACATGAGTGTCCTTGACATGACTTAGTGGGGTTGATAGATAAATCAGGGAAGAGCTTAGAGGAATTTATCTCCCTAAAACTGTGGCTAACTATGTGTTAATTCAGTCAGCTTCCCATCCATAGCCTTCACCATATTACATATGCACACACACACACACACACACACACACACACACAAACACATTTCAATCATTACCAAGGAGACAGTGCATTAATTTAACATTATAAGGAAGCTCTTACATCCTCAAAGTGGGTTCACCCACTTGTATGTGGTGAACTTGAGAACTTCACATGTTTTCACAGTTACTCTTCCAAACATTCCTGGGCATCCTTGTTTGGAGCTGCCAAGATAATGATGCCATTGGTGATGACAACAATGATGTACCTGAGATTGTGGCTAATACAGATGCTAAAGATGCTCAGTATTCAGATGTTGAGGATGAGGATTATGCCACCCAAGTCCAGGAGAGCTTGTGCCCATCCCCCATGACCAATACACCTTACTGGCTGTGCGATCCTGGACAAGTCACTTAACCTCTGCCTACTTCAATTTCCTTATCTGAAAAATGGTGATAACAATAGCACCAACCTCCCAGGGTTTTTTTTTTTTTCAGGCACTTCTATGCCAGGAGGTCTTTAATGTGGTTTAGAAATGTTGAGTTGGCCCTTTCCCATCTCATCAAGATCATCACAGATACATGTTGACAATTACAGAAACAGTGCCTTTGAAAGATTAGGCTTGGGTACTCAATGAATAAATACATATGACAACTTATTCCTTGAAAGTCCCAGGTGAGACAAGGTGGGTTTGTGGTCCAGAAAGGGTTGCAGCTCGAATGGGGGTAAACTAGATACAAAAATGAGCGAGGTCTGGTTGATATGCAGTTTTCAGTCTCACAGGGGAGACAGGATCTGCACATGAGATCAAACAGGCAAGCAACACACAGTTATAAAACAAGTACTGTGCTTCTTAGATAGTCTTAATTATTGAGTGGACAAAGCCTCAGTCAAACTGAGACCTTACCTTTAGTCCCAAGAGCCATTGTAAAAGAGATCAAGGCAAGGTAGGTTTTACAGTGTGATTGAAAGGGACATTGAGCTCTAAGCAAGGAAGGACTTGACCCAATTTACTATCAGTGGAAGTGAGCACTTTAGGTAGGGGGGGCAATCTTCCAGATCCAAGATGAAAGGGTGTAATGACACTGGGATTTGAAGATCTTCCATGCCCCTTGAACTTGCTGATGTAGCAGGAAGGGGTGGAGCAAGAGAAAGCCAGAGCCAAGCTAGTGTCTGTGCCGTGGTGACTGGAAGCAGCGGCAGAGGCAGCAGCTGTAGTTGTGGTGCAAACTCCTTTTTTTGAGCCAGCTAGAATCTCTGCTAAGGACTCCTGCTGAGGACTGCCAGGGACTGGAACTGGGGGGGGGTGGGGGGCAGAGCTTCTGGGAGCAAGCTGCCTGAATGCTGAGCATTTGTTGTGAGTGAGGAGAGGAGGATCTTTGCCTGAGGTAGCCTGTCCTGTTTTGAAGGCTTAAGAATGTGGGTGTGTACTACTTTAACTACATGTGCCAACTTCATAACTACTTTCTGGTTTTGGGACTCAGTTTTCTGGTATTTAAATGAATGTTTTAGCTATATTTCTCATGTAGAGAGCCTGTTACATTTTGTCATTAATAACCATATCAGCATACTTATAGTTACTGTAGGCACTGTGAATACTGCATTGTTGATACAAAGGGGATGACTTGGTGGTAGCATGGGAATTTGGGAATTGTGGTGCTGACCAAATAGAAGAAGTTCAATCACTAGGTAACCAGAAGTCAGTTTATTATTATTTTCAAATAATTAATTAATCTTTGGTTTTCAGCATTCACTTCCATACGATTTTGAGTTTTAAATTTTCTCCCCTACCTTCTCCTCCCCCTTCCCAAGACTGCGTGCAATCTGATATAGACTCTACTTATACATTTATATTATGATTATTTTTACATTAGTCATGATGTAAAGAAGAATTAGAACTCGTGGGAGGAGCCATGAGAAAGAAGAAATAAAAAACAATAATAAAAGAAAAGGAGAATAAACAATATGCTTCCATTTGCATTCAGACTCCAAAGTTCTTTCTCTGGATGTGAACGGCATTTTCCATTGCTCGTCTTTTAGAGTTGTCTTAGATCCTTGCACTGCTGAGAAGACTAAGTCTGTCAAGGTCAGTCATTGCCCAATGTGGCTGTTACACTGTGTACAACGTCCTCCTGGTTTTGCTCATTTCACTTTGCATTAATTCATACAAGTCTTCCCAAGTTTTTCTGAAGTCTTCCCACTCATAATTTCTTATGGTGCAATAGTATTTCATTACATTCACATACCACAAAGTCAATTTATTTTTATGAGAATGCCATAAATGGGTAATTATCAAAGGAACTAGATAATTAATTCTTAGAGATCTTATGGAAAGTCTAGATAGACAGTAAGAGTTTTCCAAAACCAGAGATTTGAATACCCTCCATAATGGTTTTGGAAAGTGAGACTCAGGGATAATTCTGTATTTGTTGGAGAGATTCTATTGGCCTCATAAGTGGCTTCTGATTAACATAAGATGGAACTCTATCACTCAGATCAAAGGACTTGGGTTCAAATTTGACTTCTGATGCTTACTACTTGAACTTCCATGTTATCATTTTTAAAATGAGGGGGTTGGATTATATGGCCTCTGAGAGCCCTTCCAGGTCTTGATCTGTGGTTCCATTATCATAAATACAAGATCTGGGTCAGATATATTCAAAGAATGTACCAACAACTCAAGCTATTTGTCCATAGAATAAAGAACAATGTATTTATCTCTTAAAAAGTTAATCTGGGTTTCTAGGTATTTAACTATGGAGAAAGATCAGGGACCAGAAAGACACAGAAGATAATCATGACCAGACAAAGAAGTCCATGAATGTATATTTATTGTCATTAATAGTCAATACCCACAAGAGAGTAGGCAGTGCAACTGAGGCTAGGCAGTGTACCTAACAGAAGTAATGAAGGTTTCTGGAGAATAAGATCTACATAGACCATGTCAGGAAGGTAGAAGGCAAGAGATGAGGGAGGACAACTGTAGGCTTGGGTAGGGTCATTCACTTTTGGTTCCACATCACTGCTTCTTGGTGTAGAGAGAACCAGATGATCAGCAGCAGCCCCCAGAGCTGCCACAGCAGCTCCCAGACTGCTGGCTGCGCCCACTGTCACAGCAGTCAGACCTCTGGTGCCTGCGTCTATGGGATCTTCTGTGATGGGAAAAGAGGCAGCAGCCACCCCCGGAGCCAGAACTGTAGCATCCCCCAGAGCTGGACCCACAGCATCCCCCAGAGCTGCAGCATCCTCCAGAGCTAGAGCCACAGCAGGAAGAGACTGGAGGAGGGCAGGGAGCCTGGGGAGGGCACTTGGGGGGACACTTGGGTGGGCATTTGGGAGGGCACTTTGGTGGGCATTTGGGGGTCTGACACTTGGGGGGACACTTAGGGGGGCACTTAGGGGCCTGACACTGCTGCTGGCTTTGTTGGCAGGACATCTTGGTGGGAGTTCAACCTGAAACACAATATAGGAAAAAAAAAGATCAAACCTAGACCAAAGATTTGCTTCCATTCAGAATTTGTTCCTTCACTGATAGCAAACAAGGACCAAGCACTCAATTATATCCAGAAGGAAAAATCCTGAAGGAAGTTTTTCTCCTTCTAAAGTTTGTTTGAGTAGGAACGTAGCACCAGGAGAAGAGCATCTGGGTAGAAAAACTAGGCCTGCTTGAGTGTGTAGCACCCAGGGAAAACAAATCCCAATATACCTCTGGTGTATCTGTAATGCCATTCTCGAGCAGCTTCCCCAAAGAATTAATTACCATTACAGTATCCTGGGGACCCACAGTTTCCTGATTCCTTCTCTTACAATGCTCATCTGACCAACCCCTGCCTGCAAGAGCCTCCCAGTACTCTTGACATTTCTCCTTCTCTCTCACGTTACTGCTACTTGACCCTATTTCAGCCCCCTTTTCAGTTTTGAATCAGTAATGTTCTTATCAGCTAGAGATTGAACTTTTACAAACATGTACAAAGAAAACATAGTAAGCTGCAGAAGCTTACAATGTTGTTAAAATCAAGAGAGTCCAGAGCCAAGGCTCTTGGAGAGTTCTTGGTTCCATTCCCCTGACCCCACCCGGCTGCTTGGTTCCACCATGGGAGTGGACTTGTCTTCCAGCCAATGAGTCTCAAGTCTAGGCCTTCCAAAGTTCTCTTCCCACACTCCCTCCTGTGATACCTCCATTAGTGGTTATTTCAATGGGTAGTCCCCTTACCCAGAATCATTACCCAAGTCTATCTACAACGTGTACCTGAGTTATATTAGAGTAGACAATACCCATCACCCAAATCCACTAGAAATATTTTTCCTTATAGCTAGTTAAGCTATTTCAAATATAAACTAAGATTTAATGTTTTATCAGCCTAAAACTGTCTTACTGGTAACACCAGGGGGGAAATTGGATAAATTTTAAAACATGTATAGGTATGCATGTTCCAGGAGGGGTGCAGAGGACAACCTCTTCACAATTGCTTGGACATATCCCTAGGCATCCAGATGATTGGTAGAGTTTCCTGGAACTCAGACTACTACTTACTGCCCCCTTTCTTCCCCCCTCCCAGACTCAAGCCATTTTGGGGCTTTCTGGAGAGACCCAGAGTGGTTATTGTTCAGTCTAGAACAAATCCAAAAAATATGCCTCTATTTCTCACTAATTTCCCTTCTCACCCTGATTAACTCTGTCCTATTGTCCTTGATCATTCTACCACAATCTAGCTTTGTCCATCTTTCTTCATCTTCCTTTCCTATTTCTCTCTCTCTGTCTCCCTTTTTGATTTTCAGAGTTCTCCTGAAACTCTGTTTAAAGTGCTTTCCTTGGGCCCCGGAACACTTACGTTGAGTGCAGACACCAGGCGACTTGTTCCTGAGAAGACTGATTGTGTGAGGAGCCAGTGCCAAAGATGCCTTTTATAGAAGCTCCTCAGCTTCTGCTGCTGTCATGAAATACGGTCATAGTGGGAGGAGAAGTCTGTTTCATTACCTGAGGCATGTGCCTGGTAAGTCCTTGTGCCAGACAATTCTTGGCATTCTCCAACTTCATTTTACCATTCCTCCCAGGCAGCAATCATTCAATCAATCTTTGGACATTTATTAAGTTGGTGCTAAGTTACAATGACAAAGAGAAAACAGTTCTTGACAGTAAGGAAGAGGCAAAATGTACAAATGTAAATATATACACAATAAACACATAAATAATGAAGAAAACTAGAGATTCTAAGAAGCAGAGGTGAGGAGAGAATACGTTTCAAGTATGGAGGACCGTTCAAAGGCATGGAGGTGGGAAATGAAGCCTACCACAGGAGAAACATTAAGAAGGTCAGTTTGGCTTCACCACACAATACACAAACAGACATGGTATATAGTATTTCTGGAAAGATAGGTTGGAAGAAGATTTTGAAAACTCTTCAATGACAAAAAAAGAGTTTATATTAATAGACTCTAGAGATGATAGGGAGCCACCGTACTCTTGAACAGGGGAAGAACAGGGTCAGATCTATGCTTAAAATCACTTTAGAAAGTTTTTGGAGGGAGAGAAATTTGAGGTAGAGATCACAATTAGAAGGCTAGTGTCATATTCCAAGTGACAGGTTATGAAAGTCTAGACTAGGGTGGTGGCTATATGAGTAGAAAGGAGACATTCAAGAGTTGATGTTGAGTAGAAATGACAGTACTTGACTATTGATTGGATGTAGAATATACAGGAGAGTGAGGGGCTGATGATGACACAGTAAGAATCTACCTCATTGGAAGGATGGTGGTGCACTTGATAGAAACAAGGTATTTGGAAGAGGAGTGGGCTTGGTGAGGAAACATGTTCTTTTACGGACATGTTAATTTTGACATCTTTATAGGGCATTTTGTTAGAAATGTCCTATAGGATAGTTGAGCATGTGTTCATGGTGCTCTGGACAGACATTAAGCCTGGATAGAACGCAGTGGAAAAATCCTTTTAAAGTACTTACTTGGGGGTGGCTAGGTGGTGCAGCGCATACAGCACTGGCCCTGGAGTCAGGAGGACCTGAATTCAAATCCAGCCTCAGACACTTAACACTTACTAGCCATGTGACCTTGGGCAAGTCATTTAACCCCAATTACCCAGCCCTCCCCCCTCCAAAAAGCAAAAAAATAAAATAAATTAAAGTGTTTACTATGTGGCAAGCACTAGAAATGCACATAGAAAAGAGAAATCATCTTTCTAATTGGAAGAAACAACACATATAGGGAAGTCTAGCCACAGAGTAAATGGTCCTTAGGGCTCAGTGGAAGGGCGAATGAGACCTAATGGTCCTCTATCTTCTGGAAGGATTTTAGCAGGTGACTACTTGCTCACTGAAGTGGTATGCTGGACTATATCCATCTACCAGCCTGGGGCTGAGAAAGGCCCAGGTCCTTGATCGTTGAGGAGGGGAGATCTTGATGGTATCTGAACAGAAGCAGATTGGTGCAGTGGGGCAAGGGTCCCATTCCAGCCTGGTTAACTCTGCCTATTGGCAACTAATTATGGTCTTTGGGAGGTCTGGAGTCAATCTGGGACAGTTGGGGGAAACTGTATTAGCCTGCTCTGCATAATCACACAGAGAGAGTCTGTGTAGAGAGAGTACAGAATCAATATCAGGACAAAGATACCCATGGCTGGGGTGTGGGGCACAATAAGGATACAACAAAGAAGTCTCAGCAGGAGTGGTCAAATAGGTGGGAGGATAACCAAGAGAAAGCAGTGTCATGAAAACCCAAAGAGGAAAACTTATCCAAGGGGAGATGGTAGTCAAGAGAGTCAGATGTTGTAGAGAGGTCCAAAAGGATGACAAGGGAGAAAAAACCATCAGATCTGGCAACTGAAAGCATTGGTAATTTTGGAGAGAACAGTTTCCGTTGAGTGAGGGTCAGAAATCAAATTGCGAAGGATCACCAAGTTTAAACCTTAGCCCCTAAAGAATTCCCATTACCACACATCTGGAAGATGGTCATCCAGATTTGCCTGAAGACCTCAACTGAAGGGGAATCTGTGAATCTTCCTTAGGAAACCTATTGGATTTTGGATGTGCTAATTGTTCAGAATTTTTCCTGTATAAAATTTAAACCTGTCTCTTCACAAATTGTACAGCCATTGTTCCTAGTTTTGTCTTCTGAAGACAAATAGAACAAGTCTGAACCTTCTCCTAAGTGACAGCTCTCAAGCCCATGTAGATATTTACCATCCTTAATGCCTGCCCCTAAAAAAGCTTCTCTTCCTCAGGCTAGTCCTTATAACTAATTGTTCACTAAACTGAGGTGCTTCACCAAGCTGGTTGTCCTTCCATTTATCGCCGCCCTTCTAGAATATGCCATCCAGAGTTAAACACAATACATTAAATATGGCCTAAGGCAGAGCACGATAATACTATTACCCACTATTTTTTTCCTCTCTGGAGATTATGCCTTATTAGAACCCAATATTATATTACTCTTCTCAGCTACCATATCAAACTATTACTTATATAAAACTTTCATTGAATTAAAGCCATAAGATCTTTTTCAAAGTGCTGTATAGTCACATTTCCTTCATACTATGTTCTTCAAGATGATTTTTTGAACCTTAGTGTAACACTTTACATTTATCTTCATTAAATTTCTTGTTTTTATGATCAGGTTAGTTTTTTTAGCCTTTTAGCAACTTTTTTTTTGCCTTTTTTGGAGGGCAATTAGGGTTAAGTGAGTTGCCCAAGGTCATACGGCTAGTAAGTGTTAAATGTTTGAGGCTGGATTTGAACTCAGGTCCTTCTGACTTCAGGGCTGGTGCTCTATTCACTGTGCCACCTAGCCACCCCTTTAGCAACTTTCTTGACTCCGGACTCTCTCATTCAAGTTGTAAGTAATTCACTTTACCCTTGTACCATCTGTAAATTTGATAAGCATGCTGTATATTATTTTATTCATGTCATTATGATGAATAGCAGTGGATTAAGTAAAGATCTCTGACATATTCAACTGGAGAACTTCTAAGTGGTCATAAAATCATTAAAGACTTCCCTTGAGATTTGTCTCTTCAACCTGTTCTAATTTGATCTAATGATAATATTGTCTAGTTCGTATTTCTCCGTGTTTTTTCATGAGAAGAACGTAAAGAATGCTTAGTGATGTTCTAGATAACTATAGATACAACTAGGTCCCAGTTGGTATAAATAACAAGCCCCTGATGTGGGAAAAATGATACATTAATGTAATGTTGGTGGAATCGTGAACTCATTCAACCATTCTGTAGAGCAATTTGGAACTATGTCCATTGGGCTATAAAATCATGTATTCCATTTGACTTAGCAATACGACTACTAGGTATATATCTGTTATGGGAATCTGAAGATCTTCCCTGCCCCTAGGCCCTTTGCTAAAGTGACTACATGACTCTGAGGACCCTTGGATATTTGAAAGTATACTCTGTTCCCTAATAGGCTGAATGTGGTCACGTGGAGCCTGTGGCGCC
>CM053586.1:35301849-35348237 GCA_028646515.1 Pseudochirops corinnae
TAGAAAGTATTACTGAAATATTGAGTCACAAGTATCATATTTAGAAAAACTCATATAGACCCTTAGGACACCAGAATTTAACTATTTGTGCACTTGCTAAGAGGAAAAAAATATGCATTAAACAGTTAAAGCTGTGACTCCAGTAATTTGACCAGAGAGAAGGAACAGGACTAAGTAACAATATATAGAAGGAAAATCATTCCCAGACAAAGATCACTGTGAACATAGATTTATTGTTGCAAATACCCAAGGAGGTGTAATGTAACCACAACCAAGCAGATTCAAAGTACAGATTCAAAGACAAAAACTGTCAGTTTTTCTAATTTAAACATAACTTAAGACGTGTGTGTGTGTGCACACACACACATATGGCTTACAGGTAATTTTGGGGGAAAATTAAATTGTACAAATTCTCTAGATGCATTTAAGTATGGATATTCTTGATTCCAGAACAGCTTCCCCCAAAACGTCCTTAGGAATACAAATCATTGGCATAGTTTTTGGGAACCATAATTGATCCCTTCCTCTCTAAACTCTAGGTCTATATCTTGTTTTCAGGGAACACCCAGACTGGTTCTTGCTCTGTATTGATCAAGATCCTGATACTCTTTTCTTACCCTGCTTGACCCTTCCCCATTATTTCTGGTCCCTCTACTATTCT
Source organism: Pseudochirops corinnae (assembly GCA_028646515.1). Taxonomy (NCBI): domain Eukaryota; kingdom Metazoa; phylum Chordata; class Mammalia; order Diprotodontia; family Pseudocheiridae; genus Pseudochirops; species Pseudochirops corinnae. The sequence goes on from CM053586.1 coordinate 35,302,511, forward strand.
CTGCCTCTGAACTTCCATCCTTTGCCTGCCCTGCCCTATCTGCCTCCCACTTAGGTGTTTCCATTCCCTCAATTCTCCATCCCTCTCTCCACTGTTAAAAGCCTTTTGAATCACTTACCTAGATCACAGACACTGATCAACTTGTCCTTGAGGCAGATTAGGTAAAGAGCCCATGCTAGGGACACCTTTTATAGAGGATCTCCATTCCCCACTGCTGCCATGAGACGTCATTCCAGTGGATGAACAGGGTTCTTTCACAACTGAAGGAATATAGTCTGCAATTCCCATGTGCCAGGCAATTCTTGGCATTCCTAACCTTCATTTGGGGATCCCTGCCTAATGGGTCATGATGCTTCTTGAGAATACTTTTCTACAACCAGGGGTTCTATCTGAATATCTTCAGAAACTGAAGTCTTTTCACAAGGTTGGATCTACCTTTTCTCCCTTCCTACTGTTCTCCTTTTCCAGACAACCCCCAGAGTGTCATTGAAGATTCCCAGGAAAAGCTGATTCTGAGAGTTCTACCTTTTTCTAACAATTCAGAGATTCTCATTCATCTATCTCTACTCCCAACCCCTCATTTCTTGGGAAAAGTCTGATTTCTCTCTGAGGAATCCCAGCCCTGGATGCCTGATATTTCATTTGTCTAAGTCAGTAGGTTGGTTCTTTAGTAGTGTCTACACAAAGAGCACTCCAGATACAGAAAGAACCCAGCTATGATCACCTTTTCAAAGTACTCCTGTAGGAACAAGTCATGGCAGGTTTTGCAGGTGCTACTGATTTATTCAGTTACAGAATTAGTAGGGGGTGGGACAGCTAGGTGGTGCAGTTAATAGAGCATTGGCCTTGGAGTCAGGAGGACCTGCATTCAAATCCAACCTCTGATGCTTGACACACTAGCTGTGTGACCTTGGGCAAGTCACTTAACCCCAATTGCCTTGCCTTCCCCCCTTAAAAAAAAAAAAAGAATTTGTAGGGACTCAATGTCCATCTGGCTTAAATCACAGTTGACAAAGAATTCCCATTCTCACCCACTAGGTAGTCACCAAGCTTAGTTTAAAGTTCTCCACTGAGGGAACCCTATGAGCTCCTGCAAGATGCTTCTTTTAGTGCAGAGCTCTCATTCTTGGGAAGTTTTTCCCTCTAAACAAGTCTGCTATCCTTAAAATTTTCCTCTTTGGTAAGCCAGGAATGATTGAGGCAGGCATCTTGGGTCCGAGATTGGAACAAAATGAAATACTCACAGTCCATCAACTATTTAACTAAAGGATATTTACTTAGCCAAAAAAAAAAGGAAAGGTTGTTCAGAGAGGATACAGCACTGATTCAACTGAGCACAGCTACCCTGTGTTAGTCTTGATTATGCCGCTTGTTTGCCAGTCAGAAGCCTCAGCAAGTAGCCCAAACTACTCGTGCTCTGATCCTTTAGTATTTAGTGACCAAAGCTACACCAGCGGCCAGAGTCTTCTGAATCTAAATAAGCCTTGAAGATAATTCTGACACTTTTAAGGAAAAGAATTAGCTTAGCTTACATGGCAAGAGACCATGGTAGCTATTTCTCCTGCCATACCACATGTCTCCTGCGCCCACCCTTCCTAGGTCTGTTCTCTGGGGGCTAATAAAATAAGTGTATAGAATATTGGGTTGGGAATCAAGAAGCCTTATCTTCCTGAGTTCAAATTCAACCTTGGACACTTACTAGCTGTGTGATTTTGGGTAAGTCACTTAACTTTGTTTGCCTCAGTATCCTCATCTGTAAAAAGAGCTGGAGAAGGAAATGCCAAATGAGGTCACAAAGTGTTGGACGTGATTGAAATGAGTGAACAACAGCAGCAATAATGGTCCTTTCAGGTCATTGCCTTCGAAATAGTTGATGACAGCTCTTATTTTCCTCTTCTCTCTAAGTCTATATATTTCAACCAATTCTCACATGACATGAATTAAGGGCATTTTACCAAGCTGGTAGCTTTTATTGACTCTATCCAGTTTATCATTCTGAACAGAATACTCCAGATGTGGTCTGATCAGGGCAGGGTTCTATAGGTCTGAAACTTCCTTATTTCTGGAGACTATTTTTTCTCTTAATGGAGTTCATGATTTTTATATTTTCTTTCTTAGGTTCAATATAACACTGTTGTCTTGTGTTGAACTGGCAGGTCAACCAAACATCCAGGTGTTATTCTGACAAACTACTCTCTGGACATAACTTTTCTACTTGGGAAGTTGATTTTCCCCCCACTCAAGTGTGACTTTATCTCTCTTCAATTTCACTTTCTTAACTTTGACCTAATATTTTGGCTTGTCAAAATCTTTCTGAATACTCATTGTAATCCACTGCGTTGGCTACCTCAACCATCTCTGTGTCAAATGCAAATTGGATGAGAATGCCATCTATGCCTTTACCCAAATCATTGATAAAGATGTTGAATGATGTCATAGGGACATACATTGATTCCTGGATCCCTCATCTGGAGACTTCATTCTAGATTGACCTTAATGCATCAATGATTTGGTTTGGCTATGACCATTCAACTCTCTGTAATTCCAATGATCTGTCCCTAATCTACATTTCCTCATTTTTCCCACAAGAGTAGCAGTAGGGACCTTATCATGCTTAAACAAAATCTAAATGAAACTATGTCCACATAATTCTGCCCTTGACACCATTTGGGGATTCTGGTCAAAGAAGAGATGTAAAAGTCTAATGATCTGTTTTTGATAAAGCCATTTTGGTCACTTGTGATGAATGCCTTTTTTCCAATTGCTCACTTTCCAATTGCTCCAAAATTAAACTTCCAATTTAATAAGATATCATAGAATGTTACCAGTGAGAATAATCATGGTCTCTGACCTCATAATTTATAGATCACATTTCCTTCCCTTTTTAAAAAGTTGGGCCAAGTGTCACTTCCTCTGATCCCATGATGTTTTTCCTCTTATTGGTGATGATTTAAGGATTGCTGAGAATGGCCTTGCAATCATATCTGCCTATTCTTCTAATACCTGAGGATGTCATTCATTTGAGATTTGTGACTTGAACTCAACATGGTAAGATTAGTGTTTGTTTATCTTGGATATCAAGATTCCATTATTCATATTTGCTCTGCCCTTTCTGGATCAAAGATCATTTTCTGTGGAATAGAAACCAGAAACCATTCTGCCTTCTAAATTTTATCAATCAGCCAGATCAGGGGTCCTATACTTACTTTTGTCCTATTCTTTTCCTCAGTACAACTTTTTAAAAAGTGTTTTTTGTTTGTTTTCATTCTTCAATCTGGTTTGATTAGGCAATGCTAGACAAATGGTTGATTTCATAACACATAGAGTTGGAACCATAGAGTTAGACATTTTTCCTTTTCTGGGGTTTTCTGAAATTTGATGCTCTCCTGACATGTATGGCTCTGGTAGGACTTAATGAAAAACTATGGGTCAGTTCATATAGGGAATTAGAAAAGAGTGTAGGAAGTTCTTTATCATCTTAATCCTGTGACTATTCATGTGCCAATCCCAGCATCTTTTCATCAAAATCCTTTGCTCAAATCACACGCACACACACACACACACAGAAACACATGAAGCATCACTAGATCAAAAATTGACTTGGTTTATGTGGCCAAATAATTGTTGTCCTATATTAAAGGATTAGCTTGTGAGCCCTCACATTTCTTCATCATCATTTCTCCATTGATGCTCCAAATGCTCCAAACTGATGCTCCATTGCTCCAAATGATGCATCATTGCATCATTTCTGCACATCTCTGTTTCGAACTTCCACAAGGATGATGATGGTTGATGTGGCTGGTGCTGATTGGTGCTGTTGCAAATTATGATATGGAGACTGGGTATGTGAAGCATGCAGACAGTAAGGATAAAGAGTATGATAGTTAATCTACAGGAGAACTTGTGACCTTACTCTGACCAATGTGACTATTATAGACCTGGCTTTTCAGCTGTCACCACCCAAGGACAGTGGCGGTTATGTCCTGTGAAGTACAGCTTTGGGAACACCACCCTGCCCCCTGCATCAAGGGATGTCCTCACTTGTGAAGTGCCAGTGGCAGATGAGTTTGGCATTAATGGATGCTGACAATTGCTGCTGATAATTTCACTGCAAATCTGTTAGTCAATCAGTCAATAAATAAATATTTATCTCATATAAAGCTCTATTCAGTGGGAGTCCCCAGGTAAGCCACTGGCAGAACAAGCTACAATAATGAATGTGAACTAGTCCTTGCTCAGGTGGGGCTTTACAGAACAATGGGGAAGACAAATATGCATAGAGAGATGGGACTGGCCAGTAAGTGATTAAAGTCTGAATGAGAGGGAGGAGTGGCAATATCGGGGGTTTTGGAGGAGGGAAAGATCAGTGAGGACTGAAATATTCTGGGATGGGTTTCTGGAGGAGTTAGGAATTGGTCAATGCTTTTGCAGTATGAAATCTTGCTTCTTGTGATAGTTCTGGAAAATTCCCTGGCTCTTCCTGCATAATGGACACTCCCTGTCATACATCTTCTAAGATTTATGTCCCAAATGCAAGGTGCCTCAGTCTCTGAAGTCCTAAACACAATGTGTGGCTGAACTGGTTCTTCCAGATGTTGCTAAGATTGAGAAAGGGATTCCCCAGAAGTATTGGATAAATGCTCTATAGCCTTTCCACTGGATGATTTCAAGTAGAAAGAAATGATTCTGTTAGAATATCATATATGCATACATGGCAGTACGTATGTGCATATGTATGTATGTTATATGGTATAAGCTCATACATCAACATACACAATATAACACATGGTATATAAGTGTATATTCATCATGCACACACATCTACACATGTATATATGTGGTCATGCATACACAGCTATGTGTATATGTACATGTCTATGTCTACATCTACATCTATGTCTATGTCTCTGGACATGTATGGCCTGGACCTACGATTTCATTAGTAGAGAGAAGAAAAAAGCTCATGGTTAAGTCCCACTATCAATTCAACTTTTCCATCTATAATTCAGTGTCTCAGAGAGTTATTTCAAGCACTGACCTTGTCCAAGGTCATATGGTCTGTACATGTCAGAGAAAGGACTTGATCCTGAGTCTTCCTGGCTCCAAGGTAAGCCTTCTACCCTCTCCACCATGTCTCTTGTCTCACATTAACAAGTGCGGGATGAACATTTTTGCCGGGGATATTCTGTAGTCGTCTCAAATTCATTGTGTCCCCGAAGCACTCACCTTGTTCTCTTTCCTCCCAAACACACTCCTCTTTTGAATTTCTCTGTTACTATTGGGGGCTCCTCATTGTCTCTTGGCCATATCTAGTCAGTGGCCAAATCCTTTTATTTTTACCTTCACAGAATCTCTGACATACATGCCTTTCTCTTTATCCAATCCCCATTGCAATGGCCCCCTAATTGGTCTCCCACCCTCTAATCTCTCCCCACTCCAAACCATCCTCTCCAGGACTATCAAACTGATTTTTCCTGAAGTGCAGGTCTGACCATGTCACCCTCCTAATCAATTAAATTCAGTGACCTCTTTTTACCTCTAGGATTATGTATAAACTTCTCTGGTTGGCATTTAAAGTTTGTCACAGCCTAGCCCTAGTGTAACTTTTCAGAATTGTCTCACACACACACACACACACACACACACACACACACACACACACTGTTCATTGTTCATTTGTAGAATCATATCCTACTCCATGATGAGTTTGGACACCGAGGTGCAGTCCCAAAAATAACTATTCATCCAGCCTACGTAGGATGGCATCTGATGTGTATAAGAAGTAGATTTGTGTCAGGTATGTTTAAAAGAAAGTACTGCCAACTCAACTGTCTACATAATAGAAAAAGCAGTGCATTTCTCTCTTATTTTTTTTTTTTGCTTTTTTTTTTTTTTTTTTGAGGGCAATAGGGATTAAGCAACTTGCCCAAGGTCCCATGGCTAGTAAGTGTTAAGTGTCTGAGGCTGGATTTGAACTCAGGTCCTCCTGACTCCAGGGCTGGTGCTCTATTCACTGCACGACCTAGCTGCCCCCATTTGTCTCTTAATTAAGCAAAGATGAGATTAAAGACCCTTGACCAGAGAGGAAGAGCTAGGTCCATTAATAAGACATAGAAAAAAAGACAATCACCACTAGACCAAGAGTACCATGAATGTAGATTTATTGTTGTAAATAATCAACAATCAAAAGCATAGAATTGAGGCCAGACAGATCCAAGGCACAGAGTCAATAAAGACTTTTGGAGACCAGGATCTGTATAAATCTTCTTAGGGAGATGGAGGGTGAATGAGGAGGGAGGATAAACATAGACTGAGGCAGGGTCATTATTAACTTTTGGTTTCACATTGGTCATTCTTAGGGTAGAGAGAACCAGATGATCAGCAGCAGCCCCCTGAGCTGCCACAGCAGCCCCCAGACTGCTGGCTGCGCCCACTGCCACTGTCACAGCAGTCAGACCTCTGGTGCCTGCGTCTGTGGGATCTTCTGTGATGGGAGAAGAGGCTGCAGCCACCCCCGGAGCCAGAGCTGCAGCATCCCCCAGAGCTGGACCCACAGCATCCCCCAGAGCTGCAGCATCCTCCAGAGCTAGAGCCACAGCAGGAAGAGACTGGAGGAGGGCAGGGAGCCTGGGGAGGGCATTTGGGGGGACATTTGGGAGGACACTTGGGGGTCTGACATTTGGGAGGACACTTTGGGGGGCACTTAGGGGCCTGGCACTGCTGCTGGCTTTGCTGGCAGGACATTTCTGTGTGTATTCAACCTGAAAGACATTATAGAAGAGATATCAGACTTAAATTAATAAATTATTTTCATTTGGCATCAACTCATATTGTGATTTCAATTGTAGACTGGAACACAGTAGCATGTAGGAAGGAAAACTATATTCTACAATGGAAAGAACATTGACTCTGGAGTCAGAGGGCTTGGGTTCAACTGCCCCCTCAGCTGCTAACAGTTTATGTGACCTTGGTCAAGTCATTTTCCATTCCTCATCTATAAAATAATGGGATCATATTAGATCTAAGCCACTTCTAACTCCACATTATTTCTCCAATTAAATTTGTTAAGATTGACTTTGCAATCAGGGATGGACACATATGAAGAAAATGCAGGACTCAATGAATCCTGACCATCCAGAGAAAACACATCCCAGTGTGCCCCCTGGGGACCAGGACCCTCTTGATGCCTTTCTCACCTCATCCATCTGACCAACTCCAGCCTAGGAGAGTCCCACATCACCCACCATCCATCCATCTCTCTCCTTTCACTTGCAACATTTCATTGTAATTTGAAGTTCCCTGTCCCTTAGCGTTTACCCTTTTTCTGTTTTCTCCTCCCCATGGCCACAATGGTTTAGTTATATGCCAGGGAAAGAGTAAATATACAAGTGGCTTAGAAAGTTATACAAATCTAAACTCATCAAAGACGAGAGAGTTCAGAAGCAGAGATCTCTCCCATGACCCCCAACTTCCAGTAAATGACCAGGAAAACTGATTGCTTCAAAGTTTCCTCCCTAGGTAGGCCCCAGACACCTGAGCATCTGGGGAATGGAGCTGGCCATCCAATCCAACTCAGTCCAACCAATATATGTTCAACTTCAACTGTGGGCTAGGGCAGTGGTATATAAAGACCAAATGAAAGAGAACCTCAGCCCTCAAGGAGCTTACATTTGACAGGGGGAAAAGAAGTTATTAAACAAGGATATACATGACACTTTGAGAAAGAAGAAAGTACTAACAACTAGGGAGATCACAAAAGATATAAGGTAAGAGGTGTTACATGAGTTAGGCCATTTAAGAAGGAGAGATGAGGAGCAAATACACCCCAGACACCAGGAACTGCCAACCTGTGCAGAGCTGCAAGAAAAGAAAGGACACATTTCTTTCCTGGCTGCTGTGGTCTCAACCATTTTAATTTCATAGAGCTTATAATTGTGGTTAAATTCAATTCAAACACATTTGTTCTTGATTATCTCAAACTACTTACCCCCAGGAAGCTTTGGGCAGGCCCTCGGCCCTCTCATTTATCTGGTTGGCTTGATCCAACTCGTTGACAAAAGTATGGAAATGGATGTGCCCCATGGCCAATCAGGTCCAATAGCCTGGCCCCACCCCCATACTCTGACCAAAGATCTTTAGCGTGAATTTCAACAATTTGTTGACCCAGTATTCTGCAACCCAGACTATATTACTAAGTCCTACCTATACTATATACATTTGTTACCACTGGCAATATTCATCACTTAAAATTTGTCAGAAAATAAAATTTCCTTACAGTGAGTAGCACTATTTCAAAGGTAAACTTATATTAATTGGTTAATAAGTGAGTATTTATTAAGTAGCTACTATGTACAAGGCACTTTGCTAAAAATTATAGAAATTACGATAGAAAAGTACTGTCTGTCCCCAAGGAACTTATAGTCTAAAAATCTTTTATCAGTTTTCCATCAATATGGATCTACTTCCTCTGTAATTCAGAACTAGCTAAATTGTACAGAATACATGTTTGCTGGATATCTATGCACAACTGACTGAATGGAAAAAGCATTTATTAAGTACTTTCTTTGGCATTATTATGGTCAGGTATTGTGCTAAGTCTTAGAGATATAAATGCAAAAGAGAGATCATCTCTGTCCTCAATAACTTAATATTTCAATAGTGGGAGCCAAGAAATAAAGGGATGTGGTAGCCTGCTTCACACAAATTAGCTATTCAAATCATTGGCATAGTTTGTGGGAATGCAAATGTCAGATGTAACCTCCCTCTCTACACACTAGACTTGTACCTTGTGGCTCTCTAAGGAGACCCAGACTATTTCTCAATTAGTCTAGATACTAGAATAGATCCAGAATACAAGCTTCCATCCCTCCCTTTTTACTCTAGTTAACCATTCCATATTTTTTCCCCACCCCTCTGGCTTTCAACTTTATCTTTATTCCTTTTTCTTCCTTCTCTTCTTTTCTACTCCCTAATTTCTTCCCTTCAATCCCACTCTGGAAATATACTGTTCAAAGCAAACCCTTCCCCATTAAAGAGCACCTGCACCAGGCTTTGAAACTCTTACCTTGATCACAGACACTGATGGGCTTGTCCTTGAGGATACAAATTGTGTGAAGAGCTAATACCTAGGCCACCTTTTATAGGAGATCCCTACACTAGGCTGTGTCATGAGACAGTCTGGTGGGAGGAGAAGGCTCTTTCACAACCCAAGGCATGAGCCAACTAAGTCCCACATGTCAGGTAATTCTTGACATTCCTCAGCTCTTTGTTTCTTCCCAGGTAGATCATGGTAGCTTGCTTCTTTACAACCAAGGGGTCTCTATAGATGGCACATTGAGAAAGTTCGAGTTTTTCCTCAGCATGGGAAGCTCTGCTCTTCCTTCTTGTGTACCCTCTTCCTATTCCTTTCTCCAACAAAGCAGCCTAGGGGACTTTCATGAAACCCTGTCATAAATGGTTCTATTCCATCCTGATCATCTCAATCTCCAGTTCCTTACCTAGATACCTGGGAAAGTGTTAGATTACTGCCCTCCCCCAGGGACTCTTCTCCTTATGCCCATTGTTTCCCAGATTTTTCCAGAACCTCTTCTGTATACCTTTGCTTAAACCTCTACCCATCACTCCTGCTCACCCTCGCCTTGTTCAGCTCTTCAGGGTGAAGTTCTGCTTATCCTCTTCCTGAGAAGGTTAGTTATCAAGTGTTAGTAATAGAACCTCTTTCTTCTGAATTTTAAGGATGGACAAATGATTTAGGTTTGGGGAAACGTACCTAATTCTGTCTCAAGGTCCTTTCCTCCCCTTCCCTCCCCATATATCTAAGTCAAGTGGGTCTCTTTTTAGATGCTATCTAAAGAACAAAAGAACTCATCAAATACTCTGCCTACTGTACTTGTTCACCTTTTAGAGGTGAGAATTTAGAACAATTCCAAAATGGGTTTCAGAGGGACCTCAAAGTTATGCCTCAAAATGGCTATGCCAGTTAAGATATGATGCTAAGTTGAAGTCGTAATCTAGTCAAGTGGGACCATGATGTCAGATATTCATTTTCTAATAGTTCTTTCTTTTTCTACATTCTGTTGACATGTGTATGAACTTGCTAGGGCACAATGAAACTTGCTAGATCACACTGGGCAGGAATTGGGGTGAGGGGAGATAGTAGAGCAGGAAGTGTTTTATTTCCTTGACCTTGTGAGTAGCTATCTGACAATCCAACTGTCTTCTCATAAAACCTTTACCAAAACCACATTGCAAAGGCTTGCACAAACATGTGAAGAATGACTTTAAAATCTAAGGGCAATTTTTTATTAATAGGCCAGATCTTGTATATCCAAAATTAATTTCTTCCCATTGTGAGAAATTACCTTGAGAGCCACAATACTTATTTACTGACACTGATCCAAAAATTTCCAGGAATCTCTATTTGGAACTGCCAAGGTGATGATGGTTTGTATGATGGCATCAGTGGTATGACTGATGCTGATGTGGTTGAAGATGTTGAGGATGCTGGTGTATCACAGGTGGTAGAAGTTAGGGTGATGAAAACCAAGCATCCAGGAGAATTTCTGAGTAATTCTAGTGACCTACTCAAGGTTCATGCATCATTGTTTTTTTTTTTTTTTTGAGAAATTTCTATGCCTACCACCCACAGATAAGAGAAGTCTGTCTTAGAATTCATGCCCTATGGGATGGTGCCTTTTCCACTTTTTTACCTTCCTAGTTGTAAGGCATCCATGATGGTTATCAGTTCCCCTTAGGGATCAGCATTTATAGATTCAGTACCATTACAGATTTCAGCTCTATTATTTAATTGATCAACCAAATTTACTGTTCACCTATTGAATGCAAAGCTCAAGGCCAACCCCCATGGGGTACAAAGGTGGGTAAAATTAGATCTGTGATCTCATAGAACTTACAGTCTAAAATATAAGGCAAGAGACTTATGTGAGACACAGAGAAGTAAATAATGATTGAGGAAGCAAGGTGAGAGATGGCACAGAAAAGAAAATGAATAATGGCTAACCAGGAGGTACGAGTGAGGAAATCTAGAATAACCAAGAAGGACAGTCAGGGAGGTCCTCAGATGTCTTTACGGAGTAGATGAAACTTTAAAGTAAACTTGTCAAGTGTGACCTGCTTATCTGTCTTTTCATCCTTCCTATCCATTTTCCATCAACAATTTCAGAGTCTTACAGGGAAGGCTGCCGATCCCACCTATTCCTGATCTATCAGGAAGCATCTCCAACTAATTTGAACATTGTTGTTCAGTTGTTTTTCAGTTGTGCCCAAATCTTTGCCACCCTAGGAAAGTGAGTCTTCCTGCTTCCAAGCCCAGTGCTCTATCAATTGTGCCTCCTAGCTGCCACTATCTGCTGTGTGCTGAGTAAAGATCAGAGTTTACCTCAGTATCAGGGCAACGAACTGAATGGGTGAGAGAGGAAGGGCTTCTTTTCTCTGCTCCCTTTCTTTTACCTGGGTTCCTAGAAATAGTCCTCCCTAGATGTGGGCTTGAACCCCATATACCTGGGAGTTTGAGCCATAGTAAATTATGATTATAAGAGGGATGGTGTAGCCAGCCAGGCCTTGTGAAAGCCCTGAGAAACCAAGGGTCTGAGACTTGAGTCTAAGCGGTTTTGGACTTGAAACTGGGACCAGGTTCCACGGTAATCAAGCTAATACTATGAAGCTACACCCCTTTCCCTCCCCAGGGATTGAGGCAGTGCACAGGGGCAGGTGATTAGTCCTCATGTTTTTTAGAGGAAAGTGTGTACATTTGTGGTTATATCTCCTGAAGAAAATGTTTGCTTGTCAGTTATGCCCATTCACCTGGCAGGGGACTTAGGCCACTATATTAGGTAATCCGGACATGCTCTAAGGCCCCTCAAGGGTGTCGACATTTTAGGTGAACTAGGCATGCTCAGATCAGCCTGTTACATATGTAACATGATTTATTTATCCATCTTCCATTCAAGGGACATCTACTTTGTTTCCAGTTCTTTGCAATCACAGGAAGTGTTGCTAACATTTTGATTACATGGAAACTTTCTGTCTCTCATCTTCTTGGAGGTTTATGCCTAATGGTGGAATCTTTGTGTTAAAGGGTGAAGACATTTAACTCTTAAAAGGCATAAATTCGAATTGCTTTGATCGAATTTAAAGACTTTTTTTTTTAAAGCATAAGGATAATTTGCTTTCCAGAATGGTTGGAGCAATCAATCCATAGCACTACCACCAGCATCATGTGTCTCTCTTCCAACATTCCCTCCAATAACGCCCATTTCTATCAATTTCTTGGTATAATATCTTGGAGTTCTTTGATTTCTATTTCTCTTACCAACGATTTGGAACTACCTTTCACATGTACATTAAGAATTTGTAAATCTACTTTTGAGACCCTTTGTTTACATCCTTTTGACCACTTGTCCATTGGAAAATGGATACGTGTGTGTATATATATATGTATATATATATATATGTCATATATATATAACATATATATAACACATAATTTGCACCTGTCCCCTAAATATCTTCTATATGAGACACTTACTAGGGAGATTTGATGCATAGTCTTTCCCCTCTCACCTCCTGCCCCCCCCCCAATAATGAAGCTTTCTCTTCTTAACTTTAACCATTTTGATTTTGTTCATGTAAATGCTTTTCCATTTCATATAATAAAAACTATTTAATATTTTATGATCTCTTCTTTCCTTTGTTTAGACCCTACCATGGCAGGAGCAGTTCAGTGAGTCACCAATTCAGGGAAGACACCATGAGCTCCAAAGAGCCAGCCCAACTGAATAGCAGAGTGACTTTTAGGTAACTTTGAGAGGACTTTCTGGAGAGAAGGACATCAAAGCTTTACTAAAGTATTAGAGTTGTAAGTTGATTTCTTTTGTGTTTTAAGTTAATGTACACACTTCCTCCATCCTGGATTCTGGGAATGTTTATGTTATTTGAGTAAATTAATGTCTTTGTTAAAGAAACAATTGAGTCACTGTTGGGGATTTATGAGCCAGCAATCAGGTGGATAGACACTTAGAGAGTTACCCCTGGAATGTTGGAAGCAATAAAAGCTACCCCTCTGGGCACCTAGCTTTTCAGTGACTATGTCCTTTTGGTGTGTTAAATGGGAGAGAAATGTTACATGCACAAGCAGTGATCACTTGGGTGAATTAACTTACCACTTTCTTAAAGTGAAATGAATACTAGCTATTATATCAGTAAAGCGTGTTTCCACATGGGGATTCCATATATTAATGACCTTACAGGTATAAACAAAAACAAACAAAAAGCTTAAGCTTTCTACCTGATAAATAGTTGGGATTTTAGACTCTTGAAAATGAGAGGGTTTTAGTGAATGGAAACACCTTAGTGAAGGTACTTGCAGAAAGTTAGTCTGGGAGTGGGGAAGACAGGCAAAGCCTTTAGAAAGTCTTTGGCCTTGGGATACAGAGAGTTGTTTGTCCTTCATCTTCAAAGAGGACCCATGATATCACAAGGTGATGTTTTGACTGGTATGTGAATTGGATTTAAGTGAGGGCAGAGTTGTGTAAAATCTTCAGTTTCAGTTTATCTTCCAGAGTTGTCAAAGTCCAGTGGCAAGACAAAAGTCAAGACAACTGGTGATGGCCCAGGATGCAGTGTGTGACCTTGGTATCTTTGATGCCTGACCAAGCTCTAAGCACTTCACAGCACCTGCTTCAGCTGCCTTCGTTATCTACCCATTCTGCTGAGGGAAATCTTCACATACCCAACTCATCGATGGGTATGAGGCCTATTGGTTATCCTCAACCTGGTTTAGCAATTCAGCTAAGATTCAGCTAAAGGTTTCCTGAGGTGTGGCCATATATATGTTACTTCTTGGAGCCCCAAGTGAGAGCGTAGTGGTAGGCAGACACCAAAGGTGAATAAGTAGCCCTGAAAAGCCCTCATACCAGAGGTACTGGTTCATCTTGAGCACCTTACACATCCCAACTGGGAAAGCATAATTACAGGGAAGCAGGGCCCTTAACAGTAGATATAGAGGCCTCACCAACATCTCAATTTTGTGAGGAAGGAAGAGGCAGCAACTAATGAACGGAGTCACCAAGTGGTGAGGGCAGGGGAGAAGATGGTGTTTCCATGGTCAGAGGATGGGAGGGAGCTAGCTCTTCAAAATTCAAGTGCCTTTTCTATATTGGGCAACATGAACAAAGAGAAACCCATGGGACAACTGACTGGCCTAGATTGGTTGTTGACAGCATGAAGTAAGAAATTCTGGGGGACCACCAACAATAAGGAAAACTTTTGATTTATAGCATAGAAAGGTTGTGGGCAGCTAGGTGATGCCATAGTGCACAGAGTGCTGGGCCTGGAGTCAGGAAGATTCATCTTTCTGAGTTTAAATATGGGTTCAGACACTTACTAGCTGTGTGACCCTGGGCAAGTCACTTAACTCTGTTTGCCTCAGTTTCCTCATCTGAAAATGGTCTGGAGAAAGAAATGGTGATCTACTCCAGTATCTTTGCCAAGAAAAGTCTAAATGGGCTCATGAAGAGTCAGACATGATTGAACAACAAATAAAAAAATTGAGAACAGGAGGCAGTTGTGACCAGAAATAGAGAGGTTTATTTTTGTAAAAGATAAATAAGACAGAGTGTGGGTTCAACTTGGAATATAGGGTTTTCAGATAAGTTCAAATGTTTTCTTGAATTTTCTAAGTCCCTTCAGGGTATCTCAGGAACTCATGCCCGTAAAGGGAGAGGTAATGAAGGTGAAATGAGAAAGAGGGAGCAGGGTGAGTGGCATCTTTTAATTTCTAAAGTAGTGCTCCTCTTAGCAAAGGGGACCAGGTTAACAGCAGCCCCCTGAGCTCCCACAGCAGCCCCCAGACTGCTGGCTGCGCCCACTGCCACTGTCACAACAGTCAGACCTCTGATGCCTGCATCTGTGGGATCTTCTGTGATGGGAAAAGAGGCAGCAGCCACCCCCAGAGCCAGAACTGCAGCATCCTCCAGAGCTGGACCCACAGCATCCCCCAGAGCTAGAGCCACAGCAGGAAGAGACTGGAGGAGGGCAGGGAGCCTGGGGAGGGCACTTGGGAGGACACTTGGGAGGGCACTTTGGTGGGCACTTAGGGGTCTGACATTTGGGAGGACATTTCGGGGGGCACTTAGGGGCTTGGCACTGCTGCTGGCTTTGTTGGCAGGACATCTTGGTTGATATTTCGTAAACCTGAAAGACAATATAGAATTTTTTTTCAGATGAATAAAATCAAGTTTTAAAAGTTTTTTTTCACCTGGAATTGATCACCAGTATGCCTAGAAGACATTAATATACAGAAAGAAAAGACTTAACAAAATAATTCCTGTGTCAAAATGCCTTTAGGTTAGAATTTGGGAAGAAGGTATGTTTACTTTGTATCAATTTAGGAGATTTTCAACTTTTTCTCTGTTTTTCCCTGGCTCTGTTAGTCTCCTCCTATTTCTGTCTCTCTGTATTCATGCATGTGTATATTAAAATACACTCACACATACACACATACACATACATATGTATATACATATACATATATACCTCTTGTGTACTGTAGAGTAAGGAAAAGCACATCAGTTAAGTAGACCATGGTATCTGTGTTCCACAGGAGAGGGGAAGACTTCCCCTGACACTCTGAGAATAGCCTTTAAATTCTAGTACATTGCACTTCTGGTAACTCAAACTACGCCTGCTCATTCCCACCCCACCCACTTTGCCCAGAGACCAGACACTTTTCTGGTTGTTTTCTGGGGACATCCAAACTGGACATCAATCTAGAACAGATCCAAAATATAAGCTGTTTTTCACCAGTCACTGTACTTCTCCTTCAGTTTAACTCTTTGCTCCTCAGCCCTGCTATTCATCTTCCTTCATCCCCTCAGTTGTCTTCCTTCTGACTCCTCTTTTCCTCTGCTCTTTCTTCTCTCCACCAATACTCTGCTCCAAGGCCCCCCCTTCCCCCCATTACCCCCCTTCCCCCCCCCCCCCCTGCCCTGGGCTCTCATGCAGACACTCACCCTGATCACAGACACAGAGAGGAACTCTCTACTGAAGAACCAGAGTGGATGAGGAACCAAGGGTAGGGATACCTTTTATAGGGCATCCCAGGCTGATCCACTGGCATGAGACCCAGGTTTCTGGGAGGAAGAGTGTCTTTCACAACTCCTGGCTTGTGTCAGACAATTCCTGACATTCTCCAAACTCACATTCACTGACATGTGCTACCCATGGATTATTGAACTACTGAGGGATGTTAGAAGTCCTTTAATCTGTTTCCCTAATTTTATAGATGAAGACACTGAGGTCCAAAGAGTCAATGAGGCCACAGAAGCAGTGAATGGATTAGGTGGGGCTTAAACCATGGTTCCTCAAAATGTCCTTTTCATTATGCCAGGTTGAGGCATACGTGAGGCAACTTTTCTAGTAAGATAGGATCCAGATAGTGCTTTCATGTCCATTATAAAGACTAGGAGCCCTCCCCTCACACAGCAGTTTAGGAAATTGCCATGAAGTCTAGCCATTGGGCAAAAACTCAAGGGACTTCAGTCATTGGGTTTTTATCCACCGCCAGAAATTTCCATATGGCCCCTGAGCTGTAGTCCTGTATGCTATGCAGGGTAGGACAGTGGGAAAAAGTCCTTAAATTGGAGTCACAGGCCCCAAATTCAAATCCTTACTCTGACTGTTATTACTTGTATGAGTGAAGGCAAGCCACTTCAGTTGCCAGGTGATGGATTAAAATCAAGTTAATTGAACCAATTACTTCATCTTTATTTAGTTTTCAACATTTATTTCCATAAGATTTGGGTTCCCAATTTTCTCCCCATCTCTCCCCTACCTCACCCCAAGATGGTACACATACCATAATCCTCAGTACAATCCTGGGAGGTGGGCGCTATGATTTTCCCAGTTGTACAGCTGAGTTTGAGAGAGGTCAAGTCACTTGCCCAAGGTCACAGAGCTAAGACGCATCTGGGGCAAGATTTCCACTCCAAACCTGTAGTATAATCAAGAGATACCAAATTCACAAATGACTGTAATTCAGTGTAAGATAAGGTAAATATTGTAAGAGTTATACTGACTCCAGGAATGATTATTTCTATCTGGGGTCACCATTAACATCTGCATGGATGAAGTGCTGTCTGATGAGGGCATGATGGGAATGACTTTTACTTTGCTTTTTTTACTTTGCTAATATACTCCTTAGGTCTGGGTTTTTTGAATGGTAAACTTAATTAATTTCAATTTAAGAAGTGTTTATTTAGTACTTAGCATGAGGCAGGCAGTGTCTTAGGTCCTGGGGATAGAAAAAAATGATTTAGTTTCTGCTCTAAAGAATCTTCCATTTTATTGATGGAAAGCTCTATATATACAGAAAAGTAATTAATAAACATATTCAAAACTTACTAAATAACTTCTGTGAGAAGGGAACTAGAAATTGAGAGATGAAGAGGAGAATGAGGGTAGGATTCCTCTGGTTAAAAAGACAAACAAATTTTGATCATAAACACGGAGATTATTTGTCTAGGATCTCTCAGGTTGTAAATAATAGAAGAGAGATATGAACTTATATCTCAGGCCCTCCAAATAGAATGCGAGACCATGTGTTATGATGGAAAAATATCAAAATTTTTTCCACTATAACATGTTGCCTCCCATCCCATTGACACATGTCTCTTAATGTTTTCTAGTTTGACACTCCTGTCACTCTGCCAAGGCTTTGAAACACCTTGGGACAAATATATCTTCTTTTCTTCCCAGCATATAGTCATCCTTCAGGTTAATCACTTGTTCATTTTCCCTGTCTCTGTGTCTCTGATACACAGCCACATAAAAGCTTATGTACCCTGTCAAAAATAAAGCAGATATCTCCCGTCCTCTTTCCTTTACATTCCCTGGAGAGTATCTATCCACCAAAAGGAAGGTGGAAAAGAAAACCCAGGACATCAGGTAATGTTTCTCTGTTGAGCATACCAACACATGCCATTTGCCAGTCCTGTCCAAAATTTGTCTTTGATGTTTTGATTCGTGTATATAGTTGGTCCTCAGACATGATTTTCAAATAAAACAACTGATCTGGCAGGTATCTAGAGAGAGACTTTTTGATAATATCTAGTGGAGAGAGAAATGATCATGTCTGTGATTGGTATGAGTAGGGGGGGTAGGGGGTATGGATTTTAAGAAAACTTGATTCACAAAACCCCAGATTTGCCCCGTATTTGCATTGAAGACAGCAAAAGAATATCTTTTAAAATTAAAAGAGGGTCTTTCTCTCTATGGAATAATTGTCAGTCTGATTCCTTTAAACCAAACTGACCTTGTTCACCAAAACAAACAGTAATTTTAAATAGTTTCTTGTTTTTGCTTTTTCCATATTGTTTAAGGTTACATGATAGTGTGACAAAAGCCCCAGAGATGAAGTCAGAAGGTCTGTGTGAGAGTCCTGGCTCTGCTCTTGTATTTCCTGTGAGATCTTGTTTAAATCACTTACATTCTCAGAGTCTCAATGTATCCATCTGTAAAATGAGAGATTGAATTAGATGACCTCTGAACTCTGTTCTGGCTATAAATGAATTTTTCTTTGATTTTATTATTTGAAGTGAATTAAACTTGGGTGTATATGGGTATAGAGGTCCCTGCATTCCTGCTGACTTGGGTAATGATGATGGTATAAATGCTGGTAAAGGTAATGAGGATCAGATGAAATAAAGCATGTAACTGGACTTTGGAAATCATAAAGCACTATTTGGATGACAGGTTGCTATAAGCACCTTTCTATGATGAAGAAGACAGCAATGCAATGATGGTAACAGGGAAGGATCTACAATTGCTTGTTACCTAGTCCCCACCCAACTAGTCAACTACAGTTTTAGACACTCAGTACAAAGTCTATGGTTTAGAACCTTAAGGAAGTTATGAGACCTTTCTCTACACTTAACTTCCACCATGATAGAATAGAGTTAGGAGAAGGGTTTGGTGATTAGGTCACATTTAAGTGTATTCCATCAGTTAAGAGGCAAGAGGATGATTCAGATGGTTTCTCTGCATCCGTGTGATGTTAGGAGTAAAGAAGGAGTTCCTATTTGGGATATTCCCTATCCTCTATGAGGATAGGAGGACCAGAATGGAAGGGGCTAAGGAGGAGGTATTGGGCTCTGCCAAAAGAAATACAATAATGAGAGGTTGAGAAAACCTTGTGGGAGGAAGTAGAAAGCTTCTGATTAGATAGCTAGTATAGTTAGGAACACCTGTTTGCTATAATGAACCCCTTTCACCTTCTGCTGGAGAGAGTGAGGTTGACTCCCTCATATGTAGTGTAGGAGGTACAGTGGGTAGAGTGCTGAACTTGGAGTCAGGAAGACCAGAGATTCAATTCTGTCTTCCTCACTTTGTGAATTTGGGTAAATCACTGACTTTTCTCAGTGTCACTGTCCTCATCTGCCAAACAGGAATAATGACACCTCACAGAGTTGTTGTGGGGGTCATGTGAAATCATGGAGGTAGAGTGCTTTCAATCTTAACTCACTGTAGAAATTCTAGGATGATGATAATATGACATCAGTGTGAAGGAGCCATGCAGTCTGTCCAGTTCCTTCTTTATGTGGAGGGCTGCGGTTGGGAGAGGGCCTTTCCATCAGCATTCCCCAGACCAGAGGACCTGGTCAGTCAGAGCATCTTTCCCCAAAGGAGGAGACATAGGAATGAGAATCCTATAGTTTTACTCCCAGAATTGCCCTCCAGCACACATTTTCAACCACTTGTATCTCACTAGCCCTAACTCTTCCCTGGTCTATTTAAGAGTTCCCTGCTTAGGGGTTGGGACCTTTGGATTTCCCTTTCTTGTTTCTTCCTGGTCTTACTCTCCTTCTCCATCTACCAAATCTACCCATTTTCTTGGTATTGGCTTCCCTGATGAGTGTTGGTTCCTTGTTGTTGTCTTGGTCATTTTCTCTAGAATGGTCATCCCTTTGGACATGGGAATGTCCTTTTGTTGGTGGCTCCATTTCCTTGAGGAAACTGTGGTCATTACTTGTTTATAATAGATTTGATTTTAATTTTTAAATCAAACAAATCTTCAAACTTTTATCTTTTCCTTTCACTTCTCTCACATTGAAGAAAAAAAGTTTATTATATAATTTTATTTATTATATTTATTTATTATATAATCTCAATTTTAAATGCTAATAAAACAGTGAGTTAAAGAATTAATGAGTCATTCTAGTAGGGTAGTCTGGGTGGTGTACCATGGCTAGAAGGGGCAGTAAGAGAGAGGATTGGATTAGTGACCTCTGAGTAACACTCTAGCACTGTCACTGCCCAAGCAGCACTTTGTGGTCTAGGCTGATGCTGTGAGCATGTAGTAAAGGACCAGCTAGCTGCCTCAGTGACCAGGATTTGAAGGGTACAACTAAGATACCTTCATTTTCCACCAAAATATTTCTCTCCACTCTGCATTGGCTTCACAGTATCATGGGATTACAAAATGTTAGAGTTCCAAAGGGCCCCAGTAACCAACCTTGGCCAATTCATTCATACACAAAAAGAATCTTGACTCTAGTATACTTAACTGGTGATCATCCAGTCTTTGCCTACATTTCCACCCTTTGGGATGTGATGCTTTTAGGTGAAAGTTTAATCTTTGGGTGCTGGATTTCTGCTGGTTTTGGATTCTGGGGACCTGGGTTTAACTGTGGATTCTGAAACCAACACTGGAACCTCAGAAATTGAATGTCTAAAATTGTTTTTGATGAGTAGGATGGGGACAAGGAGACATAGGCCATGATAGATATTGTAGACAGCCATTCCTAGTGAAGAGCAAAGTCCTGCTCAGCTCAGCTTTCCAAGGTATCCAAGGAAGCCATAAGGGAGGGATAGCAATTCATTCATCAACTGTTCTATGCTAAGAAGTGAATTTGATAAGGTGAATGCTTTGTGGCAACTGCTTTAAGGATGAGTCCACTTTTTTTCAGGGCCCTAGTTGTTACAGGGATGAGTGTGTCCCCAGAAGTTGGGGTTGGGAAAATGTTTATATTTCTGATCTTGCTATATTTTCTCAATGAATCCATTTGTAAAAGCTAATCGATGTTAATTTATTATATAATAATGTGGTAGTAATCACTGGAAAGTATTGCTGATATGGGGCAGATATTGTTACTAGAGATTGATATTGAAGAGAACATGTTGAAATGGATTCTCAAATGAACAGGGTCAGAGTGATACCTTGGATCCCTTAGAGGTACCCCTAGAACATACTAGGGGAGAAGCAATTTTGCTTGGTAGGAAATGACTAATCAAGGAGAGTGGGAGTTGGGATGAGGATCCTCACATTCTCACTCTGGGCTACATGATGGTAAAGAAGTGACTTATCTTAAAACTTTGGTACATTTTCTATAACTTCGCCTTCATATTCAAATGAATTCATCCCTTGTCCCCTACCCAAAGTGTTATTCCTTGAAAGCACTCTTGAAAAAGAGAAGCTTTGCAAAATTAGTCAATAGGCCAACCAGGTCTGACAGTATATGCCCTACTCCATACGCAAAGGCCTCCATATCTGCAAGGAAAAGAAGATGCATTTTCTCATCTCTGTTGCTGAGCTCAGTCATTAATGAATCATCTTCTAGTATTGCTACTGCAGCAGAAATACAGCTTTGAGCCAGGACTCCTGGGTTAAGGAGATGTGAGGAAAAAAGAAGAACGCCAATAGAGGTCCAGAAAACGTGTGACAATACCCAGAAAGATAAGGAAATGGAGTCAGAAGACCAGACTTGGGAGTTGGTTCTGAATGTTGGACCCTATTAAGGGGAAGAGGAGCCCTTAAAAGATGATGGCAGACCTTGAAAACGTTACAGCTTTTTTGAGATTTGGGGACCGTAAACAATTTGGGGACCATTCAATGCCAGAGGGAGGGCTTTTCTAAAAACTGAGAATGGGGATGGTATTTTATATGCCTGTGCTCTGGGTCAGACAGATAGCCAGGATGAGCATAGAATGACAAAAGGTAAGTAGAGATAGATCATCTATTTAGCCTTTAACCATCCCTACCTTGAATGTCTCACCAGAAAGAGCTAAATCCTCTAGAATCCTCCTACCAGGCTCTGTCCCTTGAGACTTCCTGCTCTAAAGAGAAAATTGCTCTCTCACCTGATTATCCTCTCTACTTTTCAACTGGGCTTGAGCCTTTCTCCAAGAATTCAGAACCAGAGGCTCCTGTGCCCTGGTGCATTTGTCCCTTCAGGGAAGGCTGGTTGTCATAATTACATGATTTCTACATAGACATTTTTTGGGTCTGAATGAAGGGAACTCTTACCCAGACCTCCTAGCCCTACCACCAACAGTCACTGCCTGGGCACTCTGTGAAGGCATTGATCAGAGAAGTCTTGCAGGTCCATTAAGAAGTGATTCTTGAAGGAAGTTATAGAGGGCAAAAACAGAGAATATGAGGCAGCTATGACCACAAAAAAACAACTTTATTGTTGCTTGGGATAAATAACGAAGAGAAAGATGGTTTGCATGGGTCGTGGGGTGGAGATACAATGAACTGTTAGGTCCTGATTCTCTCCATCTCCAAAGAATAATTGAATAATTCAAAGCCAGGGGGAGAGTCCGGAGGCTAAGAAGTGAAGAGAAAAGGGAGCAGAGTCAATCAATTGCCTCTTCTGTTCTTCTTAGGTTGTGGCACCAGATCAACAGCAGCCCCCAGAGCTCCCACAGCAGCCTCCTGAGCTCTCACAGCAGCCCCCAGACTGCTGGCTGCGCCCACTGCCACTGTCACAGCAGTCAGACCTCTGGTGCCTGAGTCTGTGGGATCTTCTGTGATGGGAAAAGAGGCAGCAGCCACTCCCGGAGCCAGAGCTGCAGCATCCCCTAGAGCTGGACCCACAGCAGGAAGAGACTGGAGGAGGACAGGGATCCTGGGGAGGGCACTTGGGTGGACATTTAGGGGGTCATTTGGGAGGGCACTTGGGGGTCTGACACTTGGGAGGACACTTCGGGGGGCAGTTAGGGTCCTGACACTGCTGCTGGCTTTGCTGGCAGGACATCTTGGTGGGTATTCAGTAAACCTGAAAGACAATATAGGATTTTTTTTTCATATGGATGAAATGAAGCCTTAAAAGCTTTCTTCACCTGAGATTGTTCCAAAATAGGGTCATGCATTTCACTTAAAAGACATCATTATCCAGAAAGAAAAGGCTTAACAAAATCATTCCTGTATTAAAACGCATTTGGGTTGAATTTGTGATGGCGGAACATTCATTTTACATCAAATCAGGAGATTATCAACAGTTTCTCTCTCTGTCTCTCCCTGTTTGTCTCTCTTTTTCTTTATCTCTTTCTCTCTCTCTTTGTATTTTTGCGTGTATACTTATGTACCTCCTGGGAATTGCTGGACTAGGAAAAATATATAG
This sequence comes from Pseudochirops corinnae, assembly GCA_028646515.1. Classification (NCBI taxonomy): domain Eukaryota; kingdom Metazoa; phylum Chordata; class Mammalia; order Diprotodontia; family Pseudocheiridae; genus Pseudochirops; species Pseudochirops corinnae. Next base: position 35,325,931 of record CM053586.1, read on the forward strand.
AGTTTTAAAGGTTAAATAGTATTTTGTCTGTCCTGTGGAAGAGAGGGGATAACTCCCCTCTATATCCTGAACATCTTTTGAATTCTAGTTCATGCAAGATTCCAGAGACTTAGATCATTTCTCCTCTTCCTTACTACCTTCACACCGACTCCAGATGCTTTACTAGTTGATTTCTATGGACCTTGAAGCTTGGGACATCCCAATGGAGTCTCTGTCACTCTAGAGCAAATCCAAAGTACAAGCATCTATTTTTCATCAACCTTTGTACTTCTCCCTCAGTTTAACTCTCTCCTCCTTAGCTCCTTTATCCATCTTCCTTCATCCTAAATACTGATTCTCTTCCCACCCCTCTCTTCCTCTGCTTTTTTTCTCTTTTGATCTCCACCAACACCCTCCTGAAACCTTCCCCACAGGCTGTCATGCAGACACTCACCCTGATCACAGACACAGACAGGAACTCTCTGCTGAAGAGCCACAGTGGCTGAGGAACCAAGGGTAGGGACACCTTTTATAGAGCATCCCAGGCTGAGCTGTTGGTATGAGACCCAGCTCTCTAGGAGGAAGAGTGTCTTTCACAACTTCTGACATGTGTCAGACAATTCCTGATATTCTTTAAACTGCCATACACTTATAACTGGTACATGGATCATAGAGTTATCGAGGGATGTAAAAAGGCATCTCATTTAATTGATTTATTGTATAGATGAAGACAGTGAGGCCTTCAAAGGCAGACTTTTTGTATAAAGCCATAGAAGTGAATTTATGTAGGGCTTAAGTGAATTAGCCAGGGCTTAAATTGTGGTCCCCCAAATGAAGTCCATGTTCTTTTCATCAGTATGTGCCACAGCATTTGTGAGGCAACTACTGGAGCAAGTGGGGATCCAGATGGTGCTTTCAGTTGGGCATATTCATTGTAAAGATTGGGAAATCTCAGCTCAAATAGCCATTTAGGCAATTGCCATGAAATCTAGTCATTGGGTAAAAGCTTTAGGGGCTTCAGTCACTGAGGCTCTGTCCACTTCTGGACATTTCCAGCTGGTGCCATGCCCTGTTCTCATCTATGAAATGCAGGATAGGACAGTGGAAAGAGCTTTTAGTAGGAGTCACAGAACCTAATTTCAAATCCCCACTATGCTTCTTATTACCTGCGTGAGGCAGGGCAAGTTACTTCATCTCCCAGGCTTTGGATTCTTTATTCCTGAAAGGAAGAGATTAGAATATATGACATCTGAGATTTTTCATCTTTATAGTTAAAATCCCATGTTTGTGTCCTGGGATCCTTAACTTCACCTAGACTTATTTTTTTGCTATGTTTAGCTCTACTCCTACACACAATCAGTCTTCAATAGAGACCTTTAAACTTGCTTCCCCATATTCTCTCCCCAGTCTAAGACACACTCCTTCCTAAATTCCCACAATCTCCTTTTCAGAGGGCAACCCAAAATTTGGAAGTAAGTGTCCACCCATCCATCTATACATCCATCCATCCACCCACCCATCCATCCATCCATCCATCCAGCCAGCCAGCCAGCAATTTACTTATCATCATGTCCTATTTGCAAGCCCTGTCCCAAACTCTTTATCATTAATTTTACTCATGTTATGTATAGATGGTTCCCAAATAGGATTTTTGAATCAAACAACTGATCTGGCAACCCCATGGACAGAGACTGAATTGATTACATCCAGAGGATAGAGATGTGACTGTAAATGGGTTAGAAGGCATGGATTTTGAGTAAACCTCGTCTTCAAAAACTTAATATGCCATTTATGTACGCTAAAGATAATGGAAGATTTTTTTTATTACAAAAATCTCCTTCCCTATATAAAGGATTCACAGTTTGTTCCTTAACAAGAGTTGCCCTTGTTCACCAAATCCATGATCCATATTAAAGTTTTTTTCTTTTCCTTTTTCTATTTAATGCTGCATGATACCATGGAAAAAACCTTGGGGATAACATCAAGGGTTGTGAGTGAGAATCCTGGCTCTGCTCTTTATTCCCTGGCTTAGATCAATCATATTATGAGAGGCTCAATGGATTCATCTGTGAAATAAGAGATTGAATTTGATGACCTCTGAGCTCCTTTCTGGCTCCAAATCCATGGTGTTTTGATCTTACTATTTCAAATAAGTTATCCCTGGGAATATCTCTGTAGAGAGCTCCCTGCATTCCTGCTGACTTTGGTAATGATGATGACGCTGATGGTGTTGATGATGGGAAGGGTGATGAGCATCAGGTAAGATGCAGGAGCTAACTGGGCTTGGCCAACTGGAAAGCACTAGTTGAATGCCAGGTTACTCTAGGTGTACTTCTATGATGAAGAAAATAGCAATGACAATGATGATAACAGGAAAGGATCCAGCCCAGCTTGTGACCTGATCCCCATTGCAATAGTCAACTAGACACTCATTACCTTTCCTTGTCCAGCTCATTTTAGAGATGAGGAACCTGAGGCAAACTGGGTTAAGTGACTTGCCCAAGGTCACATAGCTACTAATTTTCTGAGGTCAGATTTGAAGGAAGAAGAGTCTACCTAACTCTAGACCCTTCACTCTCTCCACTGCCCTACCTAGTAGTCCCTATAAATACTGTGATGATGATGTAAGACCATTGTGAAGGGTCCATTAGCCCATCCAGCTCCCTTTTTCTGTACTTGGTTCTATGGTGGGAATAGGGCCTTTCCCTTAGTAATACCCTTTCAGAATTGGATGAACTGGCCAAGTAGACCATCTTTCCCCAAACCTGTGGGTGCAGGGGAGACAAAGTAGTGAGAATCCTACCGTCTTACCCCCAGGACTGCCCTCCAACACAAATTCTGAATGATTTGTGCTCTACTGTAGTATTTCACAAGTCCTACTTTTCTCCTTGTCCGTTAGGGCCTGGGATCTTTGGATTTTCCTTTCTTGGGTCTGCCTGATCTCACTCCTGTATCTGTCAAGGCTCCCTATCCTTCTGGTCTTGGCTTCCCAGGTTGCTTCCTTTTTGTTGTTTTGTTCGTTTCTCCTAGAAATGGTCATCCCTCTGGTTAGGGGAATGTCCTTTTTGTAGTGGCTCCATTTCCTTCAGGAAACTTTATTTGATACTTGTTTTTAATGTATTTTATTTTAATTTTTAAATTAAACAAAGTCTCCTAACTATTACCTGTCCCCTTCACTGCCCTCTTGTTGAAGAAAAAAGAGAAGAAAAAGAATGTTTATTATGACTTATTTATTATAAAATCTTAATTTAAATAGTAATAAGAGAGTGAGTGAAGAGTTAATGTGTTGAGGGGTGGCTAGGTGGTGCAGTGAATAGAGCACTGGCCCTGGAGTCAGGAGGACCTCAGTTCAAATCTGGCCTCAGACACTTAACGCAAAAACTAGCCATGTGACCTTGGGCAAGTCACTTAACCCCAAATGCCCTCCAAAAAAGAAAAAAAGAAAAAAGAAAAAAAAAGAGTTTTGTCATTCAAATAGAGCTCTCTCAGTGGTGTCCCATGGAGAGAAGGGGCTGTAAAGGAGAGAGTCAGATTAGGTGTCCTCTGAGTAACCTAGCACTCTCAGTGCCCAAACAGCCCTTCCTGGGAAGGAATGATATTGTGGTTATGCAGCAAAAGGCTAGCTAGCTGCCTCAGTGACCAGAATTTGAAAGGTACAACTAAGATCCCCCCATTTTCCATGGACATGTTTCTTTCCACTCTGCATTGGCTTCACATCTTCATGGGATTGCAGAATGTTAGAGTTCCAAGGGGCCCTAAAGACCATCCTGACCAATTTATATGGAAAAAGAATCCCTGCTCTTGCACATCTGATTTGCTATCATCCAGTATCTGCATAAAATTCCTTCTGTGTTTCCATTAGGCAGCTAGGTGGCACAGTGGATAGAGTCTTGGACTTGTAATATAAAAGGTCTGTGTTCAAATCATGTTTCAGACACTTATCAGCTATGTCACCCTAGACAAGTCACCTTTCTCAGCCTCAGTTTCCTTATTTGTAAAATGGGGTTAAAAAAAGCACCTTAACACGATTGCTGTGAGGACCAAATGAGATAACACATTTAAAGCATTTTGCAAACCTTGAAGCCCTATTTAAATGCTAGTTACCGCTGTTTTAGTTTAATGTGCACTTAATATGATGCTTGGTAGATAATAGATGCTAAATAAATGCTTACTGATTGATTATTAATAGCAAAACTTATTTTTTGTTCAGTTATTTCTCAATTGTATCTGACTCTTTGGGACCCTACTTGGGATTTTCTTGGCAAAGATACTAGACTAACTCGCCATTAACTTCTCCAGGGCATTTTACAGATGAGGAAACCAAGACAAACAGGGTTAAGTGACTTGCCCAGGGTCTCATGGCTGGTGTCTGAGGCCAGATCTGAACTCAGAGAGATGAGTTTTCCTGACTCCAGGTACAGTCTTCTATGTCTTGCACCACTTAGTTAGCCTAAAATTCATATACAAGAGGCGAATTAAAATAAATGATTATGAATTATTGGCTTATTTTATAACAATGAAGTTTGTGAGATCATTATTTTATGACTGTAAGAAGGGACTTGGATTAACCATTGATATTTCAGTCTTTATAACGACACTCAGAATGCTTTTTGCACAACAGACATTTATTAAGCAACTGCTATGTGCCAATCTCTGTACTTAGCACTTTACAAGTATGGGCTCATTTCAGCCTTACAGCTCTGAGAGGCAAGTGCCATCAGTATCTCCAATTTATAGCTGAAGAAAGAGGCAGATAGAGGAAAAGGAACTTTCTCAAGGTAACATATCTACTGATACAATCCCCAGGGAGACTTCAGGTATCATTTCCCATTGGCTTAACCACTTAAAGAAAAGGAGCCTTTTGAGTGAATACTACACTATGAACTGGCAATGCTTTCAAAGAGATTACCATATGATTCATCCTTTTTCCTGCCTACCTATATTTAAATGTGAAGGGAAGGAATGAGATTAGTCCATGGGTGGGGAAAGAGGTTTCTTTATCTAGGACACCAACATGTGGCCCTTGAACATGAGTATTTGTTCTTATCTCTTTCTTTAGATTTGTTCCCCAGCCCCATCCAACATGAAGGAATCTCATGATAAGATATAACCTTATGAGTCTGAAAAGATCAGGAGAGCAAACCACCAGATTTCTAGGAAACATAGTCAATGATATATTTTGCAGACCATAATGCCTAGTGAAGAACCAAGTCTTGCTTAGCTCAGCTTGCCATGGTATCCAAAGAAGTCATAAGGAAGGGATAGAAATTCATTCATTAACTATGCTACACTAAGAAGTGAATTTCATGAGAGTGAATACTTTGTAGTAATTGCTGTAAGGTTGAGTGCACAGGGCCCCACATGTTATAGGAGTGAGTGTGCACTTGGCATTGGAAGTAGAGAAATGGTTATACTTTTGTTCTTGCTCAGAAGACAACAATATGAAAACAGCTAAAACCAAAACCTCAAAAAAAAATGCTAATTGCCCCAGAGCCCAACAGGAATTCCTATAAGAGTTAAAGAAAGTGGCAAGAGTGGTAGAGGAAAAATTAGGAAAATAAATGAGAGTGAAGGAAGAAAATTATGAAAAGATAATTATTGGCTTAGTAAAAGAGGCACAAAAATTACTGAAAAAAATAACACCTTAAAAAAGACTTAGCCTAATGGCAAAAGAGGCATGAAAATTCTCTGAAGAAAAGAACCCATTAAAGATCAGCACTGGCCAAATGGAAAAGGAAGCAGAAAAACTTACTGAAGAAAAGAATTCCTTAAAAATTAGAATTAAGGGGTGGCTAAGTGGTACAATGAATAGAGTACTGGCCCTGGAGTCAGGAGTACCTGAGTTCAAATCTGGCCTCAGACACTTAACACACACACAAAAAACTAGCTGTGTGACCTTGGGCAAGTCACTTAACCCCAATTGCCCTCCCAAAAACAAAAAATAAAATAAAAAAATTAGAATTGGGAAAGTAAAAGTTAGTGACTCCATGTGACATCAAGAAAAAATAAAATAAATTCAGAAGAATTTAAAAAAAAAACAAGAAAACTTGCAATGTATTATCTGAAAGACAACTTACCTGGAAAATAGATTGAGGAGAGATAACTTAAATATTATTTGACTATCTGAAAGCCATGATAAAAAAAAGAACCTAGAAATCATCCTTCAAGAAATTATAAAGGAAAACTGTCCCTATATCTTAGATCCATATGGTAAAACAGAAATGGAAAGACTCTACCCATCACCATCTAGAAGCGATCCCAAAATAGAAATTCCTAGGAATAGTATATTCAAATTCCAGAGTTCCCAGGTTAAAGAGAAAATATTTCAAGCGGCCATGAAGAAATAACTCAAATATCATGGAGCCACAGTCAAGATCACACAAGATTTTTCCAATATTAAAGAAGCAGAGGTATTGGAATGTAATATTCTGAAACCAAAGGAGTTAGAATTACAACCCAAACTAAGCTACCCACCAAAACTAAGTATAATCCTTCTCAGAGGAAATGGATATTCAATGAAAGAGAGGACTTTCAAGCTTTCCTGATGAGAAGACTAAAGCTGAATAGAAGTATTGACATTCAAACACAAGATTCAAGAGCAACATCAAAGAGTAAACAAGAAAAAAAATCAATAAAGTTAAACTGTTTATATTCCTATATGGGAACTCTGAAAAAGTTTATCATCATTAGGGCAATTAGAAAGACTTTACATAAATAGAAGGTATGAGTGTGAATCAATTATGTTGGAATAATCCCAAAAGATACAAGTGAAGGACTGAGAAAAAGGGATGCATTGGGAGAAGGGACAATGGAGAGGTGGAATGGGAAAAATGCTCTCACATAAAAGAGGTGTACAAGGAAAAACTTGTATAGTGGAGGGGAAAATGGTGTGTGTGCAGGTGAGGTGGACAATGCTTGAACTTCACTTTCATTATAACTAATTCAAAGAGGGAAGAACATACATACACACACATACACTCAATTGAGTCTAGAAATCTATTAAACTCAATAGGGAACAAGGAAGGAAAGGGGATAAGAGATATAAAAAGGGATAGTAAAGAGAGGATATATTAAGGGAGATGATGGTCAGAAGCAAAACAGGTCAGAGAGGATAAAAAGAGAGAGAAGGGTAAACAGAAGAAAACAGGATAAAAAATATAGACAGTAGTCATAACTGTGAATGTGAATGGGATGACCTCACCCACAAAGTGGAAGTGGATAGCAGACTGGATTAGAAATAAGAAGCCAACAATGTGTTGTTTACAAAAGATACTCTTGAAATAGGAAAACACGTGCAGAGTAAATGTAAGGGGCTAGAGCTGAATATATTATGCTTCAGCTCAAGCAGAAAACATAGGGGTAGCAATCTTTATCTCAGACAAAGCAAAAGCAAAAATATACCTAATTAAAAGAAATAATCAGGGAAACTACATTTTGCTCAAAGGTGTCATGGACAACTAAGTAATATAAACACTTTTAAAGCAAGTTTCTTTGATAAAGGCCTAATTTCTCATTATATATATATATATATATATATATATATATCCAATATATACCCAAATATATAGGGTACTGAATCAATTTTAAGAGCCTTTCCCCAATTAATAAATGGTCAGAGGTTATGAACAGGTAGTTTTCAGAAGAGGAAATCAAAGCTATCAATAATCATGTGAAAAATCCTCCGAATCACTAATGACCAGAGAAATACAAATTAGAACAACTCTAAGGTACCATCTCATACCTGTCTGAAAAGATAAATGCTGGAGGGGATGAGGGAAAATAGGTACACTAATGAGCTGCTGGTGGAGTTGTGAACTGGTCCAATCATTCTGTAGAATAATTTGGAGCTATGCCAGAAGGGCTATAAAACTGTGCATATCCTTTGATCCAGGAATACCACTACTAAGTCTATACCCCAAAGAGATTAAAAAAAGGAAAAAGAAAAATATCTATACGTACAAAAATATTTATAGTACCATAATTTTGTGGTGACAAAGAATTGTAGATTGAGAGATGCTTATCACTTTGGGAATGGCTAAACAAATTCATATAATTATGGTAAGGTACTATTGTGCCATAAGAAATGACAAGGGATAGAGTAGTTTTAGAAGAAAAAAAAAACTCAGCAAGACTTAAATGCATTGATGCAAAGTGAAGTACAAGTAAGAAGAACCAGGAGATCCTTGTGTACAATAACACTAATGTTGTAATGATGATCAAGTATAAAAGACTGGACTATTTTGATCAATACGATGATCCAAGACAATTCCAAAGGATTAATAATGAAAAAAAAAATGCTACCCACCTCCAGAGAACTAATGAACTTTGAGTGCAAATTGAAGTATAACTTTTCTTTTTTTCTTTCTCTTTTTCCCCTTCCTTCTCTTTCTTCTTCTTCCTCTTCTTCTTCTTCTTCTTCTTCTTCTCTGTCTCTCTCTGTCTCTGTCTCTCTGTCTCTTTCTTCCTCACATCATTCCTTCCTTCATTTCTTGATTTCTACATGATTTCACATGTATCACTGATATTATTTTGCTTATGTTATTGGTGGATGGGTGACGGGTGCGAGAGAGGGAGAGAATTTGAGCTCAATATTTAAAAACATTTAAAATAAATAATAAATTGCTATCCCTCTCCATCCCACCCTTGCCCAAGAAGATGAATTAAGGGCAAAATGGACACAAGGTCAAAATTTAGATAGCATAGTGGATAGAACACTGGACCTGGAGCTATGAAGACTGGAATCCAAATCTGGTCCCAGATATTTATTTGTTGTGTGACTCTGGTCAAGTCACTTAAGCTCTATTTGCCTCAGTTTCTTCAATTCTAAAATAGGAGGAGTGATAGCAACTATCTCCAAGACTTAATGTAAAGATAAAATGATATATTATTTGTAAAATGCTTTGCAAACCTTAAAGATACACACACATACACATATATGTATATAACTGTTAAATTTATTTTAAAAAACTGATTTATTAGGGTGGCTAGGTGGCACAGTGAATAGAGCACCAGCCCTGGAGTGAGGAGGACCTGAGTTCAAATCTGACCTCAGACACTTAATACTTAGTATCCATGTGACCTTGGGCAAGTCACTTAACCCCAGTTGCCCTGCCTTCCCCCCTCCAAAAAGAAAAAAAAATGGACTTATCTTTTGACTTTGTTACATTTTGTTTGACCACACCTTCATATTCCAATGAATCTATTCCCTTCTGACCTATCCATTATAAGAAGAAATAAAAAAGAAAAAGAAGCAGCTTTACAAAGCCAATCACCAGGCCAATTAAGCCTGACAGCATATGCCCCATTCCACACAAAAAGACCTTCATATATGCAAGGAAGAGAAGAAGGTATAGCTTTCATCTCTTTGTTGCTAAGCTCAGTTATTAAATGAATATTTTTATTGCAGCTAAAATATAACTCTGAGCTAGGACCTCTGGGATAAGGAGATTTGAGCAACAGGGAGAAAGTCAAGAGAGGTCCAGAAAACATGTGACAATAGCCAGAAAGGTAGGAGAGGAGTAAACCCAGAAGATAAGACCTGGGGGTTGAAGGTGGACTCTGGAATTGGGAGCACCCAGTAAAGAGCAAGAGTGGCCAGGGCGGACCTTGGAAACACTACAATTTTGTCTGAGAGATGGGGCCTGTAACAAATGAAGAAGGGCCAGCCTAGTGCCAGAGAGAGACAGAGAGACAGAGGGACAGAGAAAGACACACACACACACACACACACACACACACACACACACACGCACGCATGCACGCACGCGCACACACACACACACACACGGGAGTGGGGGAGAGAGAGAGAGAGAGAGAGAGAGAGAGAGAGAGAGAGAGAGAGAGAGAGCGCATTTCTAAAGACGAAGAATACAGAACAGTAATAGCTATTCCTGTCCACTGGTTCAAACATATAGGACCAGTACAGAGAGTGAAAACATAAGAAAGGGCAGATCACATATCCTTTAGTGACTCTGACCTTGAATGATCCAGCAGAAAGGGCTGGATCCTCCTGAATCCTCCTACCAGGCTCTGGCCCTTGGGACTCTCTGCTCCGTACCAGGGGGTTGCTCCCACACCTGACTAGCCTCTCCTCTTCCCCCCGGGCTTGGGCCATTGCCTCTCCCCTGTGACTCAGAGTCAGAAGCATCTGTACTGACTATTTTGAGGTTTCAAGGCACCTTTTGCCCTTTAGGGAAGGGTGGTGTCACAATTAACTGATTTCAACATGGACATTTGGTATGTCCTCTTGAGTCTGAATGAAGGGAACCTTACCTAGCCTTCCAGCCCTACCACCAACCTACAGTCACTGTCTGGGCCTCAAGGCATCACTCTGGGAAGTCCGTGGGTCCATGAAGAAAAAAGTAAGCCTTGAGGGAAATTATAAAGGGAAAGAAAAGAGAAGAGGAGGCAGCTGTTACCAGAAAAAAACACTTTATTGTTACTTAGGATAAATGAGGAGGAGAAGGATGGTTTGAATTTTGGGGAGTTGAGGTAAAGTGATGTGAGAGGCCTTGATTCTCTCCATCTCTTAAGAACATCTTTACAATTCAAATCAAGGCAGAGAGTGAGAAGGCTAAGGAGGAAGGAAAACGAGATGCAGAGTCAATCAATTGCCTCTTCTGTTCTTTTTAGGTTGGGGCACCAGATCAACAGCAACCCCCAGAGGTCCCACAGCAGCCCCCAGACTGCTGGCTGTGCCCACTGCCACTGTCACAGCAGTCAGACCTCTGGTGCCTGCGTCTGTGGGATCTTCTGTGATGGGAAAAGAGGCAGCAGCCACCCCCAGAGCCAGAGCCGCAGCATCCCCCAGAGCTGGACCCACAGCATCCCCCAGAGCTACAGCATCCCCCAGAGCTAGAGCCACAGCAGGAAGAGACTGGAGGAGGACAGGGAGCCTGGGGAGGGCACTTGGGGGGACACTTGGGGGGGCACTTTGGTGGGCACTTGGGAGTCTGACACTTGGGAGGACACTTTGGGGGGCACTTAGGGGCCTGGCACTGCTGCTGGCTTTGCTGGCAGGACATCTTGGTGGGAATTCAGTAAACCTGAAAGATAATAAAGGATTTTTTTCAGATGGATAAAATCAAGTCTTAAAAGCTTTCTTCACCTGGAATTGATCACCAATGTGATGTTGCATTTTTCCTAGAAAATACTAGTATCCAGAAAGAAAAGGCTTAACAAAATCATGTGTTCAAATGAACTAAGTTGAACTTTGTGTTGAGGGAATTGTAATTATATACATTAATTCAGGAGATAATCAATATTTTTTTCTCTTTCTCCCTGCTTTTCTCTCTTTTTGTCTGTCTGTTTCCCCTCCCTCTGTCTCTATATACACATGTGTGGATACTTACATACCTTTTTGGAACTGCAGTCTCAGGAACATTACATAGAGTCTTAAAGGTTAAATAGTATTTTGTCTGTCCTGTGGAAGAGAGGGGCTGACTCCTTCCTGCATCCTGAGGACACCTTTTGAATTCCAGGTCATGAAAGTTTCCAGAAACTCAGATTATTATTCTTCCACCCCAGCATCTTCACACAGACACCAGGCCTTTTTCTGGTTATTTTCTGGGAATGTCCCAATGTAGCCTCTATCAGTCTAGACCAAATCTAAAGTATAAGTTTCTATTTTTCACCAGTCATTGTACCTCTCACTCAGTTTAACTCTCTCCTCCTCCACATGTCTCTATCCACCTTCATCCCAAATATGGCTTCTCTTCCCATTCCTCTCTCCCCCTGCTCTTTTTTCTCCTTTGCTCTCCTCCAACATCCTACTGAAACCCTCCCTCCAGGCTCTCATGCAGACACTCACCTTGATCACAGACACAGACAGGAACTCTCTGCTGAAGAACCAGAGTGGATGAGGAATCAGAGGCAGGGACACCTTTTATAGGGCATCCCAGGCTGAGATTCATCTTTCGGCATGAGATCCATCTGTCTAAGAGGAAGAGTGTCTTTCCCAGCTCTAGGCATATGTCAGACAATTCCTGACATTCTCTAAGCTCACATGCACTGACTTCTTTCAGCTCATGGATCATTGAGTTGACAAGGCATGTTAGAAGACATCTCATTCAATTGACTCATTTTATAGATGAAGATATTGAAGCCTTGAGAGGCAAATATCAAGTCACTGAAGTTCTAAGTGAATTAGCCAGGCCTTAAATCACAGTTCCCTAAAGGAAGCACACATTATTTTCGTCAGGCCATGCCAAGGCAGGTCTGAGGCAATTGTTGGAGCAAGAGGGGATCTAGATCATGCTTTCAATTGGGAATATTCATTGGAAAGATTGGGAACTCTCAGCTCAAATAGCCATTTAGGGAAATGCTATGAAGTCTAGTCATTGGGTAAAAGCTCTAGGGGCTTTAGTCACTGAGGCTCTGTCCAGTTCTAGACATTTCCAGGTGGCCTTGTTCCCTGTGGTCCTGTGGGAGATGCAAGATAGGACAGTGGAAAGAGTGCTTAAGTTGGAATCACAGGACATTCTTTCAAATCCTTGCCTTGCCTCTTATTACCTGTGTGAGGCAGGGCACATTCAATGTTGAGGCTTTGGATTCCTCATCTCTAAAAGGAAAAGATTAGAATATGTGACCTCTGAGATCTTTCATCTTTACAGCTAAAATCTGATGGTTTTTCCCTGGACCATTTCACTTTGTCCTTAGCTTTACCAAAACTTATTTTAGTTCCCCTTTTACACATAATCACCCCTCAACAGGACATTCAATCACACTCTCCCAGTTCTCTCGCCCACATCTAAGATACATTCCTTCTTCAAACCTCACCATTCTTTTTTCATAGGACAACTCAAAATTGGGAGTAAGTGGCCTCCAGCTATCCATTTCATTTATCTACCAGTTGATCCATTTTTTCATCTATCCATTTATTCATTCAGCTATTAATTGAGAACAAGTTCATTTTAGCAGATAAGCTTCTCAGGAAAAAAAACGAGACACATTTCATAATATCAGTAATATTACTGCTAATGGTAGCTAAAATTTATCTTGCCTATTCTGATTTGGTAAGTTTTTTCTGTTTACTATCTCATTCAATCCTCAGTACAATCCTGGCAGTGGAGGGCTATGTAAATTTTACGTTGTGTTTATGTTCCATTGTACAGCTGAGAAAACTGAGTTTGCCAGAGGCTAAATGACTTGCCCAGAGTCACAGAACCAAGAAGCTTATGGATCAGGATTTTGACTCAGAATCTGTATTCTAATCAAGGAATAGCAAATTCACAAATAACTGTAATTCAGTGTAATACAAGGTAAATATGATAAGACTCCATGCTATAGAATGTCAGGGCAGTAAGAGATTATTTTTATCTGGGATCACCAGAAACATCTGCATGGATGAAGCGCTATCTGAGGGGGCAGGAAGTGAATGCTTTGGACTTTACTTTCTGTTATCTGTTTTTGTCCCCTTCAATATCACCTTTATGCCCTCTCTGCATAAATGTCCCCTAAGGACTATGATTATCTTTTCCCATCATAACATGTTGCCTCCTATTTCATAGACAAATATTTCTTAATGCTTTTTTGGTTATTATATACCAGTGACTCCACCAAGATCTTGGCACAGCTTGGAATAGACATAGCTTGCTCTCCTACCAGGATGAAGGCATCCTCCAGGTCAATCACTTGTTCATCATCTCTATCTCCCTGTTTCTCTCTTTGTTCTCTATCTCTGTCTGTCTGTCTCTGAGACAAAGACAAGTAAAAGCTCACATTCCCAGTAAAATGTAAACAAGATAGGTAACATCTACTCTCTTTCCTCTATGTTCCCTGGAGAACATCCCTTCACTTAAAGGAAGGTGGGAAAGGATACCCAGCATATGAGGCATCATTTCACTCTTGGGGCATACCAATATGTTCCATTTGGAACAAGTCCCAGACTATTCATTGATTTTTTTTTTTTAACCAATGTCTTGTATAAATGGTTGCCAAATAGTATTTTTGAGTAAAAGAATAGCCCCATGAACAGAGACTAAGCTGAAAATATCCAGAGGATAGAGATGTGACTATAGTTGGTCTGAGTAGAGGTAGGGGTCATGGATTTTAAGGAAAACTGGTCCACAAAAATCTTAACCTTGCCCACTAAGGTGCACAAACCATAATAGAAGAGGATTTTTAAAAAATTACAAAAGTGTCCCATCCCCTAAAAAGATATTCAGAAAAAGAGATTCTTTTGCTCACGAAAACCAGGGTCCTTAAAAAGAGATTCTTTTGCTCACCAAAACCAGGGTCCATCTTAAACAGGTTGTGCGTGTGTGTGTGTGTGTGTGTGTGTGTGTGTGTGCTTATATTCAATGTTGCATGATACTATGGCAAGAGTTTTGGAGATAAAGTCAGGGGATATGGATGAAAGAACTGGCTCTGCTATTTATCACCTGTGAGATCTTGTTTAAATCACTTACACTTTCAGAATCTCAATGTATTCATCTGTAAAATGGGAACATTGGGTTAGCTGTCCTCTGAGCCCACTTCCGGCTCTAAATTTATGATCCTTTAGCCTTATTATTTGAAGCGAGTTCCATCTGGGGATTTCTCTGTATGAAGGTCCTGTATTCCTGCTGGCTTCAGTAGTGACGATGTTGATACTGATGGTGTTGATGATGGTAAAGTTAATGACGATCAGATGAAATACAGTATGTAACTGGGCTATGTAAAATTTAAAGCACTCTAGATGCCTTTCTATGATGAAGAAGGTAGCAATGACAAAGATGGTAACAGGAAACAGTCCTGTGGTCACCTTGTCCCCACCCCAGTAGTCAACTACAATTTTAGACTCTCAGTACAAAGTCCCTGACTTGGAACCTAAGGCAAGTTTTAAGACTCTATTTTTCTTCCCCCATGATAGACTAGAGCTGGGAGGAGGGTTCAGTGATTAGGTCACATTTAAGTGTATTCTGTAAGTCTGGAGGCAAGAGGATGGTTCACGTGGTTTCTCTGGGTCCTTGTGATGTCAGGAGTGAGGAAGGAGTTATTTAAATTGAAGAAAAACCTTTCAAACTATTGTGTTTTTCCTTCACATCCCTTGTAGTGAAGAAAAAAGGAAAGAAAAAGAAGGTTGATTATTGTTCATCCATAAATTTGAATTTAAATACTAAGAAAACAAACAGTGAGTTAAAGAATTAATGTGTCAATCTAGAAATGCATTCCCAGTGGTGTTCCATGGAGAGAAAGGACTATAAGTGCGATGGTTGGGTTCAGTAATCTCTGAGATAACTTCTAGCACTGTGACTGTGAAAGCAGCCCTTTGTGGCCAGGACTGCCACTGAGCACGTAGCAAAAGACTAGGAAGTTGGTCAGTGCCCAGGATGTCAGAAGTACAACTAAGATACCTACATTTTCCACTGATGTATTTCTCTCCACTCTGCATTGGTTTCAAAGCATCATAGGGTCACTGAATATTAGAATTTCAATGGGCCCCAGTGACTATCCTGGCAATTCATGCCAAAAGGGAATCCCTCCTCTAGCATTCTTGACTGGTCATCAGCCAGTCTCTAGTTATAATTCCATAGTTCAAATCCTGCCTCAGATACTTACTAGCTATTTCACTTTGGAAGAGTCTCCTTCCCTCTCTCAGCCTCAGTTTCCTCTTCTGTAAATTCAAGTTTAGAATAACACAAATGAGATAACATATGTAAAGCAATCTGCAAATCTTAAAGCCTTGTTTAAATGCTAGCTACTCCAATTATTATAGACATTTTTAGCACAGTGCCTAGTACAGAGTAGATGCTTAATAAATGCTTATTGATTGATTATTAATAATAAAATGAAAATAAATGATGACAATTAAAATAATCAATCATGAATTATTAGTTTTTTTTATTGATAATCAAGTCCACATGTTCACTAATTTATAATTGTTAAAGTGTACTGGGATAGGTCATTGAACATCTCGTCCTTATAAGCATGCATTGAATGTTTTTTTTAAAATAAGCATTTATTAAGTACCTACCATATGCCAGGCATTGTACCAAGGACTTTACAAATATGATTACATTTGACTCTCACAACAACTCTGGGAGGGAGGTAGCCGCTATTAAATCCCCATTTTATGGTTGAAGAAACACAGGAGATAGAGTTTAAGTGGACTTGCCTGGGTCACATATCATCTTTTCACTTGGCTTAACCACTTAAAGAAAGGAGCCTTTTGAATGGATACTATAGCATGACCTAACAATGCTTACAATGGTTATAACCAGATGATTCATCCTTCTTTCCTGCAAACCTAAATTCAGATGTGAAGGGAAGGCATGAGTAAGTCTATGAGTGGGAAAAGGGTCTTCTTTATCTAGGACACCAACATGTGACTTTTGAACATGAGTATCTTTTCTTACCTCTTTCTTTACATCTATTTTTTACCCCAGATCCAAGGTTAAGGAATATCATACTAGGCTGTGACCTTATGAGTTTTAAAAGATCAGGAGATCAAGTCACCAGAGCTCTAGGAGAAATAGACAGATTTTGGAGACAGTCATGCCTAGTGAAGAACATCGTCCTGCTTAGACTTGCCAGGATATCCAAGAAAGTCACAAAAGAGGGAGGGCAATTCATTCATCAACTGTACTACACTAAGAAGTTAATTTGGTGAGGTTGAACACTTTATAGGAAAAGATTGGTTCACTTTCTTCTGGGCCCCAGGTGTTACAGGGATGAATATGCCCCTAGACATTGGGGTTGGGGAAAATGTTCATACTTCTACTCTTGCTATTTGTTCTTCACTCATTTCCGTCATGTTTGACTCTTCAGGATCCCAGTTTTGGGGATTTCTTAGCAAAGATACTGGAGTGGTTTGCCATTTCCTTCTACAACTCGTTTTGCGGATGAAAAAACTGAGGCAAACAGGGTTAAGTGACTTGCCCAAAGTCACAAAGCCAGTAAATATCTAAAGTCAGATTTAAACTCGGGAAGATGAGTCTTTTTGACTTCAGGGCTGGCATTCTATCCACTGTGCAATTTAGCTGTTCCAGCTGCTATATTTTGTCATTAAATTCTTTAGTAAAAGCTAATTGATGTTAATTTATTAAATAATATTGTGGTAATAATGATAGGAATGCATCACTGATGTAAAGGAGATATAGTTACTAGAAATTAATATAACAAGAACCTACTAAAATGCGGGCTCAAGTGAACAGCCTTAGAAAAAGACACACCAAAAAGAAAAAAAGAAAAAGACACTCAGAATCCCTTAGAGGTACCACTAAAATAGAGTAGGGGAAATGTAACCTTGCTCTGTAGGACCTGACTTATCAAGGTGAGAGTTGGGATGAGGATCCCTAGATCTTCAGCATGGGCTACATCATAATAAAGAATTGATTTGAACTTTGGTACATTTTGTTCATATCCAAATGAATCCATTTCGTGTGCTCTACCTAATGAGCTATTGCTTAAAACAAAGGATAAAAAGGAAAAGATAAGGAGCTTTGCAAATTCAACCAACAGACCAGCTGAGACTAGTAATATATACCCTATATCCTATTCCATACCACAATCCTCCATATCTGCTAAGAAGATAAAAGGTACATTTTCTCATTTCTTTGTTGACAAGCTTGGTTACTAATGAATGATCTTATAATATTGTTATGGCAGCTGAAATATAGCTTTGAGGCAGGAGCCCTGGGATAAGGAGCTTTGAGAAAAAAAGGAAAAGGCCAACAGAGGTCCAGAAAACATATGACAATATCTAGGAATGTAACAGGTAGTTGAGTCAGAAGGCAGCATGTGGGGTTGGTCCTGGGCTCTGGAATTGGGAGAACCTCATTAAGAGGATGAAGGGTCTTAGAAGGACCATGGTAGACATTGGAAAACTTTTCTGAGATTTGGGGATTTTAAGCAATGAAAGCAGGACCACCCAATGCCAGAGAGGAATTTTCTAAAAACTGAGAAGGGGGGACAATATTGAATATGCCCATGCTGTGGGTCAAACAGCCAACCTCTCTACAAAAGTAGAGAGGAAAAAGACAAGTAGGGATAGATTCTGTATCCTTTAAGCCAGTCCAACCTTGAATGATCTAATATTAAGACCTAGATCCTCCTGAATCCTCCTACCAGGCTCTGTCCCTTGAGACTTTCTGCTCCAAACAGGAGGTTGTTCCCTGACCTGATTAGCCTCTCTCCTTTTCACCTGGCCTTGAGCATTGTCCTTTCTCCAGTAGTTCAAAGCCAGAGATACCCATGCCTTAGCATATTTGTCCCTTCAGGGAAGGTTGGGTGTCATAATTAAATGATTTCTACACAGAAACTCTATGTGTCTCCTTGAGTCTGAATGAGGTGAACCTTACCCAGCTTCCCAGCCCTATCAACAAAAATCCTGCCTGGGCTGTCTCAAGGCATCAATCAAAGAAGTTCTGTGAGTTTAGAAGGCACCATTGAAAGATGTTATAAAGGGAAAGAACAGAGAGTAAGAGGTAAAAGTGACCAGAAAAACAAACTTTATTGTTGCTTGGGATAGGTGGGGAAGAGAAGAATGGTTTGCATGAGAGTGTGGGGTTGGGGTAAAATGAAGTGATAGGCCTTGATTCTCTTCATCTCCAGTGAATAACTGAATAGTTCAAAGCCAGGGGGAGGGTCAGGAGGCTAAGAAATGGGGAGAAAAGGGAGCAGAGTCCATCAATTGCTTCTTCTGCTCTTCTTAGGTTGGGGCACCAGATCAGCAGCAGTCCCCAGAGCTCCCACAGCTGTCGCCTGAGCTGCCACAGCAGCCCACAAACTGCTGGCTGTGCCCACTGCCACTGTCACTGCAGTCAGACCTCTGGTGCCTGCATCTGTGGGATCTTCTGTGATGGGAAAAGAGGCAGCAGCTGCCCCTGGAGCCAGAGCTGCAGCATCCCCCAGAACTAGAGCCACAGCAGGAAGAGACAGAAGGGAGCCTGGGGAGGTGACTTAGCGGGGCACTTGGGAGGACACTTCGGAGGGCACTTAGGGGCCTGGCACTGCTGCTGGCTTTGTTGGCAGGACATCTTGGTGGGAGTTCAGCAAACCTGAAAGACAATACAGAAGTTTTTTTCAGAGGGACAAAATCGAGCCTTGAAAGCTTTCTTCGCCTGAAATTGTTCCACAATGGAACGTGAATGTTACCTAAAAGACATCATTATCTAGAAAGAAAAAGCTCAACAAAATCGTTTCTTCTATTAAAATGCATTGGGTTTGAATTGGTGTTGAGGGAACATTCATTTTGCATCAGTTCAAGAGATTATTGACAGTTTCTCTCTCTGTCTCTCCCTGTTTCACTCTCTTTTTCTCTGCCTCTTTCTCCCTCTCTTTGTATTTATGCATGTATGCTTATGTAACTGTTGGGAATTGCTGACCTAGGAAAATTACATAGAGTTTTCAAGATTATATACTATTTTGTCCAACCTGTGGAAGAGAGAGGATGACTCCCTTCAACACCCTGGGCACCTTTTGAATTCTAGTTCATGCAAGTTTCCAGATACTTCGATCATTGCTAATCCTCCCCACCACCTTCACACAGACTCCAGACCCTTTTCTGGTTGTTTTCTAGGAACTTCCAAGCTTGGAACATCCCAACAGAGTCTCTATCACTCTAGAGCAAATCCAAAGTACAAGCTTCTATTTTTCATCAGCCTTTGTACTTCTCCCTCAGTTTAACTCTCTCCCCCTTAGCTCCTTTATCCATCTTCCTTCATCCCAAATACTGCTTCTCTTCCCACCTCTCTCCCCCTGTTTTTTTTCTCCTTTGCTGTCCTCCAGCACCCTCCTGAAACCCTCTACCCAGGTTCTTATATGGACACTCAACCTGATCACAGACAGGAACAGGAAATCTCTGCTGAAGAACCAGAGTGGGTGAGGAACCAAGGGTAGGGACACCTTTTATAGAGCATCCCAGGCTGAGCTGTTGGCATGAGATCCAGCTCTCTAGAAGGAAGAGTGTCTTTCACAACTTCATTCTCTCCATCTCCAATGTGTTAGACAATTCCTGACATTCTAGTCTAAACTGATATATGCTTACATGTGCTAGCACATGGATCATTGAATTGTTGAGGGATGTTAGAAGGCATCTCATTTAATTGACTCATTATATAGTTGAAGACACTGAGGCCTTCAAAGGCAGACTTTTTGTATGAAGCCACAGAAGTGGTAAGTGAATTAAGCCAGGGTTTAAACCGTGGTCCTTCAAATGAAGTCGTTTTCATTAGGCCATGCCAAGGCATATCTGAGGCAACTACTAGAGCAAGAGGGGAACCAGATGGTGCTTTCAGTTGGGCATGTTCATTGTAAAGATTGGGAACCTCAGCTCAACCAGCCATTTAGGCAATTGCCATGAAATCTAGTCATTGGATAAAAGCTCTAGGGGCTTCAGTCACTGAGGCTCTGTCCACTTTTGTACATTTCCAGCTGGTGCCATGCCCTGTTCTCTTCTGTAAGATGCAGGATAGGACTGTGGAAAGAGCTTTCAGTGGGAGTCACAGGACCTACTTTCAAATCTTCACTCTGCCTCTTATTATCTGTGGGAGGCAGGGCAAGTTACTTCATCTCCCAGGCTTTGGATTCTTCATCCCTGAAAGGAAGAGATTAGAGTATATGAACTCTGAGATCTTTCATCTTTGCAGCTATGATCCCATGCTTGTTTCCTGGGATCCTTGACTTCACCTAGACTTATTTTTTTTGCTACTTACAGCTCTACTCTTACATACAACCAACCTTTAACCAAGACCTTTAAATCTGCTTCCTCATATCCTCTCCCCAGTCTAAGACACACTCTTTCCTAAATTCCCACAATCTCCTTTTCAGAGGGAAACCCAAAATTTGAAGTAAGTGGCCACCCACCCATCCCTCCATCCCTCCATCCCTCCCTCCCTCCATCCATCCATCCATCCTTCCATCTATCCAGCAATTAATGAGATCAAAATTCTCTTCTAAGAGCTTCTGAGGACAGATGGATGTCATACAGTTCCTGTCCTCAATAATAATACTATTAATATTAGCTTAAATTTATCTCTCCCACTCAAGTTTGGTAAACTCTGTACATTTACTATCTCATTTGATCATCAATACAATCCTGGGAGGTATGTGCTATAATTTTCCCTGTTCTACAGCTGAGGAAACTAAGTTTGAAAGACATTAAGAGACTTCCCTGGGGTCACAGAGCTAAGAAGCTTTTAGGACAGGATTTCAACTCATAATGTGTTATGTAATCAGATACCAAATTAACAAATAATTGTAATTCAGTATAAGAAAAAGGTAAGTATCATAAGAGATATACTGACTCCATGCTAAAGATTGTCAGGGTAGATATAGATTATTTCTATGTGGGGATCACTAGGAGTATCTGCATGGATGAGGCACTATCTGATGGATGCAAGAGGGGACTGATTTTTACTTTACTCTCAGAGTCTTGTATTATTTATGTTTGTCCCCCTCAGTATAATCTTTACACCCTAGCTACATAGATGTCATCTAAGGATTGTGGTTATCTTTTCCCATCATAACGTGTTACCTCCCATTCCATGGACAAATATTTCTTACTTCTTTTTAGGTTATGACACACCTGTGACCCATCCAAGATCTTGAAACACCTTGCAATAGATATAGCCTCTTCCTCTCCCAGCATGAAGTCATCCTCTAGGTCAATCACTTGTTCATTCTCTCTGTCTTTGTCTCTCGATCTCTCTCTGTTTCTGTATATCTCTCTGTCTCTAAGATACAGGCACATATAAGCTTATGTTCTAAGTCAAAAACATATAAGAATAACGATATCCGTCCTCTTTCCTCTACATGCCTGGGAGAATGTCCATTTGCCTAAAAGAAGGTGGAAAAGGAATCCCAAGACATGATGCACAGTTTCACCGTTGGCACATATCACCATGTCCCACTTGCAAACCCTGTACAATAGTTTGGTCATATAGAAGGGCTGTAACCAATGAGTGATCACTGGGAAAAGAAAAAAAAAAAAAGCAAAACCAGACATAAAAGAGAACGATAACGAGTTTTGCTTCAGTCATGGAAGATTTTTTTTTATAGAAACATCCTTCCCTATATAAAAGAATTCACAGTCTATCTCCTTAAAAAGAATTTCCCTTGTTCATCAAGATCCATATTAAAGTTTTTTCTTTTCCTTTTTTCTATTTAATGTTGCCTGATATCATGGTAAAAACCCTGGAGATATAACATCAGGGATTGTGAATGAAAATCCTGGTTCTGCTTTTAATCCTTGGAAGACCCTGGTCTCGGGTTCTAGAATATCTGGGCAATTCTCCCTGAGAATTTCTTGAATGATGCTTTCTAAGTTCTGTTTTTGATCATGGCTTTCTGGTAGTCCAATAATTTTTAAGTTGTCTCTCCTGGATCTGTTTTCCAGGTCAGTGGTT
>CM053586.1:35348737-35382849 GCA_028646515.1 Pseudochirops corinnae
ATGCTTTTGAGATTCTTTCTCCATCTGGCAAAGACGACTTTTTAAGGCACTCTTCTCCTCATTGGCTTTTTGGGCCTCTTTTGTCATTTGAGTTAATCTATTTTTTAAGGTGTTAATTTCTTTAGTCAGATTGCTGACTCTCTTTTCATGATTTTCTTGCAACATTCTTATTTCTCTTCCCAATTTTTCTTCCACTTCTCTCATTTGGTTTTCAAAATCCTTCTTCAGCTGATCTCTAGCTTTAAGGCAATCTTCATGTTTATTGGAAGCTTTTGATGGGGGAGCTCTGGCTGTGCTGTCCTCCTGCAGCTCTCTGCCTTGGTCCTTCTTTTCCCCAAAGAAGGAATCTAGAGTTTGGTTGCTGTTCTTACTTAGCTTCTTATGCTTATTCTTATTCATGGTTGATCAGTCTGTGATTTTTTTTTTAACCTCTGTGGAGCTCTGCTTCCAGAGGGGAAAGCTCTGTCCCAAATCGCTGGAGTTTTCCCAGCTGCCAGAGCTCTTAGGAGGTTGCTGGGTCCCTCCCCCACTTCCGGCTCACTGAAAAAGAAAGAACCAAAGGCCAAAGCCCAAGACCACTATCCAGATCCAGGCCACTCAATGATAGAGCACTTGGCCTCTGAACAATCGCTTCGTTCCCCTGCAGTCTACAGGCTGAGAGTGCTGAAGCTGCAATGCAGAGGCAGGTGCAGGACCTCCGCTTTCCACTTCCTATCCCTGGAGGCAGTTTGTCCAGACCGCTTTTCTCCCACGACCTCTCAATCCCCACTGACTTAATTCTGGATACTTCCACAGCTGCCGCCAATCCGCTCACCCGAAGCTCCAGCTGGGGCTCGGCTCCTCTCATCCAGCCATCCCTGGGACACAACCGCGGTTTCAGGCCAGGCTGGTTTTGGTTTGCAGTGCTGATATGGTTCCTCATAGCTGAGCTGACTTTAGTGGAAAGTATATTTGTGTGCATTTTGGAGTTCTAGAATTAGTTTAGAGTCATATTTTATGGATAGTTTGGGGTGGGTATGTGAGAGCTGTGATATGTTGCTGCTCTTACGCCACCATCTTGGCTCTGCCCCCCCCAAGCAGCTCTTTCTTGTCAAGACTAATGGTGTAGACATGTGGCAAAGAACTAGCTAGCTGCCTCACTGGTCAGGATTTGAAGGATAAAACTAAGATTCCTTCATTTTCCACCAAAATGTTTCTCTTCACTTTGCATTGGCTTCACAGATGATGGGATCATAGAATGTTATTGTTCCAAAGGGCTCCAGTGAATATCCTAGTCAATTCATACACCAAAAACAATCCCTACTCTAGCACACTTGATACAATTTCACCATTTAGGATGGGGTACTTTTTTTTTTTGGCTTTTTGAAGGGCAGTTGAGGTTAAGCAACTTGCCCAAGGTCACATGGCTAGTAAGTATTAAGTGTCTGAAGCCCGATTTGAACTCAGGTCCTCCTGACTTTAGGGCTGGTGCTCTATTCACTGCACCCCCTAGCCACCCCAGGATGGGATACTTTTAAGGGGAAAATTTTTCTCTGGGCACCGGTTTTGAACTCTGGGGACCTTTCTTTCTGATTGCTTACAATATTTTCTCCTTGATCAGGGAATTCTCAAGTTATATTCCTAGGCGTTTTCCTTTGGGGATCTCTTTCAGGAGATGATTGGTGTATTTTTTTAATGTCCATTTCTCTCTCTAGTTCTTGAATAACAGGGCAGTTTTCCCTTGATAATATCTTGAAAGATGATGTCTAGACTCTTTTTATGATCATAACTTTGAAGTATTCCAATACTTTCTAAATGGTCTCTCCTGGATCTTTTTTCCAGGTCAGTTGTTTTTCTGGTGAGATACTTCACATTGTCTTCTATTCATTCTTTTGGTTTTGTTTTATAATTTCTTGATTTCTCATAAAGTCATTGGCTTCCCTTTGATTCATTCATATTTTTAAGGAATTATTTTCTTCAGTGAGCTTTTGGATCTTCTTTTCCATTTGACCAGTTCTGCTTTTTAAGCCATTCTTCTCTTCACTGCTTTTTTGGATTTCTTTTGTCATTTGGGTTAGTCCATTTTTAAGGTGTTATAGTCTTCAGTATTTTGGGGGGGGAGACTCTGTTAGCAAGCTATTGACTCATTTTTTCATGATTTTCTTGCATCATTGTCATTTCTCTCCCCAATTTTTCCTCTACTTCTCTAACTTGATTTTCAAAAAAAAAATTTGAGCCTCCGACCAATTCATATTTTCATATAATAATTCAAATAATTCATATTGGAGGCTTTGGATGTAGGAGTTTTGACTTTGCTGTCTTCTTCTGGTTGTATGTTTAGTTTTTTTCTGGTTAATTTAATCATTTTATTAATAAGACCAACACATTTATTAATAAAAGGATGGTCATTTGACTGGCCCACTTAGAACAAAGAGCCCTCATGGTGGTGAGTTCATAGTTTATATGTCCGTTGAAGAGTAGGTGTTAGTCAACTCTGATTGTTTACAATTCATGAGAAAATGAATATTACAATGACAGTTTTGACTATATTACAATGAGGGTCTAGGGGTACTGACTTGGGTCACCCTGGTTGTATGTTTTGATCTTCCTTGTTACCAAAGTAAGATTCTAGGGTCTGATTGCCCCCCCCCCCCCATCCCGCTGTTTGCTCAATTTCCTAGCCAATCACTTGAGTATTTAGCTCTTTATTAAGGTAGGTCTTTGGTTCCAGGTTTGACAGTGTAGTGTCCCAAGTTTCAGGGGTTTTTTGCAGCTGTGTTCAGAGATATTTCTAGTGGTCTATAAATTTTCAAGGTTGTGTGATTAAAAGAGATGTCTTTACTCCTCTTCTGCTCTGTGCTCTCATCTGTGGGTAACCATAAGCACTCTTCTGCCTTGGAACTGTGAGAAGAATTCCCTTTTCATGGCTGCCACAAACTCTGTCCTGCCAGTGCTCCTCTTCACCCCAGGACTTCCACCTAGCATTATGACCCAGATTGAAATGTGAGCAAAGCAAGGGAATCCACCTCAGTGCCAGCACAGAGATTCCTGCAATCCCCCTCTGATTAGCAGCTCGATCACCCCACCATCTGTAGGCTGAGAGCTCCAGAAGCAGTCACTGTTGCTGCCACTCTGGGGCTGCTGCCAGACATTGCTCTTTTCTCACCCAGGTCCAATAAACCTTTCCTACTGACATTCTAAGTTGTCCTTGGCATTGGTGGGTTGAAAAATCTGGAAACTTCCACAGTTGCCAATGTTTC
Organism: Pseudochirops corinnae; assembly: GCA_028646515.1. Taxonomy (NCBI): domain Eukaryota; kingdom Metazoa; phylum Chordata; class Mammalia; order Diprotodontia; family Pseudocheiridae; genus Pseudochirops; species Pseudochirops corinnae. The sequence continues at coordinate 35,351,977 of CM053586.1, forward strand.
AATTCTTTGAGGTCTGCTCTGGCCCTGTGCTCTGTGCACATTGATCTGTGGTCTTCTTTCAGAATGGTGCAACAGATCTTTTCTGTCGACCTTCCAGGTTGTCTTAGGCTGAAAATGTGTTTCACACTGTCATTTTGTGGATTCTTCTGGTCTAGAATTTGTTTTTTTTTTAAAAAGAGTTATTATTTTATACAAATGAGGTACAAGAGTAAGAATGGATACAGAGGAATTGGATGGGGTAGGAGGGCTAGTAACCCACTTTCATCAGGAATGATTTTTTTTTAATTAAAATGATTTGTTTATTTACTTTCAGTTTACAAGATTCAGTTCCAGAGTCCCTTGAGTTTCAAATTTTCTCCCCTCCCTCTTCCCCACCTCTGCCATGGCAGCATTCTATCAAGTGTAGGATCTGCAAATACGTTCACATTGGAGATTAGTCTGGTTGTATAGAAGACTTGTAACCAATGGAGTGGACAATGGGAAAAAGGAAACAAAACCAAACATGGAAAAGAATGAGAGCATGTAGATTGCTTCAGTCTCCATTTAAACTCTGTTCTTTCTAGATCTTTCTCTGAATGTAGACATCTCCTTCCATCCTGAGACTTGTAGAGTTGTCTTATAGCTGTGCGTTGCTGAGAAGAGTCCAGTTAATCAAGGTTGGTCATCACAAATACGATGTGCCTGTGATTGTGTACAAGTTTTTCCTGGTTCTAAAATTTGTTTAGAGTCATTTTTATAAGTATTTGGAGGAGTTTGGGCGAGACCTCAAGCAAGTCCTTGCTTTTACTCTGCCATCATGGCTCTGCCCTCACCTCCTATGTCTTTTACAAGGCTATACTCCAAACAGAAGATTGTTTTCCCTCTGTCCTTTTCACCTGGGCTTGAGCCTTGGCCTTTCTGCATTCATCCAGAAACACCTGAACCTTGGCACATTTTTCCCTTGAGTCAGAATTAAGGGAACCTTACTTAGTTTCCCAGCCCTACCACAAGCAGTTACTGCCTGTGTAGTCTTCCAAGGCATAAATCAGTGGAGTGTGTAAAGCCATTACCAAGAAGGGAGGTTTAAAGGAAGTTTTTAAAAGGAAAGAACAGAGAATATGAGACAGGTATAAGTAGAAAAAATAAATCTTTATTGTTGCTTGGGATAAATGAGGAAGAGAAGGATGGCTTGAATTCTGGTGGGTTGAGGTAAAATGATGTAACATCTCTTGATTGTTGTCTCAATCTCTTAAGAACAGCTGAACAGTTCAAATCAAGGGCAGAGAGGGAGGAGGCTAAGAAGTGAGGAGAAAAGTGAGTAGAGTCAACCAATTGTCTCTTCTGCTCTTCTTAGGCTGGGGCACCAGATCAGCAGCAGCCCCCAGAGCTCCCACAGCAGCCTCCAGAGCTGCCACAGCAGCTCCCAGATTGCTGGCTGTGCCCACTTCCACTGTCACAGCAGTCAGACCTCTGGTGCCTGCGTCTGTGGGATCTTCTGTGATGGGAAAAGAGGCAGCAGCCACTGCCAGAGCCAGAACTGCAGCATCCCCCAGAGCTGGACCCACAGCATCCCCCAGAGCTGCAGCATCCTCCAGAGCTAGAGCCACAGCAGGAAGAGACTGGAGGAGGGCAGGGAGCCTGGGGAGGGCACTTAGGGGGACACTTGGGTGGGCATTTGGGAGGGCATTTGGGGGTTTGACATTTGGAAGGACACTTAAGGGGGCATTTAGGGGCCTGGCACTGCTGTTGGCTTTGCTGGCAGGACATCTTGATGGGAATTCAGTAAACCTGAAAGACAGTATAGGATTTTTTTAGATGAATGAAATTGAGCCTTAAAAGCTTTCTTCAACTGGAATTGGTCCACAATGTGGTGGTGAATTTTACCTAGAGGACATCAATATCCTGAAAGAAAAGGCTCAACAATAATATTCTCATGTTCAAATGCACATAGGTTACAATTTGAGTTGAGGGAACATGCATTTCACATCATTAGGAGATTACCATCATGTTCTCTCTATCTTTCCCTGTTTGTCTCTCTGTCTCTCTTTTTTCTCCCTGTCTCTTTCCCCCTCTCTCTACCTCTATATATTCATGTACGTATATTTATATACCTGTTGTGAATTGTAGAACCAGGAAAATTGTAGTCTTAAGAGTTAAGTAGCGCTATGTATATCCAAGAGAAGAGAGAGGACGACTTCCTTCTACATCCTGAGGACATTTTATGAATTCCAGTTCACAAAAGTTTCCAAAAACATTGCTTCTCCTCCCCACCACCCTCATAGTCACCAGACCCTTTCTGATTATGTTCTGGGCACATCTCAATGGAGTCTCTATCAGTTTAGACCAAATCCAAAGTAGAAGCTTCTATTCTTCACCAGTCATTGTACTTCTCAGTCATTTTAACTCTTTACTCCTCCACAGTACATACATCTTCCTTCATGCCCTCTGCTGTTTTCCTTCTCATTCCTTCATCCCTCTGATTTGTACTCTCCTTCCCTCTCCCTCAAAACCCTGCTCCAAGCAATACCATGGGCTTTCATGCAAACACTCACCCTGATTGCAGACACAGACAGGAACTCTCTGCTGAAGGACCAGAGTGAATGAATAGCCAGGGACAGGGACACCTTTTATAAGGCATCCCAGGCTCAGATGTTGGCATAAGACCCAACTCTCTCGGAAGAAGCATGTCTTTGACCATTCAGGGCATGTGTCAGACAGTTCCCGACATTCTCTAAATCGATATGCAGTGATATGTGCCAGCACATGAATCAATTAACTGTTGAAGGATGCTAGAAGACAACTCATTTAATTGACTCACTTTATAGGTCATTTTATAAATACACTGAGGCCCTGAGACTTGGCAAATGTGTTTTATGAAGTCATAGCAGTAAGAAGTGTATTTGCTATGGCTTTTCAGTCTTTTCTATCTTATACGACTCTTCCTGACTCTATTTAGGGTTTTCTTACGGAAGATGCCAAAAAGATTGCCATTTCTTTCTCCAGCTCATTTTACAGAACAGGAAACAGACAAATAGGGTTATTTGACATGACACACAGCTTGTTAAGTGTGTCAGGTCAGATTTGAACTCAGATCTATATGAATCTGGGGCAAGTGCTCTTATCTGCTGACCCTCCTGTCTACTCAGTAAGTAGATTAGCAAAGTCTTAAGCCATTATCCCCCCAAATGAAGTTCATGTTCTTTTCATTATTCTCTGCCAAATTATATCCGAGGCAACGTCTCTAGTAAGAAGTTAGACATATTCTTTGAGGTTTGGGAACTCTAAGGTAAAAAACCATGAATTCTAGTCATTGAGTAAAAATCTAGGAGCCTCTGTTGGCTCCTATAAATTTCCATGTGGTCTCATGTTCTGTTCTCCTCTATGAGATGCAGGATAGGACAGTGAAAAGAACCTTCAGTTGGAGTCACAGGACCTGAAATACAAATCTGAATCTGCCTCTTTTTCCCTGTATGAGGTAGGGCAAATCACCACAACTGACCAGACTATGGATTCCTCGTCTCTAACTGGACAGGTTGGAATACACAACCTCTGAGAACTTTCATTTTTACAGATATAATCCTATGATAATTTCTTGGACCATTTCACTTTGTCTTTAGCTTCACCTTGACTTATTTCTATGGGGTACCCATGTTTTGGTTCTACTCCTACCTACATCTACCCCTCAAGTGGGATGATCACACCTGCTTCCCCCTCCCCCAGCTTTAAGATACACACCTCCCTAAATCTGCATCATCCTCCCTTTTTTTAGAGGAGTGAGGTCAGGGCAGTTGGGGTTAAGCAAATTGCCCAAGGTCACACTGCTAGTAAGTGCGTCAAGTATCTGAGGTCAGATTTGAACTCAGGTCCTCCTGACTCCAGGGCCAATGCTCTATTCACTGCACCACCTAGCTGCCCCTCATCATCCCCTTTTTTATAGGGCTACCCAAAGGTTAGGAGTAAGTGGCCATCTATCCACTCATTCATCTTTCCATCCATTCTTTCATCCATCCATCCATTAATTCAGCAATTAGTGGATAATTAAATTATCTGCCAAGGGTTTCTGATGAGGAAGAAAGTTGAATGAGACACAGTTCCTGTCTTCCACAATATTATTGCTAATAGAAGCTAAAAATTATCTTGCCATTAAAGTTTGGTAAGAACTTTATGTATACTCTCTCATTTGATCTTCAGTTGTACTACTGAGGAAGTGGAAGATGAGAGAGGTCAAGTGACTTGTCCAGATCACAAAACTAACAAGTATCTGGGGCAGGATTTCAATTTAGAATCTGTAATCTAATCAAGGGACACCCAATTCACAAATCACTGTAATTCAGTGTAAGATAATATAAATATTATAAATTTCATACTATCGAATGTCAGGGTAGCGAGAGATCATTTCTACATATGGTTTTCGAGAGTATTTGCAGGGATGAGGTCTGTGTGATGGAGGCAGGATGGAAGTTATTTGCACTTTATTTACTCTTGGAGCCCTTTATTGTCTGTTTTTGTCCACATTAGTATCATCTCTATGTCGTATCTGTATGAATTTCTCCTAAGTACTGTGATCATGCCACCCATTCCATAGATAAATATATTTTTTAAAATATTTTTTAGGTTATTACACACCTGTGAACCAGCCAAGACCTTAGAACACCTTGGGATAGATATAGCTTTCTCCTCTCCCAGCATGAGGACATCTTCCAGGTCAATTACATGTTCATTCTCTCTATTTCTGTCTTTGTCTCTCTATCTCTCTGTGTCTGTCTGTGTCTTATGCACAGCCACATAAAAACTCCTGTTCCAAGTCAAAAGTAAATAAGAAGAGTGTTATCTATCCTCTTTCCTCTACATGTTCTGGAGAATATCCCTCCCCCTAAAGAAGAGTGGAAAAGGCATCCCAGGACATGAGGAATGGTTTCACTATTGGCACATATACTATGTCACATGCAAGTTCTGCTCCAAACTCTTTCTTGTTGACTTTACTCATGTTGTATATCGATAGTCCTCAAATAGGATGTTTGAATCAAACACCTGATCTGGTAGCCCCATGGACAGAGAGTGAGCTGATAATATCCAGAAGATAGACATGTGACTGTGCTTGGTCTGAGTAAGGCTAGAGGGCATAGGTATTGAGGAAAACTGCTCCACAAAAACCTAAATTTGCCATTTATATGCACTGAAGATAATCAAAGAAGATTGTTTTTAATTATAAAAGTGTCCACTCCCCATATAAAGGAATTTACATTCTTATTCCTTAAAAAAAAGAGAATCTCTTGCTCACCAAATCCAGGATCCATGCTAACATTGAATGTTACATGATACTGAAGTGAAAGCCTTGGATGTGACAGTCAGGGGATGTTGTTGAAAGACCCAACTCTTCTATTTTTTAACCTGTGAGACCTTGTTTAAATCCCTTCATGATCAGAATCTCAATGTATTCTCCTATAAAATGAGGAGATTGGATTCGATGTCTTCTGAGCTCCCTCCTGACTCTAACTCCATGATCCTTTGGTGTTGTTATCTGAAGTGAGTTACACACGGAGACACATGGGTTAGAGAGATCCCCGCATTCCTGCTGACTTAAGTAATGAAGATGGCGTAGATGGTGGTAAAGGTAACATGGATCAGATGAGATAAAGGATATAAGTGGGACATGCCAAGTTGAAAGCACTATTTGAATGCTAGGCAACTCTAGGTGAAGATGATGACGAAGCAGACAGCAATGGCAATTGTGATGACAGGAAGCGATCCAGTCCTGCTTGTCACCTACAATTTAAACCCTCAATACAAAGTCCATGACTTGGAACCTTAGGGGAGTTTTAAGCCTCCCTGAACTTCTCCTTCCCCATGATAGATTAAAATTGGGGGAGGGAAGGGCTCAGTGGTTATGTTGGTAGTTATTTAGTGCATTCTGTCAGTTTGGAGGCAAGAGGATGATTGAGGTGGTTTCTGTGGGTGCTTGTGATGTCAGAAGTGAGGAAGGATTTGGGGATAGGAGAGATCAATGGCTTCATAGAGGTTGGGAGGCCCATAATGGAAGGGGCTAAGGAAAAGGTATTGTGCCCTGCCAAAAGAAACACTTGTCAATAATAGGAGAGATTAAGAAACATAGCTTGAGGATGTAGAAAGCTTCAGATTATATAGCCAGTATAGTTAGGAACAGTCTCTTTTCTCCCTCTGCTGGAGGCAGTGGGCTTGACTCCATCATATGATTGTTGAACTTGGAGTCAGGAAGACCTGAGGTTGCATCCTGTCTCACTCCCTCTGTGACTTTGAGTAAGTCACTGAATTTTCTCAGTCTTATATCCTCATCTGTGAAACAGGAATAATGACACTTATATCACAGAGTTGGTGTAAGGGTCATGTAAGATCATAGAGGTAGAGTGCTTACAACCTTAATTCAATGAAATGCCAGGATCATGATGTTGATGTGAGATCAGGGTAAAAGAGCCATGTAGCCAGTCCAATTCCCTCTTTCTGTATAGGGCTCTGTGGTTGGGAGAGGGCCTTTCCCTCTGCATTCCCCTGTCGGGAGAGGAGGAGCTGGCCAGCCAGGGCATCTTTCCCCAAACCTGCGGATTCAGGGGAGATGCAGGAGGGAGAATCCTACAGTCTTTCCCCCAGAATGGCCCTCCAGCACACATTCTCAATGACTTGTGCCCTAATGCAGTATCTGACAATCCCTACCTCCTTCCTTGTCTATTGGGGAGCTTCTGCTTAGGGGTTAAGACCTTTGGATTTCTCTTTCTTGTGTCTACCTGGTCCCTCCTCCTTCATCTACCAAACCTCCCCGCATTTGCCTTGTCTTGCCTTCCCTGATGAGTGTTACCTCCTTGTTTTTGTCTTGTTCTTTTTCACTAGAACTGCTCAGCTCTATGGTTATGGGGATGTCCTTTTGGTTGGTGGGTCCATTCCCTCCCCCACCTTTGGTTTTTACTTGTTTTTAATAGATTTCATTTTAATTTTTAAATTAACACAAAACTCACAAACTATTATCTGTTCCTTTTACCTCCCTCTCATTGAACAAAAAAGGAAGAAAAAGGAATGTTTATTACTCATTAATTATAAAATCTCAATTTAAATAATAATAAGAACAAGTTAAAGAATTAACTCATCATTCCAGTAGAGCTGTCTCAGTGGTTTCCTATGGAGAGAAATAGCTGTAAGGCAGAGGGTTTGATTAGGTGACCATTGAGCAATCTTCCAGCACTCTCACTTCACAAGCAGCCATTTGTGGTCAGGCCTAATGCTGTAGACATGTAGCAAAGAAGTAGCTAGCTCCCTCAGTGCTCAGGATCTGAAGGATAAAACTAAGATTCCTTCATTTTCCACCAAAATATTTCTCTTTGTTCTGCATTGACTTCACAGAATCATGAGATTATAGAATGTCATTGTTCCAAAGGGCTTCTGTGAATATCCTAGCCAATTCATACATAGAAACAATCCCTACTCTAGCATACTTGATATAATTCCACCTTTTGGAGGGGACGCTTTTAAGTTAAAGCTTTTTCTTTGAGAGCTGTTTTTGGATTCGGGGGACTTGGGTTTAACTATGGATTCTGACAGTGGTACTGGGCATCAGAAATGGGATGGGGACAAGGAGTCATAGCCCATGATAGATGTTGTAGACAGCCATGCCTAGTAAAGATCAAAGTCCTGCTCAGTTCAACTTGCCAGGCAGGGTATTTAAGGAAGGCATAGAAGAGGGAGAGCAATTCATTCATCAACTGTGCTACCCTACAAAGTGAATTTGGTGAGGGTGAATACTTCATAGAGGCTACTTCAAGGTTGAGTCCACTCTCTTCAGGGCTCCACGTGTTACAGGCATGACTGTGTCCCCAGAAGTTAGGGTTAGGGAAAATTCTTATACTTCTGGTCTTCCTATATTTTCTCAAGAAATCCTTGGGTAAAAGCTAATTGATGTTAATTTGTTAAATAATACTGTGATAGTAGTTTCTGGAAAGTATCAAGGGGGTTTGAGCAAAAGGGAGAAGGCCAATAGAGGCCCAGAAAACATATGCTGATACCCAGAAAGGGAGGGTAATGGAATCAGAAGACAAGATCTGAGGTTGGTCCTGGGCACTGGAATTACTTGACTTGGAACCTTAGGGAAGTTTTAAGATTCCTTATACTTCTCCTCCCCCATGATACACTAAAGCTGGGGGAGGGTGGAGTGCTCAGTGGTTATATTAGCAATTATTTAGTATATTCTGTCAGTTTGGAGGCAAGAGGATGGTTCAGGAGGTTTTTATGATCTCAATTTAAATACTAATAAAAGAGTGACTTAAAAAATTAATGTATCATTCTAATAGACAAGTCTCAGCGGTGTCCCATGGAGAGAAGGGGCTGTAAGGAAAAGGGTTGGATTAGGTGACTTCTGAGCAATCTTCCAGCACTCTCATGGCCCAAGCAGCCCTTTGTGGTCTGGGCTAATGCTGCAAACATGTGGCAAAGAACTAGGAACCTGGCCAGGATGTGAAGGATACAACTAAGATTCCTTCATTTTCCAATGAAATATTTCTCTCCACTCTGCACTGGCTTCACAGCATCTTGAGATCACAGAATGTTAGAGTTCCAAAGGGCCCCAGCTACCAACCCAGCCAATTCATACACAAAAGGAATCTTTACTAGTATATGTAACTGGCGATCATGCAGGTTCTGCCTACAGTTCCACCTTTTGGGCTGTGATGCTCTTAGGTGAAAGCTTAATCTTTGGGTGCTGAATTTGTGTTGGTTTTGGATTCCGAGAACCTGGGTTTAACTCTGGATTCTGAAACCAACACAGGAGCATTAGAAATTGAGCATCTAAAATTGTAGGGGTGGCTAGTTGGTGCAGTGAATAGAGTGCCAGCCCTGGAGTCAGGAGGACCTGAGTTCAAATCTGACCTCAGATACTTAACACAAAAACCTAGCCGTGTGACCTTGGGCAATTCACTGAACCCCAATTGCCCTCCAAAAAAGCAAAAAAAAAAAAAAAGGGCAAAAAAAAAAATAAAAAAAAAAATTGTAGTTGACAAGTGGAATGGGGACAAGGAGACATAGTCCATGATAGATGTTGTAGACAACCATCCATAGTAAAGAGCAAAGTCCTGCTTAGCTCAGCTTGCCAGGGTATCCAAGGAAGGCATAAGGTAAGGAAAACAATTCATTCATCAACTGTGCTAGAATTGAATTTGATGAGGGTGAATACTTTGTAATAACTGCTTTAAGGTTGAGCTCACTCTTTTCAAGGCTCCAGGTGTTAAAGGAATGAGTGTGTCCCCAGAGGTTGGTGTTGGGGGAAATTCTTATGTTTGTGATCTTGCTGTATTTTCTCTACAAATCTTTCTGTAAAAGCTGATTGGTGCCAATTTATTAAATAATACTGTGGTAGTAGTCCCTGGGAGGTATCACTGATATAAAGAAGATATTGTTACTAATGACTGATATTGAGGAGAGCCCATTGAAATAGTTTTCTTGGAGGTATCTTTAGAACACAATAGGGGAGGTAGGACCTGACCCCTTAAGGAGAGTGAGAGTTGGAATGAGGATCCCCATATCCTTACTCTGGGCTATATGATAACGAAGAATTGACTTATCTTTTAACTTCTGTACATTTAGACTTCACTTTCATATCTAAATGAATCTATCCCTTGTGTTCAACCAATGAACTATCACTTAAAACAATGAATAAAGTAAGGATTGGATTCCAGGGACCTGGGTTTAACTACGGATTCTGACACTGGCATTGGGCATCAGAAATGGGATGAGGACAAGGAGACATTGCCCATGATAGATGTTGTAGACAGTACAATGTTGTAGACAATCCAATAAAATGAAATAAGAATAAAAAAGGAATGAATAAAAGTAACATTTGCAAAATCTGCCAATAGACCAACTAAGTCTAGTAGTACATGCCCTTTTCCACACACAAAGACCTTGGTATTTGCAAGGGAAGAGATGGGGCATTTTCTCATTTCTTTGCTGCCAAGCTCAGTAATTAATGAATTATCTTGTAATATTGTTTCTGCAACTGAAATACAACTTATATCTTTGATACCCAGGATAAGGAAATTTGAGGAAAAGGGAGAAGGTCAATAGAGGTCCAGAAAACATGTGCCAATACCCAGAAAGGGAGGATAATGAAATAAGAAGACAGGACCTTGGAGTTGGTCCTGGGTACTGCAATTGGGAGAACTCCATTAAAAGAAAAAGGAGTCAAAAAAGGATGATGGGAGACCTGGAAACTCTACAACTTTTCTGAGATTTGAGGACTGTAACCAATGAAAGAGGGGAAACTCAAGGCCAGAGAAAGGGCTTTTCTAAAAACTGAGAATAAGGGACAATATTGGATATGCCTGAGCTCTGGTTCAAACAGACAGCCAGGACTAGTGTAGAGAGGGAAAGGGTAAGTAGGGATAGATCATGTGTCCTTTAGCCAGCCCAGGCTTAAATGATCTAACAGAAAGAGCTAGAACTCCTGAATTCTCTTGCCAGGCTATACTTCAAACAGAAGGTTGTTCCCCACCCTGATTAGCCTCTCTCCTTTTCACCTGGCCTTCCATTTCCCCAGTAAATCAGATCTAGAGACATCTGAGTCTTGGCACATTTTTCCCTTCAGGAAAGGATGGTTGTTACAATTAACTGATTTTTACACCAACACTCTATGCATCTCCTTGAGTTAAAATGAAGGGAACCTTAACCTGTCTCCCAGTCCTATGACCAATAGTCACTGCCTGTGCAGTCTTTCAAGGCAGAAATCAGTGGAGTGTGTAAAGACATTACCAACAAGGGAGCCTTAAAGGAAGTTTTAAAGAGAAAGAACAGAGAATATGAGGCAGGTATAAATAGAAAAAAAATAAATCTTTATTGTTGCTTGGGATTGGTGGGTTGAGGTAAAACGATGTGACAGATGTTGATTGTTGTCTCAATCTCCTAAGAATAGCCAGACAGTTCAAATCAAGGCAGAGAAGGAGGAGGTTAAGAAGTAAGGAGAAAAGGGAGTAGAGTCAACCAATTGTCTCTTCTGCTCTTCTTAGGTTGGGGCACCAGATCAGCAGCAGCCCCCAGAGCTGCCACAGCAGCCCCCAGACTGCTGGCTGTGCCCACTTCCACTGTCACAGCAGTCAGACCTCTGGTGCCTGCGTCTGTGGGATCTTCTGTGATGGGAAAAGAGGCAGCAGCCACCCCCAGAGCCAGAGCTGCAGCATCCCCCAGAGCTGGACCCACAGCATCCCCCAGAGCTGCAGCATCCTCCAGAGCTAGAGCCACAGCAGGAAGAGACTGGAGGAGGACAGGGAGCCTGGGGAGGACACTTAGGGGGACCCTTGGGAGGACATTTGGGTGGGCATTTAGGGGTCTGACACTTGGGAGGACACTTCGGGGGGCACTTAGGGGCCTGGCACTGCTGCTGGCTTTGCTGGCAGGACATTTTGGTTGATGTTTGGTAAACCTGAAAGACAATATAGGACTTTTTCAGATGAATGAAATTGAACCTTAAAAGCTTTCTTCAACTGGAATTGGTCCACAGTGTGGTGGTGAATTTTATCTAGAAGACATCAGTATCCAGAAAGAAAAAGAGTCAACAAAATTATTCCTGTGTTTAAATGCATGTAGGTTAGAGTTTGAGTTGAGGGAACATGTATTTCACACAGACTCAGGAGATTACCATCATTTTTCTCTTTGTTTCTCCATGCTTGTCTCTCTGCATCTTTCTTTTTTTCTCTCTGTCTCTTTCTTCCTCTCTCTACCTCTACATCTTGATTTAGGTATATTGATATAGCTGTTGCAAATTGCAGAACTAGGAAAATTCTAGTCTTAAAAGTTAAGTAGTGGTGTATGTGTCCAGGAGAAGAGAGAGGATGATTTCCCTCTACATCCTGAGGACACCTTATGAATTCCAGTTCATGAAAGTTTCCAGAAACTCAAATCATTGCTCCTCCTCCCCACCATCCTCATATAGACATCTGACCCTTCCTGATTATTTTCTAGGCACATCCCAATGGAGTCTCTATCAGTGTAGACCAAATCCAAAGTAGAAGCTTCTATTCTTCACCTACCATGGCACTTCTCACTCATTTTAACTTGTTCTTCTTCGCTGGACCTTCTATGCATACATCTTCCTTCATGCCTTCTGATGCTTTTCTTCTCATTTCTCCTTTCCTCTGCTTTGTGCTCTCCTTCCCTCTCTCTCAATACCCTGCTCCAAGCAACCCCAGGCTTTTATGCAGACACTCACACTGATCAGAGGCAGGAACAGGAACTCTCTGCTGAAGAACCAGAGTGGATGATGAGCCAGGGACATGGACACCTTTTATAGGGCATCCCAGGCTCAGTTGTTATCATGAGATCAGTTCTCTAGGAAGAAGAGTGTCTTTCACAACTCAGGGCATGTGTCAGACAATTCCTGACATTCTCTAAATCCATATACAGTGATATATACCAGCGCATGAATTATTGAGTTTTCAGAGATGCTAGACGACATCTCATTTAAATAACTCATTTTATAGGTGAAGACACTGAGATCTGGAGACTTGGCAAATGCTTTGCACAAAGTCACAGAAGTAGGATGTGTATTTGCTATTGTTTTTCAGTCTTTTCAATCTCATGTGATTCTTCCTGACTCTGTTTAGGATTTTCTTGTGAAATATTTTGAAAAGATTTGCCATTTCTTTCTCCAGTTCATTTTATAGATGTGGAAACTGAGGCAAACAGGATTATTTGAGTTGTCACACAGCTAGTAAGTGTGTGAGTTCAGATTTGAACTCAGGTCTACATGACTCTAGGGCAAGTGCTCCTAGCTACTGACCCTCCTAGCTGCCCAGAAAGTAGACTAGCAAAGTCTTAAACCATTATACCCCCAAATGAAGTCCATGTTCTTTTCATTATTCCCTGCCAAAGTATATCTGAGGCAACTTCTATAGTTACAGTTAGAGGAGATCCAGAGTAGTCAGAAATATTCTTTGAAAAGATTGGAAACCCTCAGCTCAAATAACCATTTAGAGAATTGCCATGAAGTTTAGTCATTGGGTTAAAGCTCTAGTGCCTTCAGTCACTGAGGCTCTGTCCACAGGGCCATGTGACCCTCTGCTCTGTTGTCCTGTATGACATGCAGGATGGGAAAGCAGACAGAGCTGTTGATTGGAATCACAGTACCTGAAATACAAATCTGAATCTGCCTCTTATTACCTGTGTGAGGTAGGACAATTCATTTCAACTCCCTGGCTTTGTATTCCTCACCTCTAAAAGGAAGAGATGGAAAATATCTAAAGAGAACAGATGGAAAATCTGATCTCTGAGAGCTTTCATCTTTTCAACTATAATTCAACAGTCTCTTGGACCATTTCACCTTGTCCCAAGCTTCACCTTGACCTAATTCTATGGGGTATCCACATTTTGGCTTTGCTACCACATCCAACCACCCTTCCAATGCAACCTTCACACCTGATCCCCCATCACTGTCTCTCACCCAGGTGTAAGACACACAGCTCCCTACATCTCCACTATCATTTTTCATTTATTTTTTAAAATTAACTTTTGTTTATTTTTAGTTTACATAATTTGTTTCCAAGAGATTTTGAGTTACAAACTTTCTCCCCATCTTTCCCCTATCCACCAACCCAAAACAGTGATCCCATATTTACTCCCTCCCCCAATCTGCTCTCTCCTATGTCCTCCCCAATCACCCCTCTGACTTTCTGGTAGGGCAAGATGGATCTCCTTACCCCAGTGCCTTAATATCTTAATTCCCAGTTATATGTAAATAATAATAATAATAACAATAATAATAAATATATATATACATATATATTGTTTTAACATTTGATTTTAGAGCTTTAAATTCTAGATTCTTTCCCTACTTCCCTCATCACCCACCCCCACTGGGAAGACGAGCAATTTAATACAGGCTGTACATGTATAGTTACGTAGAACATCTCCACAATGGACATATTGTGAAAGACTGACTATATTTTCCTCTTACCTATCCCACCCCCCACTTGTTCTATTCTCTACTTTGTCTCTGTCCCTTTACAGAAGTGTGTGCTTCTAACAAGCCTCTCCCCTCAATCTGCCCTGCCCTCCATCATCCCTCCTCTCATCCCCATCCCCCCTACTCTCCTATAGGGCAAGATACCCAATTTAGAGTGTATGTCATTCCTTCTCTAAGCCAAATTCAATGAGAGTAAGGCTGACCCCATTCCCTTTTGCCTTCCCATTCTTCCCCTCCACTGTAACAGTTATCTCTTGCCTCTTTTATATGAGATGATTAACCCCATTCTATCTTTCCCTGTCTTCTCTCCTTCTATTCCTCTCCCACCTCTCAATTTCACGTAGTAAAATATCATCCCTTCCTATTCAATTGATCCTGTGCCCTCTATGTACACATATATACACACACTCACATATGTATTCAAATGCATATATACTCTCCTTTATTGACACATGTGTATGTATACATAAATATACATTTATATTCCCTTCACCTATCTTCATACTGAGAAAAGTTTTGTAAATTACAATTATAATTTTTCCATGTTGGCATGTAAATAGTTCAACTTTGTTAAGTTCCTTATGATTTCTTTTCCATTTTTACCTTCTCATGCTTCTTGTATTTGAATGTCAAATTTTCCATTCAGTTCTGGTTTTTTCAGCAAGAATGCTTGAAAGTTCTCTGCCTCATTGAATATTTTCCCCTGAAGCATTATACTCAATTTTGCTGGGTATGTGATTCTTGGTTTTAATCCTAGCTCCCTTGTTCTCCGGAATATCATATTCCAGGCCCTTTGGTCCCTTAAGGTAGAAGCTGCTAGATCTTATGTTATCCTGATTGTGTTTCCACAGTATTCAAATTGTTTCTTCTTGGCATTATAATATTTTCTCCTTGATCTGGGAATTCTGGAGTTTGAGAAAAGTTAAATGACTTATCCAGGGTCATACAACTAAAAAGCATCTGGGGCAGGATCTCAATCCAGAATCTATAATCTAATCAAGGCATACCCAATTCACAAATAACTGTGATTTAGTATAAGATAAGGTAAATATAATAAATTTCATACTATTCAATGTCAGGGCAGGGAGAGATAATTTCTTCCTGGCATGATTGGGAGTATTTGCAGGGATGAAGACTTGTGTGATGGAGGTAGGATGGAAATTATTTGTACTTTACTCTTAGAGTCCTGTATTGTCTGTTTTTGTCCCCATCAGTATCATCTTTATGCTCTATCTGCATGAATCTCTCCTAAGAACTGTGATCATGCCACTCATTCCATAGACAAATATTTCTTAATGCCTTTTAGGTTATTACACACCTGTGACCCAGCCAAGACCTTGGGACACCTTGGGATAGATATAGCTTCCTCCTCACCCAGCATGAAGTCATCTCCCAGGTCAATTACTGGTTCATTCTCTCTGTCTATTTCTTACTTTGTCTCTCCATCTCTCTCTGTCTCTCTGTCTGTCAGTCTGTCTTTCTCTTAGACACAGACACATAAAAGCTCATGTTTCAAGTCAAAAGTAAATAAGAAATCCAGCTGGACACAATGAATAGAATGCTGAAACTAGAGAAGACTTGAGTACAATTCCTTCCTTACAGATTTTTCAGCTTTATGAACTTGAGGAAGTCATTTGATCTCCCTGAGGCTCACTTTCTTGTGAGGGGATATGGGGATAATAATCATACCTCTCTCATGGGGCTTTTGTGGGGATCAGATGAGATAATATATGTTAGGTACTTTGTAAACCTTAAAGCACTATATAAATGATAGTTACTATTAAATCTTTTTGATGTCATCATATGTTGGGACCCTTAGAAGTACGTGTTTTAACAGCAATTATCATATCCCCTTCTCTCATTCGGGCTAATCATCCTCACTTCCTTCAATTGACTTCCTTTAGCATGATCTCAAGCTTCTTTATCATCCTGGCTATTCTTTAAAAAGAGAAGATCTAGCTAATCAATATTTTACCTGAAATGTACTTCCTGGTAGTGAAAACAATACTTCAGGTGTGATAAGACCAAGGTAGACTATGGTGAGACTTTCAAGCCTTTCTAATGTTAGGCATGATGACTGTCTTAATAAATCTTGAGACTGCATTAGCTTTCTTCTCTGATTTTATATCTATATCTATATCCATATATAAAATTGAACTTCCCATCCACTAAAACCCTCAGCTCTCTTCCAGACAAATTTCTGCCAGTCTATACCTCCTTCAACTCTCACTTTGGAAACTGATTTTTGAACATAATTATAAGACTTTACATTTAGCACTGAAAAATTTCACTTTATTTAATTTGGCCTAAGATTCTAGCCTTTTAGAATATTTGGGGGGGGGGGGATATTAGATCTATCACCAAAGGAGTTATTTCTCTCAGTTTTGTGTCATAAGCAAATGTGATAAGTACCTTATCTACAGGATATCTTTATCTAAGTCATTGTAAAGGACCAAGCATAGATGCCCAGGGCACTCCAGTGAAGACTGCTTTCCAAGTTTATACCAAGTTATGAATAATGACTATTTGGGTATGGAAATCTGACTAGTTGCTAAACTTACAGTGTGTGTATGCATTAGTCAATTTCTATATATCTGTCTAGCCAATACCTATCTTT
Organism: Pseudochirops corinnae; assembly: GCA_028646515.1. Classification (NCBI taxonomy): domain Eukaryota; kingdom Metazoa; phylum Chordata; class Mammalia; order Diprotodontia; family Pseudocheiridae; genus Pseudochirops; species Pseudochirops corinnae. Next base: position 35,368,542 of record CM053586.1, read on the forward strand.
TCCATAAGATTGGCATGAAGCAATAAAATGCTTTCTACAATTTAAAAAACATACAGCATTCTACTAGTCCTAGCAATCTTGTTAAAGATGAAAATAAAGTTAATTTGACATAAAAAAAGGAAATAAGAATAATGATATTCATCCTCTTTCCTCTACACGCCCTGAAGAATGTCCCTCCCCCTAAAGGAATGTGGAAAAGGCATCCTAGGACATGAGGCACTGTTTCACTGTTGACACATAACATCATGTCCCACTCTCATTCCTTGTTCTAAGGAATAACTTACTGGTTGGGCAAAAGGGATGGATTCATTTAGATATAAAGGTAAAGACCATAGCTGATAGGGGATGTGTAGCTCTGCCTGGGAGCACGAGCCCCAGAATATTCTGAGAATGCAGAAGGACAGTAACACCAAAACACAGAGGTCATGACGACAGTTATGTCTCTGGGTCAGTGTGTTCTGTTTTATTCTGCATTTCGCGACCCAGATGTTCTGTTGACATGCTCTGTTCCAGGGACCTGAGCTCCGTCCTTCCTTTTCGTGTTTACCCAATCCTTGTGGCGTCAGAGGTGATTAGAGGGGAGGTGGGCTATTTGTCAAGGGGCTCAGTAGGGGGATAAAAGGGGAGAAGCCCCGGGAATGAAGTGTGTATGGATATGGATGTGGATGGATGAAGAGAACAATAAAGCTGTCTGCATATCCCTAACTCTTCTGGCTCCTGACTCTACTTTGTGGAATGCACAGGCCGCATCCGCATTCGGGAGGTGTGCCCTGAAGACCCAGGGAAAAAAGGGTAAGACTGGCTGCCCTCTGGCATTAGGCCAGGTCAATAGCCAAAGAGAAAATTTGCCTTTCAAATACAAGAATCAAGAGAAGCATGAAAAGGTAAGCAGGAAAGAGAAATCATAAGGGCCTAATTAAAATTGAACTGTTTACATTCCTACATGGAAAGATGGTATTTCTAACTCATGAGACCTTTCTAAGTATTACGGTAGTTGGAGGAAATACACACAAATATATAGATACAGATATATAGACAGATAGATATATGTCTATATAGATATATAGACAGAGGGCATAAGGTGAATTGAATATGAAGGGATGATATCTAAAAAATAAAATTAAGGGGCAAGAGAAGAATATATTGGGAGAAGAAGAAAAGGAGAGATAAAATAGGCTAAATTATCTCATAAAAGAGGGAAGAAAAAGCTTTTACAATGGAGGAGAAGACTGGGGAGATGAGAGGGAATGAGTGAACCTTACTCTCATCAGATTGGGTTAAGGAGGGAATAATATACAAACTCAATTGGGTATCTTACCATACAGGAAAGGAGGAGGAAGGAGATAAGGGGGGGGGTGATAAAAGGGAGGACAGATTGGCGGAAGAGCCAGAAGCAAGCACTTTTGGACAGGGACAAGGTCAATGGAGAGAATAGAATAAATGGGGATGAGATAGGATGTAGGGAAATATAGTTAGTCTTTCACAGCATGACTATTATGGAAGTATTTTGCACAACTGCAAATGTATAACCTATATTGAACTTCTTGCCTTCTCAATGAGGGTGGATGGGGAAGGAAGAAGGGATAGAATTTGGAACTCAAAGTTTTAAAAACAAATATTAAAAATTATTTTTATATGCAACTGGGAAATAAGATATACAGGCAATGGGGTATATAAATCCATCTTGCCCTACAAGAAAATGAGGGGGAAGAATATATGAGAGGGGTGACAGAGAGGAGGACAGACTGTGGGAAGGGGTAATCAGAAGGCATGCCATCTTTGGGTAGGCAGGAGAGGAAAGATGGGGAGAAAATTTGGAACTCTTGTGGAAATGAATGTTGAAGACTAAAATAAATAAATTAATAAAAAAGAATTGACTAAACTTCTAACTTCTGTACATTTTGTTTGACTTTACCTTTATATCTAAATGAATCTACCCCCTTTTGTCCAACTAATGAACTATTCTGTAGAACAAGGAATGAAAATAAAGAATCTTTGCCAAATCAATCAACAGGCCAGTTGAGTCTGACAGTATATGCTCTTTTCCACACTCAAAGTCCTCCATATCTGCGAGGAAGAGAAGAAAGTACATTTTCTCATTTCTTTGTTGCCAAGTTCAATAATTAATGAATTATCTTGTAGTATTTTTACTGCAACTGAAATACAAATTATACCTATGACCCCTGGGATAAGGAAATTTGAAGAAAAGGGAGAAGGCCAATAGATGTCCAGAAAACATGTGCCAATATCCAGAAAAAGAGAGCAATGGGGTCAGAAGACAGGACGTGGGAGCTGGTCATGAGCACCGTAATTGGGAGAATTCCATTAAAATGAAAAGGGGTCAAAGAATGGGGGACCTCAGAAACACCACATCTTTTCTGAGATTTGGGGACTGCAACCAATAAGATAGGCAACCCAGTGTCAGAGCAAGAGAGAAGGCTTTTCTAAAATCTGAGAATGGGGGGCAGTATTGGATATGCCTCTGCTCTGGGTCAAACCAACAGCCAGGACTTGTGTAGAGAGGGAAAGGGTAAATAGGGATAGATCATGTGTCCTTTAGCCAGCCCAACCTTAAATGATCGAACAGAAAGAGCTAGATTCTCTTCAATTCTCTTATAAGGCTCCTGGGATGCCTTTTCCACCTTCCTTTAGGGGGAGGGACATTCTCCAGGGAGTGTAGAGGAAAGAGGATGAATATCATTATTCTTATTTACTTTTTTTCGTGTCAAACAAGGTTGTTCCCCTACCTGATTAGCATCTCTCTTTCTTTTTTACCTGGGTTTGAGCCTTGGCCTTTCCGCAGAAAATCAGATCCAGAGACAGCCGAGTCTTGACACTCTTTTCCCTTCAGGAAAGGGTGGTTGTCACAATTAACTGGCTTCCACGTGGACGTTTGATGAGCCCCTTTGAATCAGAATGAAGGGAACCTTACCTACTCTCCCAACCAACAGTCACTGCCTGTGCAGTCTCTCAGGGAACAAATCAATGTAATCTGTGAGATCATTACCAAGAAGGGAGCCTTGAAGGAAGTTGGGAAAGAAAAGGGAATAGGAGGCAGCTGTGAGCAGAAAAAACCAAAACTTTATTGTTGCTTGGGATAAATGAGGAACAGAAAGATGGGTGAGAAGAGCATGCAGTAAATCAATTGCATCTTCTGCTCTTCTTGGGTTAGGGCATTGGATCAACAGCAGCCCCTAGAGCTGCCACAGCAGCTCCCAGACTGCTGGCTGCGTCCGCTCCCACTGTCACAGCAGTCAGATCTCTGGTGCCTGCGTCTGTGGGATCTTCTGTGATGGGAAAAGAGACAGCAGCCACCCCCAGAGCCAGAGCTGCAGCATCCCCCAGAGCTGGACCCACAGCATCCCCCAGAGCTGCAGCATCCTCCAGAGCTAGAGCCACAGCAGGAAGAGACTGGAGGAGGACAGGGAGCCTGGGGAGGACACTTGGGGGGACACTTGGGTGGTCATTTGGGAGGGCATTTGGGGGTCTGGCACTTGGGAGGACACTTCGGGGGGCACTTAGGGGCCTGGCACTGCTGCTGGCTTTGCTGGCAGGACATCTTGGTAGGAGTTCAGTAAACCTGAAAGACAATATTAGGATTTTTTGGATGAAAATGGGCCTTAAAAGTTTTCTTCATTAGAATTGATCCACAATGTGATGGTTAATTTTGCCAGAAAGAAAAGGTTTAACAAAATCGCTCCTGTGTTCTAATACATGTAGGTTAGAATATGAGTGGAAGAAAAACATTTTACATCAGTTCTGGAGATTATCATCCTTTTCTCTCTGCCCCTGCTTGTTTGTCTCTGTCTCATTTCTTTTTCTTTCTCTTTCCCCTTCTCTGTCTCTATATATGCATGTATGTGTACTTATTTACCTGTTAGGAACTGCAGAACTAGAAAAATTATAGAATGGCCTGTGTGTCCTAGAGAAGAGAGAGAACAATCTCCCTCAACATCCTGAGGACACCTTGAATTCCAGTTTATGAAAGTTTTTAGAAACTCAGATCATCACTCCTCCTTTCCACCACCCTCATGTAGATTCCAGACCCTTTTCTGGTTGTTTCCTAGGGACATCCAAGCTGATTGACTATCAGTCTAGACCAAATCAAAAGTACAAGCGTCTATGCTTCACCAGCCATTGTACTTCTTACTCATATTAACTCTTTCCTCTTCCTCAGGCCCCTCTATATATACAGCTTCCTTCATTCCCTCCGTTCTTCTCTTTCCCATTCCCCCTTCCCACTGCTTTGTACTCTCCTGGCCTCTCCTCTAACACCCTCCTCCAAGCCCTCCCCCAGGCTCTCATGTAGACACTCACCTTGATCACAGATATGGATAGGAACTCTCCGCTGAAGATCCAGTGTGTATGAGGAGCCAGGGACAAAGGTACCTTTTATAGGGCATCCCAGGCTGAGCTACTGGCATGAGATCCAGCTCTCTAGGAAGAAGAGTGTCTTTCACAACTCAGGGCATGTGTCAGATAATTCCTGACATTCTCTAAGCTGACATACCAATGTATGTGATTACATGGCTAGCACATGGATCTTGGAAGTATTGGGAAATGTTAGAAGACATCTCATTTAGTTGACTAATTTTATGGATGAAGACACTGAGGGCTGTTACTCTGCAAATGCCATGTATTAAGTCACAGAAGTAGTAAGTGTATTTGCTGTTCAGTCCTTTCAATCGTGTATGAAATTCATGACCCCAGTTGGTGTTTTCATATCAAAGATACTGAAAGGAATTTTCATTTCCTTCTGCAACTCATTTTACAGATGAGGAAACTGAGGCAAAGGGGGTTATTTGACTTGTCCAGGGTCACACAGCTCGTCAGTGTCTGAGGCTGGATCTGAACTCAGTCTACCTGACTCTAAGGCTGATCTTCTATTCACTGACCCTCCTAGTTGACCATTAAGTAGATGAGCAAACGTTTAAACCATGGTCTCCCCAAATGAAATCTAGGTTCTTCTTCTTATTCCAGGACAATGCATATCTGCTGCAACTTCTGTAGTAAGAGGAGGTAAAGATCATGTTTTTAGTTAGGAATATTCTTTGAAAAGATTGGAAGCCCTCAGCTCAAATAGCAGTTTAAGGAAGTACCATGAAGTCGGGTCATTGGGTAAAAGTTCTAGCTCCTTCAGTCATTGAGGCTCTGTCCACTTGTAGACACTTCCATGTGGCCCTATGCCCTGTGGTCTTGTAGGAGATGCAGGGTAGGACAGAGGAAAGACCTCTTTAGTTGGAGTCATAGGATCTAAATTAAAACCCTTACTCTTGCTCTTATTATCTGTGTGAGGCAGGGAAAGTCACTTCAACTCGCAGGCTTCAGATTCCTCATCTCTAAAAGAAAGAACCTGGAATATATGACCTTTGAGAACTTTTATCTTTATTGCTATAATTCCATGGCTGTCTCTTGGACCATTTCACATTGTCCATAGCTTCACCTTGACTTATTTCTCTGGGATATCCACATTTTGGGTCCACTTTTACACATAATCATCCCTCAGGAGAGACCTTCACACATACATATGTTCCCCCACATCTGTCTCCCAGGTCTAAGACACACTCCTCCCTAAATCTCCACCATTCCTCTTTCAGAAGGCTACCCAAATGCTGGGAGTAAGTGTCCATCCATCCGTTCATTCATCTTTCCGTTCATTATTTCATCCATCCATCCATTTATTCAGCAATTAGTTGATAACAAAATTCTCTGCTAAGAGCCTCTGAGGAGGAAGAAAGATTACTGATAATAGAAGTCGAACTTTATCATGCCTTTTAAGGTATGGTAAATGCTTTACATGTTCTGTCTTATTTGATCCTTAGTATAATCCTGGGAGGTTGGTTCTATGATTTTTTTCCCATTGTGCAACTGAGGAAAATGAGTTTGTTTAGAGTTAAACAGCTAAAAGCATCTGGGGCAGGATTTCAGTTCAGAATCTGTAATCTAATCAAGGGATACCCAATTCACAAATAACCGTAATTCAGTGTAAAATAATGTAAATATCATAAAGTTTCATGCTAAAGAATGCCAGGGAAGTGAGAGATTATTTCTGCCTGGTATTATCAGGAGTATTTGATGAGTGAGGTTTGTTTGATGGAGGCAGGATGGACATTATATGCACTTCACTCTTATAGCTCTGTATTGTCTGTTTTTGTCCCCCTCAGTATCATCTCTATGCCCTGTCTACATGAATGTCTCCTAAGGAATATGATCCCCTTTTTCCATCATAACATGTTGCCACCCATTCCATAGACAAATCTTTCTTAATGCTTTTTAGGTTATTACAGCTGTGACCCTGCCAAGCCCTTGGGAACACCTTGGGATAGATAAAGCTTCCTCCTCTCCCAGAATGAAGTCATCCTCCAGGTCAATCACTTATTCATGCTCTATGGCTCTCTGTTGCTGTCTTTGTCTCTCTATTTCTGTCTGTCTGTCTGTCCGTCTCTGAGACATAGCCATGCAAAAGGTCATGTTCCCAGTCAAAAGCAAATAAGAAGGAAACTGTTTCACTATTGGGATCTACCAACGCATCCTACTTCCAAGTCCTGTCCCAAACTCTTTTTTGTTGATTTTGTTCATATTGTGTATAAATCATCCCTGAACGGGATTTTTGAGTCAAACAGCCCCATGCACAGAGAATGAGCTGATAATATCTAGAGGATAGAGATGTGACTGTGATTGGTCTGAATAGGGTTAGAGGGCATGGATTTTAAGGAAACTTGGTCCATAAAAACCTAAATTTGCCATTAATTTTTGCTTATAATAATAAAAAAGATTTTTTAATTCCAAAAGTATCCCCTCCACCCCCCAAAACGAAGGAATTCAGAGTCTGTTTCCTTAAAAATATAGCTTACCTTGTTTACCAAACCCAGGATCCATGTTAACATTAAAAAAATATTGAATGTTGCATAATACTGTGGCAAAAACCCTGGAGATAGTTGGGGGCTCTGGACTGAGACCTGGATTGAGTTCTGCTGTTTTTTTCCCTGTAGGATCTTGTTTAAATCACTTACATTCTCAGAATCTCAATACATTCCATCTGTAAAATGAGAAGATTGAATTATACGACCTCTGAACTCCCTTCTGGCCCTAAATTCATCATCCTTTGGCCTTATTATTTAAAGTGACTTATTCTTGGGGATATCTCTGTAGAGAGGTCCCTTTATTCTTAACTTCAGTAACGAAGATGATACTGATGGTGTTGATGATTGATAAAGGCGATGAGGATCAGGTGAGATGCAAGATGTAACTGGGCTTTGTCAACTTGAAAGCACCATTTGAAATGCCAGGTTACTCTAGGCGTAGCTCTATGATGAAGAAGATAGCAATGACGATGACGATAACAGGAAGGGATCCAGTCCTGCCTGTCACCTTATTCCCACCCCACTAGTCAGCTACAATTTTAGATGCTCAGTACAAAATCCATGACTGGGAAACTTAGGGAAGTTTCAAGATTCCCTGTACTTCTCCTCCCACATAATGACTAGAACAGTAAAGAGGGTTCAGTGGTTAGGTAACATTTAAATACATTCTATCAGCTTGGAGACAAGAGGATGATGGTTCCAGTGGTTTCTCTGGGTTCTTGTGATGTCAGGAGTGAAGAAGGAGCTCCTCAGGTTCCTGTTTGGGGATAGGAGAGACAAGGATCTTCATAGAGACTTGGAGGCCTAGAACGGAAGGGGCTGGGAAGGAGGTTCTGCCAACAGAAACACTAGTCAGTAATAAAAGAGGTTGAGAAAACTGGGTGGGGAGAAGTAGAAAGCTTCAGATTATATAGCCAGTATAGTTAGGGACAGCCTCTTTTCTCCCTCTGCTGGAGGCAATGGGGTTGACCCCATCACATGGAGTGTAGGAAGCCTAGTGGGTAGAGTGTTGAACTTGGAGTCAGAAAGACCTGAGGTAGCATCCTGTCTCACCCACTGAGTGAATTTGGGTAAATCACTGACTTTTTTCAGCCTCAGTTTCCTCATCTGTGAAACAAGGATAATGGTTCTTACCTCACAGAGATGCTGTGAGGATCACTTGAGATCATGGAGGTAGAGTGCTTTCAACCTTAATTTACCATTGAAATGCTAGGATGATGATGATGTGAGATCAGTGTGGAGGAGCCATGAAGCCTGTCCAGCTCCCTCTTTCTGTGTAAGGCTCTGTGGTTGGGAGAGGGCCTTTCCATCAGCATTCCCCAGTCAGGAGAAGGAAAGGTGGCCAGGCAGACCATATTTACCCAAACCTGTGGATTCAGGGGAGATACAAGAGGGAAAACTTTACATTCTAACCCGCAGAATTGCCCTCCAGCATACATTCTGAATGAATTATGCTCAACTGCAGTGTCTGACAATCCCTGCCTCTTTCATTGTCTGTTGGGGAGCTCTCTGCTTAGGGGTTGGGATCTTTGGACTTTTTCCTTGTGTCTGCCTGGTCTCCCTCTCCTCCTCCATCTACCAAATCTCCTCATCCTCCTTCTTTTGGTTCCCCTGGGGTGTTTTGCTTCCTTATTGGTGTCTTGCTCATTTTCTCTAGAACTGGTCATCCCTCTGGTTATGGGGATGTCCTCCTGTTGGTGGCTCCATTTCCTTCACCAAATTTTGGTTGATACTTTTTAAAAAATAGATTTAATTCTAATTTTTAATTTAAACAAAAACATTTCAAATAATTATCTTTCCCCTTAACATTCCTTGCATTGAAGAGAAAAGGAAATAAAAAGAATGCTGATTATTATTCATTCATTATAGCATCTGAATTCAAGTATCAATAAAACTGAGTTAAAGAATTAATGTGTCATTCTAGGAGAGCAGTCTCAGTGGTGTCCCATGGAGAGATGGGGCTATAAGTGACAGGCTTAGACTGGGTGACCTCTGAGATAACTTCTAGCACTCTCACTGCCTAAACAGCCCTTCATGGCCAAGACTGATGCTGTGGGAATGTGGCAAAGAACTAGGAAGCTGCCTCAGTGGCCAGGAATACAAGTAAGATACCTTTATTTTCTACTGAAATATTTCTCTCCACTCAGCATTGGCTTCACAACACCATGGTATTACAAGATGTTAGAGTTTCAAGGGGCCCCAGTGACCATCCTGGTCAGTTCATATAGAAAAGGAAATCCTACTCTAGCATTCCCGACCAGTGATCTTCTAGTCACTGTTTACAACTCCACTTTTGGGGGATGTGACACTTTTATGTTAAATCTTTATCTTTAGGTTCTGGCTTTGTGATGGTTTTGGATTCTGGGGATCTGGGTGTAAAATATTGATTCATACATTGTGTCTGTTGTGTTCATGGGTACATCATCTTATGTCTCCAGACTTCAATTTCCCCACTTGTCAAAAATGGATGAGATCATTAGTTCTATATACCTTAGAAAGTTTTAGAAGGGAAATGACTTTTAAAAAAGCTAAAGATCCATGTAAATGTGAGCAATTGCCATATGTACTCTTATTAGGCAGTTAGGTGGCTCAATGGATAGAGCCTTGGACTTGAAATTTAAAAGGTCTGAGTTTGAATTCTGCTTCACACACTATTAGCTGTGTCACGTTGGACAAGCCACTTCTTTCAGCTTCAGTTTTCTCTTCCCTAAATTGATGGTTATAATAGCACACACCGTATAGGGTTGGTTGGCTGGTTGGTTGTTGTCTTTAGTTCTCAAAGAGGACGAAAATAATATCTCTATACTAGAGTCAAGCTACAATGCATCTAACGTGACTGATCAGATTATTATGAGCTCAGAATGCTTTACCACGTAATCCATATGAACATTTGGGGTAGATTATCTAAATCTGAACACTTCACATTTATTTTGAACTCCTTGAATTCTGCTTTGATTCTAGAGAATAGTGTTTTCTTTGATGAGGCCATACCTTGCTGGGCAGTTCTGTGTCAGTGTCTCGCATATCATGCAATCAATTCCAAAGTTCTTCAGGGAGATCTTGAGAGTGTCCTTTTATTATTTCTTCTGACCACTGTGTGAACACTTGCCCTATGTGACTTCTCCATAAAATAGCCTATTTGGTAAGCATACATCTGGCATTTGAACATTATGGCCAGTCCATTGGAGTTGTACTCTCTGCAGTAGAGTTTGAATACTTGGCATTTTAGTTCAAAAAAGGACCTCAGTGTCTGGTATCTAACCCTGTCAGGTGATCTTCAGAATCTTGCTAAGACAATTCAAATGGTTTACTGTGAGGATCAAATGAGAGAATATATGTAAAGCAAATTTGCAAACCTTAAAGCCCTATTAAATCTTAACTATTGTCATTGTGACTGTTATGGGCACTTGCCGTGATACCTGGCATATAGTAGATGCTCACTCAATAAATGCTTATTGATCGATTGTTAGTCATGAAACTCCAATTTTTGTTGTTCTTTCTTTCTTTCTTTCTTTCTTTCTGTTTGGTTAAAATGGAAATATATTCTGCATGATTTCACATGTATAATTTTGTTTATTTTATCAGTGGTGGGGGAGGGTAGGAGAGAGTCAGAGAATTTACATTCAAAATTTAAAAAGAAAAGAATGCTTAAAATAAATAAGTAATATATTACCAAAAAATGTAAGGACTGTAGTAATCAGTTTATTACAGATTAATCGTTCTTAGATGTACAAGCTTATGCGGAGCAATTGTGTCTTTAAATATACACAAATATTTCTGTCAAATGAATTTTTCCCCTCACATCCAGATAGACATAAGAAATTAAAAACATAAGAAAAATTAAGTGCTAATAGCTGTGTGTTAACTGAGAAACCACATACAAACCAAAAAGTATTGGGGGGAAGAGAGGGTGAAGGAGAAGAGCTAGAAAAAAATCTATCACTTTATGTGCTAATAGCTCCAATTCATTTAAATCTTGGCCAGTTAAACTTAGACCTTAAAATATAGGGTGTGGGTACAGTTTGAGCTTGTTGGTCCGAACATTTACCCAACATGTAGATCTTTCAGAATAAAATGATACAGAAACAACTGGATGTTGTTCACTTTGCTTTTCATAGCTGTTATGAGTTTAAAAGGATTCCGCTTTTTTAAAAAAATTCTCCCACAAGTCAGTATTATTGTCCTCCCCTATCCCAAACTGTATAATACCCACCCCTGCCTTTGCATTGTTTTTTTGTTTGTTTGGGGTTTTTTTGGAGGGTGGAAGGCAAGGTAGTTGGGGTTAAGTGACTTACCCAAGGTTACACAGCTAAGAAGTGTGTCAAGTGTCTGAGACCATATTTGAACTTCTGTCCTCCTGACTCCAAAGCCAATTTCACTGCGCCACCTAGCTGTTGCCCTTGCATTGTTTATCCAATTAAGTCAATAAAGAAAGCTTTTAGTCTCATAACTAGGTTATGGCTGAAGAACACACACACACACACACACACACACACTTCTTTGCTAGGAATCAATGTTACTATCAGAAATACAGTATTTCTATTCTGTTGTTCCAAGGATGTACAACATGCAGCATGGCTATATCAGGTAAATGTGTGCTCAGGGGAAGACGAGGCATGGGCTCATAGAATGCAGTCCTGTCCTATCCCTTCCCTGTCCCCTAACCACTGAGCAATCCTTTATAAGAAGGAATAAAAAAGAAAAAGAAAAAGCTTTACAAAATCAACCACCAGTCCAACCAAGTCTGATAGCATGTGCCGTATTCCATACCCAAAGGCCTCCATATGTGCAAGGAGGAGAAAAAGATGTATTTTCTCATTTCTTTGTTGCCAAAATCAGTCATTAAGTGAATTTGTTTATAGCATTGTTATTGCAACTAAAATATAACTTAGAGCTAGGATGCTGGGATAAGGAGATTTAAGGAAAAGGGAGAAGCTCAGTAGAGGTCCAGAGAGTGTATGACAATAGAAGAGAGGACCTGGGGGTTGAACTTGGGTTCTAGGATTGGGGCCATCCCATTAAGAAGAAGAGAGGCACTTGTGTTCTCTGTCCTGAGGCTTCAATCTTGGGCATCTTTTGCCCTTTAGGGAAGAGTGGCTGCCACAACTAACTGATTCCTACACAGACACTCTATGTATTCCCTTAGGTCTGAATGGAGAGAAGCGTACTGAGCCTTCCAGCCCTACCAATAATCACTGCCTGGGTAGTCCCTGAAGGCTATGTGTATGGGTCCATTAACAAGAAGGGAATCTTGAAGCAAGTCATAAAAAGAGAAGAACAGAGAATAGGACACAGCTGTGGCCAGAAAAACAAAACAAAACAACTTTATTATTGAATCAGGATAAATGAGGAAGAGGAGCTGAATTATGGGAGGGAGGTTTGAAATAAAATGGAGTGATAGGTCTTGATTCTCTCCCTCCCCTAAGAAGATCTGAACAGTTTAAATTCAGGGAAAGAGGCAGGAAGCTAAGGAGTAAGGACAAAAAGGAGCAGAATCAGTAACCCCTTCTGCTTTTCTTAAGGAAAAGAACCAGATCAGCAGCAGCCCCCTGAGCTCCCACAGCAGCCCCCAGACTGCTGGCTGCGCCCATTGACACTGTCACAGCAGTCAGACCTCTGGTGTCTGTGTCTGTGGGATCTTCTGTGATGGGAAAAGAGGCAGCAGCCGCCCCCAGACCCAGAGCTGGACCCACAGCATCCCCCTGAGCTGCAGCATCCCCCAGAGCTGGACCCACAGCATCCCCCAGAGCTGGACCCACAGCATCCCCCAGAGCTACAGCATCCTCCAGAGCTAGAGCCACAGCAGGAAGAGACTGGAGGAGGGCAGGGAGCCTGGGGAGGACACTTGGGGGGACACTTGGGTGGGCATTTGGGAGGGCATTTGGGGGTCTGGCACTTGGGAGGACACTTCGGGGGGCACTTAGGAGCCTGGCACTGCTGTTGGCTTTGCTGGCAGGACATCTTGGGGGGAGTTCAGTAACCCTGAAATAGAATAATTATTTTTAAATATATGAAACTTTTGTTCACTTGTAATCCATCTACCCTGTATTGGTAAACTTTATATAGAACACATTAGTATCCAGAAAAAAAAGACAATTTCTTTCAGCTAAATACTGGTTGGTTGGAATTTGGGAATCTTAAATATGTTTGTGTGTGTGTATTCATGTATGGAATTACCAGTATTTTATCTATGTCCATGTCCATATATGTATATACATATATATGTACATATGTGTGTGTATACATATGCACAATACGATGCATAATTTAGAATGAGGTAAATTATACATAATCTTAAAAGTTAAGTTGTAGTTCATATTTTCCAGGGGGAAAAATGTCTCTAGAGATTCACAGCAGAATTCATAATTTTTCCCCTCAAACCCTCCATCTTCCTGAACTTTTATTACTATCGAGGGCACCACCATCCTCCGAGTTCCCCAAGCTCACAAATTCTCCTAATCATTGTCCTTCACTTCTCACTCACACACAGCACCCCCCCCCCCCATATTTCCAATCCATGATCAAATTTCTAACCTCATGACACATCTTGTACAAACCCCCTCCTCTCCTCTCACACTGACACCACTCTGAGGCAGGCCCTCATTATCTCAGCCCTTGGACTACTGTAAAAGCTTGGGGGTCTGCCTGGCCCAAGTGTCTGGCATTTCAATCCATCCTTCATTCACCCTTCATGATGACTTCCTAAAGTGCAGCTCTGACTGCAGAGACCCTCATCCCATTTGATAAGTCCAGCAGCTCCCAGTTGTCACCAGGATCAAGTAGAAGGTTTCCTTTTGGGTTTATAAAGCCATTCACAACATAACTTCTTCCCACCCTTTACTGAACTCCACGTGCTCTATGATCCAGCCTCATAAATAACGTGCCACTCTCTGCCTGTGTATTTTCCTGGCTGTCCCTCATGTATGGAATGTTCTCCTTCCTCAGCTCTCCCTGGTCCCTCTAGCACTGAGCTCCCGTGTTCTGCAAGAATCCTTTCCCAACCCTCCCCCAGACACCAGTGCGTCACCCTCGGAGATTACCTCCCATTTACACTGCATAGACCCTGCATGAACGTGGTTGTTTACCTCTTGTCACTCTCATTGAATGTAAGCTCCTCAAAGACAGGGGCTCTTTTGTCCCCTTTTTTGGGGATCCCAGCACTGGCACAGTAAGTGCTTAATAAATGCCTATTGGCTCACTTATTGATCACATCCTTTGGGTTTTAGTTCATGACAATTTCAAGGAACTCCAACATTTCCTGTCCTTTCCTCCTCCAGATTAGACCCTTGCTAGTTGTCTCCTGGGCAGATTCAGACTGGTTCTCCACCAGCAAATCCAAAAAAACCCACCACAAATCCAGAGCGCAAGCTTCTATTCTTCACAAATTGCTGTGCTTCTATTTCCTCCTTCCCATACTCTCTATGCTTTTTCCTTCATCCCCGCTG
>CM053586.1:35382949-35403049 GCA_028646515.1 Pseudochirops corinnae
TGCATACCATTCTCTGGAATGCTTTATCTCCCTGAAGCATCCTGTAGCTTATTTACCTACTTCCATATATACTCATGTCCTTGCATTCAATAAACGAGACTTGATCAGAAAGCCTGTCTTGTCTCCATTCTTCGTGTTTCTTGTCCCCCGTCCCTCTTTCTTTTCTAGGGTCCACGTTGTGCCCCGCAGGCCGGGGCATCCCTGCCCCTGCCTTGTGCTCTCTCCTTTCCTCTCCTCCAATACCCTCCAAATCCTCCCCAGGCAGACACTCACTCTGATCACAGTCACAGACAGGAACTCTCTGCTGAAGAACCAGAGTGGATAAGGAACCAGGGGCAGGGACATTTTATAGGGCATCTCAGGATGAGTTGTTGGCATGAGATCCAGCTCTCCAGGAGGAAAATTGTCTGTACCAACCCACAACACGTGTCAGACAATTCCTAACATTCTCTAGCCTCTCATACATGGACATGAGCTAATATATTAAGAATAGCCTATTATTACAGTTGAGGAAACTGAGATGTTGTACAAGATCACAGAAATGATCAGGGAAGAAGACAAAAGAACCGATATCCTCAGAAATGAAGCCCAGCACCCTTTTCACTATACCGAACCATGGCAACATTAAGACTGTCCCTCTGGGTGGGTGGGGTCTACATTGTACTTTTAGAAAACCACTTTTTTAAAGATTGGGAGTCCTCCAATCACGTCTGAGGAAAATGTCATGAAGTTTGCCCCAGGACAAAGGTTCTTTGGGTTTTTGTCACTGTTCTCTTCACTCCTAGAAATGTCCAAGTGCCCTCATGATTCCCTCCATACTTCCCCCTGACCCCACCCCATGCAGAACCCAGTGCAATATAGGGAAGGGAGAATTTAACTAGGAGTCAGAGGGCCTAAATTTAAATCTTGGTTGTGCTACTTATGTCTCTTGTGACCTTGGGAAATCCACTTAAACCATCTGAGTTTCAGTTTCTTCATTTCCAAAATGATATCATTTGGATACATGGCCACTAAAGTATCTCTCTATCTCCATTTATAATCTCAGTGTTATCCCCTGAAACATTCTAATCCTATTCTCAGTCTTGATTTGTTTCTTCTCCAAGACATATTTTTTTGTGTGAGGTATTCACCTATCACCTCCATTCACCCACTCAAGCTTCAGCATAGAACTTTTTCCTCAAGCTTTCACTTCCTCAAACCACTGAATGGGTAACCCAGATTTAATGCTCCCACTCCCCTCTCATTTTTC
The DNA here is from genome assembly GCA_028646515.1 of Pseudochirops corinnae. Taxonomy (NCBI): domain Eukaryota; kingdom Metazoa; phylum Chordata; class Mammalia; order Diprotodontia; family Pseudocheiridae; genus Pseudochirops; species Pseudochirops corinnae. The sequence goes on from CM053586.1 coordinate 35,384,199, forward strand.
AAAGGGAAATCAAAAGGGAGCTAATAACCATGTATTCATTTGTTTTTAATTCATTCATTGCTTCAGCAAATACTTGAGGACCTATTCTGTGGTAAGGTTCTTGGGTCAGGGTTGCTAATGACAAAAGGAATGACTAAGATCTAGCTCCTGCCTTCAAGGAGTCTATAACTTAGTAGGGGGACAATGAATTCACAAATCTCTATAATGGAATATAGGTGCCGTAAGAGAGATCTTCACCAAATGCTTTAGGAGATCAAAAAAGAGAGATCATTTGTAGTTGCGGTTACCAGGAGCATCTGTTTTAGTGAAGTGGAAAAATCACTAGATCTGGTGGTCAGAGCATCTGGGTACAAATCTTGGCTCTGCTACTGCCTTGGGTAAACTCTTTATATATCAGTTTCCACACTTGTAAAATGAGCAGATTGGTTTAGATGACCTGTAAAGACCCTTCCTTCTAAAATTGTGATACTTGGATCTATAGCATTATATGCAGTGAGGTAAACCTATTTTTCACTCGGTATGACTTAACTAATTCCTATTAACAATAGTGACAATGATGGCAATGGGGGTGGAGGTGGTGGTATTGATGATGGTGGTAAGGACAATTATGGTGGTAGTGGTGATACTGATGATGGTGATGGTAAGGGCAATACTGATCTAATGACGTACTGCATTCAAAGTGCTTTGTAAACCTTCATGTGCTAAGTGAAAGTCACCTTACTATATATAGCATGCCATGATGAAGCAGGCAGCAATGCTGATGATAAGAGTAGGAAAGGATCCAGTCTTGCTTGTCACCTAGTCCCCACCCCACCACTCATCTACTACTTCAGTTGCTCAATAGTCAGTCCTGGACTCTGAACCTCAGGGAAGATTTGAGGTCTCCCATGATGGGCTAAGGTGGGTAGGTAGGCTCAGTCATGACTGGTGCATCCTGTGTGGCCAGAGTGTAGCAACAACCACACTGACATACCCAGGATAGCTGCTAGCACAGGTTCTTAAATCTGCCTTACTAGGAACGATAGCTGTTTAAGGGGTCAACAATCTTTTTAATTACATTCACTAGTTCAGGAGAAAAGTCAGCACACTGAACTTCAGAGAAAATACAAAGAAAATAGAGAGAAAATACAAGCAAAGAAATAAAGACCAATAGACAGGGCTCTGATTGCCAGAATCAACTATACACTTTACATAGGTTCCTGGATCGAGAGACCTCTTATAAGCAGTTGGAGAGCTCTGAACATACGGTCACTCAGAATCTCAAACAGGGAATCACAAGATCTTTCTCATAAGTAAACCTCTATAGCAAAATACCAACTCAGAGTATATGTACACTTTTCAGAGCCAGAAGGCATCACCACCCTCATGACTTTGCCTAATTAGAAATTAGCAAAAAGGTGTGAAAGCTTTCCTACAAACAAGCCTCCCCTAAACAAGCTTCCCTTAATGGGCTCCACATGAGGCATATTAATGCTGGGGGGGGGGGTGGGGAGGGGGGGGAGGGGGGGCGAGGGAGGGATCTTAAATCTCATTACCATTACAGAAAGGCAAGATAATTGCTGGGATATTTTCTCTAGGTCCCTTTGATGCTATTGGAGGAGAATCCTCATGTTCTCCTCTAGGGTTATGAGGGACAGTGGATGAAAATAGTGAATGAAACCCTGGCTGGATGTGGGGGTGTCTGTCAATGGTAACAATGAAAGTTAATAATAAGAGGACTTGAGAAAACCAAGGTGGGGTCTGTTGAAAGTTGTGTGACTATCATATGGGCAAATATGACTGTCCCCATTTAAATTCATCCTTTCTTCCCTTAGATGGAAGGACTGGGGTCGAGCTCATCATATGTGGAACTGGTAAGAAGGAGCTGGGCTCAGCTGGTCACTTCTCCTTTGGTGTCTGTGTATTTGCTCTGTCTACTTCAAAAGCATGGGAGCCACACTATTTTAAATCAGATTTTGGAGAGACACATGAATGTGAACCTTATGGTCTCTACCCTGAATAGCCCTGCTCTAGAAACACAGACACACAAACACACATATACACACAAACACATAATTTGAATGATCCAACATGTCAACTAATTACTCATAAACCTTACTTCTTTCCTTGTGTAGGGAGAGAACAGCCCATTTGGAATATTTGGACTACTTTTCTCTTTCCTCTCTCTGGTCTCATTACCATCCTCCACCTAAGTAAATTGCCTATCTTGGGCTTGCTATTTGTTGGGTTTCTTCAATATTGTTGTCTTGTTCACTTTCTAGCTGCCTAGCCTTCTGATTTTGGTTTGGGACATTTACTGGTTGTTACCTTCAGGGAATTTCACTTATTCCTCATTGGCTATAAAATATAGTTTTAAAATGAGAAACAACAAGAGTAATAATAATAATGCCTTAAGAAATTTGGTGGCATTCTGAAATGAAAGGTGAATGGGAAGAACACAGCTAAGACCCTTTCCATCTATGCAAACAACATCATTTTTAGTGATAAAAGTGACCCATCACAGATTTGGAAAAAAAACCTTCACAAAAATCCACACAATATTAACAAAATACAGGACCTGTTATTCTAAGGAAGTTTCAGGAACATTCTCCAAAAGGAGAAAGAAGATACAGATGTTTGTAGAGAACCTGATAATCACATTAAAATACAATCACATTAAAATACCTACAGATATATTCTTGGAAAATCAGAAATCACGAGCACAGGCTACTACACACACACACACACACACACACACACACGTATATGTGTGTATGTATATATACACGTGTCTATGTATACAAATATATAGTATATGTCTATATGCATGCATACGTGTACGTATGCACACATATATGTATATATTGAAATATGTGTGTGTATACACACATATACATATATATATACATATATATATATATATATATATATTTTAAAAATTTGGGTGAAAGTGGCTTACTTCCAGATGTAGCTTATGAAAAAACTTGAGATTCCAGAGTGAAATCAAAAGACCCTGCATGGGCTACCAGTGGATGAATTTAATTAACAAGTATACTGACAAAAAAAAAAAAAAACCGCTCAAAATGTCTGGGTCACATGGATTTGTTTGAGGAGATAGAGGGATTTTTGATAATTCAGGACCAGGACACTGCTACCAGAAATTACAGATGGACTATCCTAAAGAAGCCTGAATTTAATCTTCAATGCAGATTCTGCAAAGAAATGGTAGAGATTGTGAAACAACACTACATTACCCTTCTCAAATGCTTAGTAAGATATGACTGGGTGGATAGAAGTATTTATAAGAAAAGCACTACCATGGAATGACAGGTGATAAATCATCATACTCTAAATACAGACTTGAAAATATCCCGGAGAACTCAACCAACAGACTGCACTGGAATTGGGCTGAACCATCCCCTGAAGTTATCTGTAAATTACATTGATTCATAAGAATTTTAAAATAATATTTTCATTAGATGTCTCTATACTCAGTCAATCATTTTTCAGTCACATCTGACTCTTCATGACATTTAAGGTTTTCTTGGCAAATTCATTGGGATGATTTGCCATTCCCCTGGTCCAGCTCATTTCACAGATGAGGGAACTGAGGCAAATAGGGTTAAATGACTTGGCCAGGGTCACACAGCTAGTAAGTGTCTCTTATATAAATGACAAACCCATAATCTCCAGACCACATCCAAAGAAAAGCTTTCCAAATCTAGAGATAAATCTGAGGAAATAAAAATCATTTGAGAACAGAATGAGGAATGGTATGTCTACCATGTTGTCCTGTCAGCTATTAAGATTATACTAAAGCTACTTTCAATGATCCTAAAGTGGGTGAATTTATATTTATAAAAGCTGAACTTTTATTCAGCTATGAAACCAGCTATTTTTATCCACCTCACAAGAGTTAAAAGGCATTGAACATAAAGGAATAGTAGCTGAGTAAAAACTTATTCCAGTACCATCTCTCTTTGAACCACATTGACGATGAGAAGAACAAGACAATGGCAACAGCCACCATAACAATAATAGTCATTATTATGGGATAGATTGTAAAAATCTATCATCCACAAATACCTAGCAAATATGCACTGGTGGCTAGAATTATACACCAGAGATCAATCAGCTTTCATGAACTAATGGACGACAAATTGGCATATTACAAATACACAATTCTCTTAAGGCTTGGGTATAAGCATGTCATCCCCCTAGTCTGATGTTCCCCATCCCCTCCTAGATCAACTAGAAAATGTTCTTCATAACCAAACTCCTCTCTCCCACCCTTCCAGTCATTTTATACCTTATACTCCTCTCCCCACACACATTCCCTACACACACACACACACACACACACACACACACACACACACACACTCTCTCTCTCTCTCTCTCTCTCTCTCTCTCTCTCTCTCATTCAGTGACACAGGCCTCCTTGTTGTTCCTTGAACAAGATAATCTATTTCCCAACTCTGGGCATTTTCCTGGGTCCACAGGTCTAGAATGTTGCAGAACACCAGAATTTTCCAATGTGTTGATTGGTTTTGTAGATTTTTTTCTTTTCCTCATCTTTTTCTTTTAATTTTTCTTTGTTAAATTCTTTATTAGGAATAGATTGCTCCAAAAAAAGAAGGAAGATGGATACCAGCGGAAATCTACACAATATAAAAAGAAAATAGATCAATAAAGTCTATCTTTAAAGCAAAGAAATATAAATAGGTGTTACCATATGAAATGCTCATAATCTACCATCTATAGAAGATGAAAAGCTTTCAGACTACAGAGAACTAGCAGAGGACATCAGAGTCATATGGGAACAAGATGAAGTATGTATCATCCCTGTTATCTTGTCTTCTACTGGAATTGTGCCAAGGATGCTTTTAGTGAGTCATCAGGGGATAAACTTATATCAGGAGACTTCTATTCAAGTATGAAATCAGTTATTTTATCCATCCAGATTCTGATTGGTAAACTTCTACCTTATCTTGTCCAGTTCTAGGCCCACCATATTATCTCCTGTACCTTTCTAATTCATGTTACCTATATTTCAATCTCTTCCTCATCCTCTTGCCATGAGAACTCATATATGTATTGTCTTCTCCTGCTAAAATGTAAGCTCCCTGAGGGCAGGGACTATTTTGCTTGCTATCACAAAGAAAGAAATATGTGCTTTTTTCATTAATTTATTCAACTGTCAGTAGTTCATAGAACATTAAATATAAAAGAATAATAACAGCATAGTGCCTTGTCCTTACAAAACTCTGCCATATTTGATGGGGGTCTGGCACATATGCAGTCCCCATCAGCTTCTTTGGTCCATTTACCTTATCCCCATAAAGGATATTAGACATATATCTTCTAGGATAATTATGATGATATATAAGGAAAGTTCTTGGATTATGGAGCACATCGGGACATTCTGCAACTCAGTCCAGTTGGCTTAGCAGATGGGCATGTGTAGCTTTTTTTCCATTGTTTGCATAACTAGATCTATCAGCATCTTCAAAAAGTTCTGAGTCAGCTCTGGCCACCAATTTGCTTCATTCCTCTTTGGGGAAACTCAGGCATTTTTTCTCATGAAGTCCAGCGTAGTAAGGGAATCACCCTTAAAACAATCCTTTTTGAAGCTACATGACTCCTGAAAAATGTCTTAGTAGCCTTTTTTGTCATTCCTTTTTAGCTGTAAAGAGTGGAATCTCTGACCATGGGAGAGCAAGCCATAGGAATCCTGGGAGTTGGTATTCTTGTGGGATTCTACAAGGACAGCATAAGTACACCAAGGAACAAGGAGCAGTCTTCTAGAGTAAACTTTGGGACCGCTGTCCAATGAAAGGGCTCATTTAACAGTCCTGCCAAATCTGTTCATCAGATGGGTGGGGCCAATGCTATATAGAGACTGGACTAAATTTTGAGCCCATTCTCCTCAAAGACTGAGGTGATATAGGGAAGAAATATACTTTTGAAGTACTGGGGGAGGGGGAGGATGTTTGTATATTTATTCTTGAAATAGCTTTGAAGTAAATAACACTTTGTAAAAGCATCCCAATGTTATGATTAAATGAAATTGGTATACTAGTCACTAGTTCTTAATAAATGGGAGAAACACATTTGTTAGGGACCAGTTGGGGCTTGAGCCAATGGCAGAGAATAGAGACTCCAACCCCTCAGGATACCCTGGGAGCCAAAGCAGGGGCAATGCCAACCTCGTCCTGAAAGAGTAAGGCCAGAGCTTACACATTACAGACAATCTTAATATAATCATTAATGAGTGTTGGTATTTACATAGTGCTTTAAGATGTACAAAGTGTTTTATAAATATTATCTCATTTTATTCTCGTACCAATTCTTAGAGACAGCTGTTATTATTGTCACCATTACACAAATGAAGAAAACTGATGCAGATAGAAGTTAAGTGACTTATCTAGGGTCATACAACTAGTAAGAGTCTGAGACTATTTGAATTCAGGCCTTCCTGTCTCTTGGTTCAACACTCTACTGTACCACTCAATTGCCTGAAGAAAATTAAGTATAAACAATAATATCAAGATAGAAACTTGTCTTAGGACTATTTCTGAAGTTTTTAAGACGGAGATACATTGTATAATATATTTTATAATATTATTATATAATATAAATAAACTAAACATGTCTAAAACTGGATTCATTATTCTCTCTAAACCATCCACCCTTGCAAACTTCCCTGTTATTATAGAGGGCACCAACATCCTTCCAGTTGCCCAGATTTGTAACCTAAGTGTCATCTTCAAATCCTCACTATTTTTCACCTGCCATATTGGATCTGTTACTAAGGCATGCTGTTCTCCCCTTTACAATATCTCTTGAATATGCCCCCTTTTCTTGTCTGACACTGCCACCACCCAGTGCTCATAAACTGTCTCATCACTTGATGCTAAGACTATTGCAACAACCTTCACTTGAGTCTGTCTGTCTCAAGTCTCTCCCCACTCCAATCCATCCTCCATTCAGTCACCAGTGATTTTCCTAAAGCATGGGTCTGATTGGGTCACTCCCCATATATGTTCTACTCAAGAAGCTTCAGGGGTCCCCTATTACCTCCAGGTTCATATACAAAATTTTCTGGCTTTTGTTCAAAGTCTTTCATAAACTGATACCCCTTGCGACACCTTTCCAGTCTTTTTTCATTTAACTCCCCAACACAATACTCCTCTATTCAGTGAATGGAGACTGCTGTTTCTCAAACAAGACACTCCATTTCTCCTTTCTGTCCTTCGTGCCTGGAATGCTTTCCCTCCTCATTTCTGCTACCTGGCTTCTCTGACTTCCTTCAAATCCTGACTGAGATCACGTCTTTTACAGAAAGCCTCTCCCAACCCGTCTTCATTCTAGTGCCTTCCTTCTGTTAATTATGCCCTACTTATCCTGCACAGAGCATTTTTTTATGTATTGGTTTACACATTGTCTCTCCAGTTAGATTGCAAACTCCTTGATGGCAGGGATGATCTTTTTTTTTTTTGTATCCCCCGTAGTTAGCACAGTGCCTGAAACATGGGAGGCACTTAAAATGTTGACTAACTGACTCTTCTCATCCTGATCTTGAGCCTTCAAGGTCAAAGTCTTTGCCTAATATTGTGCTTGATCTTCCCCTTTAAGATTAATTTCCATCTATTCCATATGTATCTGGAATATGCCTATTCTTCTATATGTTTTGTCCCTCATTAAACTGTAAGCTCCTTGAGGGCAGGGGCTGTTTGTATCTTCCTTTGTACTTCAGAGGTTAGCACAGCGGTTCTCAACCTGTGGGTTGCGACCCCTTTGGGGGTCGAACAGGGTGACCTAAGACTATCGGAAAACACATATTTCTGATGGTTTTAGGAACCAAGACACCGCTCCTCTATCCATCTCCAGGCAGGTCCGCCCACATGCAGATACAACCATATACAAGTATGAAAGGGTCACGGCATTAGGAAGGTTGAGAACCCCAGGTTAGCAAATTTCCTGGAATATAATACACACTTAGTAAATGCTGATGTATGGATTGACTGATATTAAATTTTCCCAATGAGTCATTTCACAAATCCAACTCTGTAAGTCTCTGGTTCTGTTGCTCTAGTCTCAAGTCTTAGGGCCTTTTTTCTCTCCAGGGAAGTCTGGTTGTCATAATTCACAATTTCCAATTTAGCTTACTGCACTTGATATCCACTCTGGCCTGAATGGAGAGAACCTCCTTACCTAAGCTTCCCAGTTCAATCATCAACAATTACTGCCCAGGAAGTCCTAGAAGACATTAATCAGGTAATTTGTCCTGTCATTGACAAGAAAAAAGCTTTTGGCCACAAAGAGAGATTAAAGATTAGGAGGCAGATGTAACCAAATAGAACTTATTGTTGACTGAGACAAATAAAGCAGAGAAGGTTAGGTCTAACTCTGGAATTAGATAAAATGAAATAAAAATTCTGGTCTCTAATTCCCAAAGGCCATTTCGGCAGCTCAAGCTCAGTGAAAGAGGCAAGAATCTAAGGAGTGATGAGAAAGGTCAGTAACTTCTTTTGATTCCTCTAATTCTGCTCCTCTTGGCTAAGGGCACTAGATCAGCAGCAGCCCCCAGAGCTCCCAAAGCAGCTCCCAGGCTGCTGGCTGCATCCACTGCCACTGTCACAGCAGTCAGACCTCTGGTGCCTGTGTCTGTTGGATCTTCTGTGATGAGAAAAGAGGGAGCAGCTGCCCCTGGAGCCAGAGATGCAGCATCCCCCAGAGTTGGACCCACGGCATCCCCCAGAGCTGCAGCATCCTCCAGTGCTAGAGCCACAGCAGGAAGAGATTGGAGGAGGGCAGGGATCCTGGGGAGGGCATTTGGGTGGGCATTTAGGGGGGCACTTAGGTGGGCATTTAGGTATCTGGCATTTGGGAGGTGGCTGACATTGCTGCTGATTTTGCTGGCAGGACATCTCTGGGGAAGTTCAAAAAATACTGAAAGGTAATAGAGATGCTTATCAGATTCATGAAACCCAGGCTAAGAAGATTGTTTCACTTGGAAGGAATCCTTATGCTGATAATGAAATATAATAGTCTCCAGAATGAAAAAACAAAACAAAACAAAACAAAATAAAACTCAGGATAGTAATTCTGCCAGCTAGCTGCGTTTAGGTTGGAACTTTTGGAATAGAAAACAACTTTACTAAACCAAGTCATGGGATTACCAATACATTGTCATTATATATCAAATTGAGGGTAATTCAGAACTAAGTAAATTATAAAGAATGTCCAGGTAAGTAGAAGGATGTTTCTTCAGGCTCCCCAGACTGCTCGGGCGCATCAATTTATGATACAGTTTCTAGGAATCCCACACACTGCTATTCCTTTCCCCTCTAGATTCTAGGCCCTTGCTTAGTTATGTTCTGGGAAAATTGACAGGTTCTCCAACTGCTTAGAACAATTCCAAAGTTACATACTTCTATTCTTCTTAAGTTGCTTCACTTCTCACTTAATTGTTGCATGCTTCTAGACCCACTTTTCTTAATCTCCTCTGTTATCTCCCTTCCCACCCCTCTTTCCCCCTGCTTTGTGCTTTCTTCTTCCTTTTCCTCCAACATCCTGCTCCAACCCTTCCGCCTTGGCTCGTATACAGACACTCACCCTGATCCCAGATACAGATGAGAACTCTCTGTTGAAGAGCCAGGGTGGATGAAGAGCCAGAGGCAGGAACACCTTTTATAGGGCATCCCAGACTGACCTGTTGGCTTGAGACCCAGCTCTCTAGGAGGAAGAGTGGTTTTCCCAACCCATGGCATGTGCCAGAAAATTCTTGATGTTCTCCAACCCTATGTACATTGACATGAGGAAATATGTGCATCACTGATTTGGAAGAGACCTCAAAATATAATTTATTCCAGTTCTCCTTCATATAAAGAGGAATAACAGGGAGCCCAGAACAGAAATAAATAATTGTTAAACATAAATTAATTAATTACCCAGGGACACTCAGTTAAATAGAGAACCAATCTACAAAGCCAAATTCCCCAACATCAAATCCAGTGACCCTTCCATAACATCAGGCTGTGAGATCTCTGAGTCTTCTCTTCTGGGAATCAGTATTCCAGTTAATGTTAAATAAAACACATCCTTTGGTGCTGCTTTTGAAGAGCCACGTCAAGAGTTGGACATGACTGGAAAAGGCTCAGTGAGCATTAGATTATGATTCTACAGAGGGTCAAACAGCTTAAAAAGCTAGAAATTGCATTCCCAGTGTACACTGACAGGCTGGACTCTTGTGGGGTGAATGGGGCTCTATTCCGGGTGCAAACACTAGGGGGCAGGCTTGTTCTGCTCATGACCATTGTCCAACTGCATCACATCACAGTCCTTCCTCTGCCTGCACTCCTGCGTGACCTAACCTGCCCAACTTCCAATGCCATGGCGTCCCTTTCCTGACCTCATTTGTCTCCATTCTCAAAGAGCAAGTCTCAGACTCACAGGAGCATCACTCAGCTCCACCCTTAGCTGCTAATCCCACAACCAGTTCTCCAACTTTACCTTAGCCTGATGAAATAGTTCTTAAGTATATTTCTGTATAGATATGTTATGAATTAGGAAGGATCGGGAAACTTTGATCCCTGTAATGAAAATATTTAATTAAGTCATCCCCACCTCCATGACCTTTCACATCAATGTATTATTTTAAGCACATCTGACGTCAGTGACATGTTCAAAAGGTCCACAGTTTGAACAAACCAGTTCAAATGGCTAAAAATGAATTGAGCAGCCGATTTTTTTACTACACTTTTCCTAAAATTAAGTTCATTTTCGATATAACCCACATGGGGACCTTCTCTCCTAGAAAGTCTCTGACTCCAATCTTGTAACTTCAGTTTGCCAATTGGATTATTCTGTTTACTATAGAATTATGTCATCAGAGGTCTGGCACCACAAAAAGACCTTGGAGTCATTTCATCCAAACTACTCCTTTTCACAATTGAAACTAACCTTGTGTTCTAGATCCCCTAACCAATAAGCATCTGACGTGGGATTGCTCTCGATCATGTCCAATTCAATAAACCCTGACCTGAACTCATCATTTAGTTTAAAAGCCTCTTCTCTTCCCAACGCCCTTGTCCACGTGAATGGCAGAAGCTTGCATCTAAACTTAAAACCCTGGATACATCTTTTATTTCATTGTCTCTTTTGGGCGGGGGGCAGCTAGGTGGGGCAGTAAATAGAGTGCTGGGCCTGAAGTCAGGAAGACTCATCTTTGTGAGTTCAAATCTGGCCTTAGACACTTACTGGCTGTGTGACCCTCAGCAAGTCACTGAACCCTTTTTGTCTCAGTTTCCTCATCTGTCAAATGAGCTGGAGAAGGAAATGGCAAACCACTCCAGTATCTTTGTCAAGAAACCCCCAAACAGAATCAAGAAGAGTTGCACTAGACTGAACAACAATAACTCTTTTCTTCAGCCATCTTATGCTGTCTGGGAGCCACTAAGGTTAGGAGATTCACCCTTTGAAACCTGTTGTGTTTACTCCTTTCCTTCTTTGATCTCTCTCTCTCTCTCTCTCTCTCTCTCTCTCTCTCACACACACACACACACACACACACACACACACACACTCTCTCTCTCTCTCTCTCTCTCTCTTGCTTTTTGGAGGGGGGAAGGCAGGGCAATTGGGGTTAAGTGACTTACTTGCCCAAGGTCACACAGCTAGTCAGTGTTAAGTGTCTGAGCCTGGATTTGAACTCAGGTCCTCCTGACTCCAGGGCTGGCACTCTATTCACTGCACCACCTAGCCACCCCTCCTTCTTTCCTTCTTGATTTCCACTATCAAGATATAGTTAAGACCCTCCATCCCCAAGGATCAAAAACCTGCAATTGTTCCAGAGAGGACCACACAATGTCCCAGGGTGTGTAGGAGTTTCTAAGTTTATTTGTGAGGGGAATTTTCTGTTTCAAAGTAGAGGAATGCCTGGAATTTTCTGAAAGTTCCCCCTAGATCATCCCTTCATCCCCTTAAGTGGAAAAAATAGCTTCAGAGGTTCCATGTTCTTCAGGAAAGGGAGGGGCAAGAAGGGTTGGAAATGCTGAAGATCATCCGACCTAAGCATGGACTGAGTTGTGAAATATTCTTGTCTTCCTAGGAAGCTGTATCTCATTCCATAAGCCCCACTTTGGGGAACACCCATAAAAGGCATCCTCACCATTAGTTTATCACTCAGTCTAACTCACAGAACCAGAGATTCTCAGAACTCAAAGAGACCTCAAAGGTAAAATACAGACTCCTTCAGGAAAGGGATTGGTTCATGTTTGTTTCACTCCCTCAATCAATCAGTAAGAATTTACTAACTGCTTATTATGGTGCTATGCCAAACATTGGGGACATAAAGAAAGGCAAAAATTCCTTTTTTTTTTTTTTTGAGGGCAATTGGGGTTAAGCGACTTGCCCAAGGTCACATGGCTAGTAAGTATGTCAAGTGTCTGGGCCTGGATTTGAACTCAGGTCCTCCTGACTCCAGGGCTACTGCTCTATTCACTGCGCCACCTAGCCACCCCCATGCAAAAATTCCTACTAGAGCAATGCCTGGCCTGCCAACCGATGCCTTAAAAGTTATTGTTTGTTTTAGAGAGACAGTATGGATAGCAGATGGAGAGCAGGTTAGGAAGTCCTGGGTTCAAGTCCTACACCTCTGATGCATATTGGTTTTCTGCTGGTTTCATTCATAGGAAAAAAATATTGTTACAATCCCGTTCCTCCAATAGTACACTCATAATTTTGCATGGAGATAGAATATCAACAAGCAAGATAATATTTAAAAAGATATTATAAAGCAAGTGATTTTTGGTAACATTAACCTTATTTTCTGACATTTTCCCACACATGATGTGAAAGCAGAAAGGACTTACAGATAGATGGCACAGTGGATAAAAGGCTGGGCTTGAGCCAGATGAAAGGATGATTCATACGGTCTCCATCTCCTTGGTGGAGTTGGTTTCTTTGGGTGCCCAAAGGCAACAAGGTGGATATCTGTTCATTTCATTGCTCATCATAATTATTTGAAAAAGACCACCATGAAAATAATTGCTACTCATGGAGAAAAGAGGCAGCATAATTCTATTAAAAAAAATCAGTATTCCAGTCCAAGTTAAATGAACATGTACTTTGATGTTCAGTGTCTTCAGTGAAAAGCTGAAACTAGATGAGGCTAGATGAAGTTGACTACACACACACATGCACACACACACACACACACACACACACACAAGAACTATCTTGGAAAATACATATGAGGATAAAGAAGATGAGAGGTCAAAGATTTGTTGGGCACCCAGAAGTCTCATGCCTATGTCTCATTAATTCTTTCTTCAATAAATAGGAGACACTTGAAATGGTAAGCATTGAATAATATCACACCCCCCTCTGAAAAGAGAAATTGATTATATTTTAACATATGGGAAATGAAATGAAATGACTCATACCTGAATCGGTTGTCTGTCCTGGCAGATCAACTAATTAGAACAAGAACGAAATTAATATCAAGTTAGAGGAAGGAATACCAATTAAAATATATAGCATACAATTAAACCAATTTAATTCTGACCTGTTCAAACAAGTTATTCATAAAATGAGTAATAGGTATAAGAAAGGACAGATTCTGACTTTTGTCAGGATAATTGCAGTGGTTTAATCAATGACAAATAAAAGCAGTGGGCACATGCCTTTAATCCCCGCTACTAGGGAGGTTGAAGCTGGTGGACTGCTTGAGCTCAGGAGTTCTAGGTTACAGCAGCAGTCAGGTGTCTGTCCACCCAAAGTCCAACACAAACATGGTGAACCCCCAGGAATGTAGGATGTCTGAGGAGGATCAAATTGTCTAGGTCAGAAATGGAGCAGGTCAAAGCTTCCGTGTCAATCAAGAGTGAGGTTAGGCCAATGAATGGCCACTGTACTTACAATTCAATCAGTCAATCCCCAGATCTCTGGAAAGGGATCTTTCTCACCGAGCATGTTGCTCTCTTGTAGTCTGATTCCTACAGGCCTGTGAGCGAAGGACACATAATGTATATACTGATTGATATGGCATCAAAGCAATGGGGGGTTCTAATTCTAGTTCCGATCTTTATGAGCTAGATGGCCAAGTAACTAATAACCTAAATTCGTAGGGTCTCAGACTCTTCAAATACAAAATGCGTATAAACATACCTGTAGTGCCTATATACCTGTAGATTTAAGATAATTATAAACGTTAATATAAGCAGGGTTTCTTCTTATTATAGTTGACCTTTATATAACACTTGACTACTTAGAAAACTAGTATCTCATCCAGTCTCCACCACATTTCCACTAAGAGCTATTATTATGACCATTTTACAGATGGGAAAACCAAGGCTTGAGGGGGTTAGGCAATTTCCCAGTATCACACAGTTAAATAAATGTCTGAGGCTGGATTGGAACCCAAGTCTTTATGATTCCCATGACTTTTGTTATTCAGTCACTTTTCATTTGTGTCTGACGTTCTGTGATTGCATTTGTTTTTTGTTTTGATTTTTTTTTTTGGACAAAGATACTGGAGTGGTTTTCCATTTCCTTTTCCAACTTATTTTACAGACGAGCAAACTGATGCAAATAGGGTTAAGTGACTTTCCTAAGGTCACACAGCTGGTAAGTATCTGAGGACAGATTTGAACTCAGGAAGAGGAGTCTTCCTGACTCTATCCACTGCGCCACCTACTGGCCCACTCCCAAGTCTAATACTATTTATAAGGACACTATTCTGCCTCTCTATTACGATGATGGTTATACATAATATACTTGGGTTTCTCTTAATTAAATTATGTTCTGATGAACTGGAGCCAACCTATCCAGTCACCTCAATTAACCAGGTTTTCTCCGCAAAAACACTTTTCAGAGCAAAGAAAAAGATATTAAGAAAATAAGTTGATTTTCTTCTGAAAAAATCGATTTCCGGTCACAACCTGGGATCATTGTAGTTTAAGGGCAGTATTTGTTGCTTTGGTCAATTGTTCTGGACAATTATTATTAACGCTCAGCAGCATGAGCACCATGGCCCTGGTGTCCTTACAGATCCCAAACCATGATTAGTTCTATTTCATAGATTCTACTAAGGCAGGGAACTGAATGAATATATTGAAGAAAGATTTATAGTCATTGGTAGTGAGGGCTGACCCTTTGGCCTTTATATAACCGCCAAATCCAATGAAGCAGGAGTCAATAAGTGGTAAACTATGGTTTTGGTAAAAACCATTTGGTTTGTGTAGTGTTAAATACACTAAACTGTATTGTGCCTCAAGTGTCTCTAGTTGCGTCCCCAGCTCCACCATTGCCTTGTTGGGTGGCTTTAGATAATTGTCTTACCTCCCTTGATCTCAGTTTCCTTATCTGTCCAACGAGGGAGTTGGAGGAGAGAAGTGGTCTCAAACTCAAATGGCAATGCATATTGACTTAGAAAAGCACAAATTAAGGTTATATATATGTGTGTGTGTGTGTGTGTGTGTGTGTGTATGTGTATACATAGGTATCTACATCTGTCTATCTATCTATCTATCTATCTATCTATATTGTTATATTTTTATTAATTTTGCCAAACATTTCACAATTATAGTTTAATCTTGTTGGAGTCTTATTCTGGAGTTTTGAGGCTAATTGTACCAATGAACTTAACCCCTCTGGACCAGAGGACCTCAAATCTCCTTTCCTTCACAGCGATCATAACAATCCACACTTATGAAGTACCCTAAAGTTTTATGTTTAAAGCCCTTCCCTCTCAAAACTTTTGTGAAGCAGATGGTTCAAGTATCATAGTCTACATTTTACAGAGTGGGATAATTGAAGCTGTCTGCCTTTCATTGTGGAAGAAACTTAGGTTTAAAGGAGTTACTTGATTTGTCAGTGGTAACACAGACAGCTAGGGGCAGCTAAGTGACACAGTGGATAGAGTGTAAGTCCTGAAGTCAGAAAAACTCATCTTCATGAGTTCAAATATGGTTTCAGAAGATTACTAGCTATGTGAACCTGGACAAATCATTCAACCCCATTTGCCTCAGTTTCCTCATCTGTAAAATGATCTGGAGAAGGAAATGGCAAACCACTCCAGTATTTCTGTCAAGAAAAACCCAAATGGGATCACAGAGAGTCAGACACTACTGAATCAACCCAACAATGACAACAATAACAACAAAATACAGTTAGTAGGTATCAGAACTAGAAATCCCACCCAGGGCTCCTGATTCCATATCTTGTGTTCTTTTTACTATACACACTGGCTCAATAAATTGATCAATAAGCATTAATCAGGTGTTTATTCAGTGTTGGGCACCATTGGGGTCTCAATGGGGTTATACTCTAATGAATGTAATAAGTGTATAAGAAATAAATATAAAGAGAATAAAATATAAGTCACTATAAGGTAGCTAAACATAAGAGAGTTTAGAGAGCCAAATCGTGGTTGGAAAGATTTGGAAAAGCTTCATGTAGGAGGTCATTCTTGATCTGTGTTTTGAAGGAAGAAAGGTGGAAGTAAGGGCCTGCATACCCAGCATCAGCTGTGGTGTGAGCGAAGGCAGGATGCCCAGACACCTGCTTAGGACCTTAAAGAGTAATTTAATTGTCCCCAAAGCACAGAATTTTTTTGTCATTTTTTTTGTCTCAATTTTTTTGTCTTTGTCTTTATTTTTCTTTTTATTTATCTCCTTCTGCTTTAAGTGTTTTCTAATCTTTCTTTCCTTATTTTTATATTTTCTCTGCAGGCCTGGCACAGTCAATGTTCAATAAAAGTTTATCAGGAAGCCTCTACTTTCAGAGGCGCATCCTTCACAGGCTTATCTCTGAGATGGGGGTTTTTCCTCAGCTGCCCAACTCTCACCTCCTGACTGTGGTTTCAATTAAACTGAACACTAATTAATTAAATTGAACAATTAAATTGAACACTAGACTTGTCTTCAGGGAAGGGTAGGACCTCCCCTGTGAGGACTTGTGGAGCCCTTTTCAGGACTGCTCATTCACCTTTGGTGTCTACTCTTCATCCAACTCTCACTGTACCTCCCAGAAACTGTAACATGAGAAGAGGCCAAACCCTGGTATACTGTCTCAGCAGACAGGTTAAACCATGTTGAGGGTGATCAGCAGGCCTCAAACACATTGGTGAGTGAAGGGGGTGCCTACCCCAAGCGTGTGAAGACTTCCCCCGACTGAATGGATAGATGACAACAATTTGTTTCACTAGTTATGAAGGCAGCAGAAGCAGGCACTGTGGAATGCTTAGAGCTTGGGCCAACATCAAAGACACCAAAGTTATCTGCTGCTATCATCGAACATCTTGACTTTTGTCTTGCCACTGGACGTCAGTGGAAGAGAGAGTGAGACTGACGACTTTGTGCAACTCTGTCTCACTTCAATTCAGTTTATGAATGAGTCAAGACATCACCTGTGATGTCACTGGTCCTCTCTGAGAACCAAGGATTCCCCCCTCTGCCATCCCCGCTTTATCTCTTTTCTTTAACAATGAGGACCCCATTGAGATTGTGTGCCCTAACAAATAGAAAAGCACAGACCTTTCTAAATATTCCATCTAAAGCAGTGGTTCTCAACCTTCCTAATGCCGCCCTTTAATACAGTTCCTCATGTTGTGGTGACCCCAACCATAAAATTATTTTCATTGCTACATCATAACTGTAATTTTGCTACTCTTGCTCTTTGCTACTATGAATCAAAATGTAAATATCTGATATGCAGGATGTATTTTCATTATTACAAATTGAACATAACCCACAGGTTGAGAACTGTTGATCTAGAGCCACCACCAACTACCTCTTAGCATGAGTCTCTGCACTCCAAAGTTCTTCCTGGAAGACTGGGAAGGTGAGAAATTGCATGATGTAATTATCCTGGACTGGGAAAGAATTTTTTCCTTCTAGAAAGTTTCATCCTAAGATCTAGTTTTGGGGAACACCTATAGAATATGACCATCATTCCATCTAGCTCATCAAATCAGAGAATTTCAGAGTTAAAAGTGACTTTGGAGGGCACCTAGTCCAACCCATGATGGTACAAGAATCCCTATCATGTCTCAAGTAAGATCTCACCTACAAGAAGTCCGTCCTGGTCCTCCTTAATATTAATGTCTTTCCTCCAAGATTGCCTCCCATTTACACTGTATATATATTATACGTACAAAGTTATTTTCATATTGTCTCCTCATTAGATTTTGAACTCTTTGGGGGTAGGGATTACTTTTGTCTTTCTTTGTGGCCTTAGTATTTAGGATAGTACCTTAATAGGTGCTTAATAAATGCTTATTCACTTGGTTCTATAGTACATCCAGGAAGTTTTCATTGAGTTTTATCTTGAAGGTTTCCAGTGAAGGGAAATCCTCTACCTCCTGAGGGATCCCATTCCTATTTAAGATAATTCACTCTTGAAGAAATTTATTTTTATTTCCAACACCAAGCCTAAGTTGAGATCTTAGTAATGTCCACCCATTCCTCCTAACTTTGCCTCCTGGAAACAATCAGAAAAAGTCATATCCTCTTTTTGTCTTCACAAGACAGCCCTTTAAATACTTTAAGACTCCTGTTGAATTTTCAAGTATCTTCAAATACTTTTGGAGGTATTTTCTTCTCAAGATATAAAAGGTCTCCAATTCATTCCACCAACCAGTCTTCCTATGGCAAAGTCTCTCAGTTCTGCAAAATCCTTGATGATTCCTGTTTCAGGTTGTTTTTCCATTGCAAGAACATTCTTGATAAAAGGACCCTGAATGCTCTATGAGAGCTCCAGCAAGAGGTTCAAGGAAGGGAAGGAACTGAAAGGGAAAAAAAAACATAGAGACTGGGGAGAAAAGGGAGGGAGAGATGCTTTAATGATTGGTTGATTGTGGGGGG
>CM053586.1:35403549-35418014 GCA_028646515.1 Pseudochirops corinnae
CTGCCTTTGCTGCATCCCACAAGTTTTGGTATGATGTCTCATTATTGTCATTCTCTTGAATGAAGTTACTGATTGTTTCTATAATTTCTTGTTTGACCCAATCATTTTTTAGGATTAAATTATTTCATTTTCAATTAGTTTTTTGCCTATCTTTCCATGGCCATTTATTGCATACAATTTTTATGGCATCATGGTCTGAGAAGGATGAATTTAATATTTCTGCCTTTCTGCACTGAATTGTGAGATTTTTATGACCTAGTACATGATCGATTTTTATGCATGTGCCATGTACCACTGAGAAAAACTGCTTTCTTGCTAAAAATGCTGACCATCATTCCTGCCTCCAGTGAATCATATTCTTTTTGCTGATGGAGGGTCTTGCCTTGATGTTGATGGCTGCTGACTGATCAGGGCGGTGGCTGCTAAAGTTTAGAGAGGCTGTGGCAATTTCTTAACTAAAACAATGATGAAGTTTGCCTTATCTGTTGACTCTTCCTTTCACAAAAGATTTCTGTGTAGTATGCAATGCTGCTTGATAGCATTTTATATGTAGGAGAACTTCTTTGAAAATTGAAGTCAATCCTTTCAAACCCTATCACAGCTTTATCAACTAGTTTATATGATATACTTAAATATTGGTGTGCCTCAGGGAACAGGGAGGCCAAGAAAGAGACAGACAGAGAGACAGAGAGAGAGGCAGACAGGAACAGAGACAGAGAGAGACACAGAAAGAGGGAGACACAGAGAGAGACACAGAAAAAGAGAGACCAAGAGAGAGATAGACATGGGGGAACAGAGGGTAGGTGGAGAAGTCAGCACACACATTTACTAAGTTTGCCATTTTATACGGGACCAGTTTGTGCTGCCTCAAAACAATTCCAATATAACATCGAAGATCATTGATCACACATCACCACAACTGATATAATCATAATGAAAAACTTTGAATTATCATGGAAATTGCCAAAAGGTGACACAGAGACATGATATAAGCGTATATTGTAAAAACTGATGCTGATAGACTCCCTTGAGGCAGGGTTGGCACAAACCTTCCATTTGTAAAAAAAAAAAAAAAAAAAAAAAAAGGTAATGTCTACCCAGTACAATAAAGCAAAGGGTACAAGTTCAAATCCTGACTTTGCTATTTATTGTCTGGGTTACTCTGGGAAAATTCCTTAAGCTGTCATGGCTTCTGTTTCCTCTCCTGTAAACCAAGGGGATACAATTAGCTGACATCTGAAGATCTCCTTTTGATCTTATTATGCAAAGTGAGATATACCTGTAATTCTTCTGTTACAGAACTCAGTAAATTCCTATTGGTTTTGGTAGTCATGATAATGATGGTAGTTTTGGTGATGATAGTAAAGAAGATGGTGACCAAATGGGCCAAGTTCCATCAAGTTTAAAGCTCTACCTGAAAGCCAGGTTACTCTAAGTATCTTCCCATGATGAATAAGACAGTAATGACAGTAATGACAATAATGACAGTAGGAAAGGATCCTGCTTGTCATTTGGTTCCTGCCCCACTAGTCAATTACTGTTTTAGTCACTCAATACAAAGTCTAGGGCTTGGAACTTTAGAAAAATTTTAAGAACTTCTCCCCCCCAATCAACATGACAGACAGGAGGAGAGTTCACTGGTTAGGTCAGGCTTAATACATTCTGTGGGCTTGGAGGTTGAAGGCAAGAAGATGATTCAGGTGGTTTCTCTGGGTCCTTATGCTATGACTTCATGTGTCTTCTTGAACATCATGACTCCTATAGTGATTTAAAGCACTTGGGAAATCTCAGGGGGCCACCACAAGAAGAAACAATAACAGTGGTTGCAGGGCATTGTGTAGTCAACATAGAACACACACTGATGGGAGCAATAAAGGACCACATCTTAGTCTAAGAGAAAAGTAATATTTCCCTATCTTTCAAGATCTCCTTTCAAGTAACAGCATCTTGACCCCACCATAGTAATGTCATTTTGGTCGTCTTTGAGGATGAAGGCCAACCACCCCCACCACCACCGGATAGCCTCTCATTCATTCCGATACCCCTCATTATCCCAACCAGAAAGGACATCTCCTTGCTTCAATATCCTACAGCATACTGTCTGTATCTCTCCAACAGCACTTTTCTCATTCTCACCATATATTTGTTTTTCCCTTCGCAAGTTGACAAGCTCCTTGAGGACAATGGTTGTTTTTATCCATCTTTTGTATTTCCAGAAGCCCTGAGCATAGAGGGTTACACCTATGATATGGTCAATAATTATTTATTGAGTGGTTAATGAAAGAATCAATAAATGGTCAGTTACTTCTAACCTATGAGGCTCAAAAATTGAGGAGGGGGTCTTTGATCTGCAGTAACTGTTCAGTGATTCCAGGGCCTTGACAGTGGAAAGTCAAGAATGAGAACTAATGCAGGGTAGGAACACTTTAGATGTGGGTGATCTATAGAAATAAGTCTGGGAGAAGCTAGAAATCAAAGATGAGACCAGACTGGAAGATTTCAGAGAATAATGCAGCTCTTTCTGGAGAGGGAGGCAGGGACTACCTGAAGGCTCTTAGGAATGGCTCCAACCTCAGTGCCTGGAGCCCCTGAGCCTTAGCCCAGTGGATGGGCATCATGGCCATTGTCCCTAAGTGAGTAGGGGAGGATCTGGATCCTAATCCCTAAATAATACATGACTTTCTGAAAGGATGCTCTAGACTCCCAGATTTCCAAAGGAGAAGGCTTAGCCCTCCTATGGCCAGAGCAAAGGGTACTGTCAGGCAACTTGGGTTTATAGCTAAATTCTTCCATTTATTACCTATGTGACTTTGGGGAAATTAGTAAATTTATTTGAGTCTCAACATTTGCTTCTATAAAGGAAAGGACCTAAAATGATGATAGTTATAATAGTAATAACAATGACTAGGATTTGTATAGTGCTCTAGGGTTTGCAAAGTACTTTATCCTCACGATAATCCCTGGAGGTAGGTGTTGATATTATCCCCATTTTACAGATGAAGAAATTAAGGTAAACAGATACCAAGTGTTTCACCCAGGATCACACAATTTATGGTCTGAGGCCAGATATGAATTTGTTTTTCTGACCCGGGTCCAGCACTCTGTCTACTTTGCTGCCTAGTTGCCTCCTAGATGATGTTTAAAATCCCTTAGAAATGAGATCAAATGAGATCATATTTGTTATGTGTTTAGCATAGTGCCTGGCACATAATAGACACTTAGTAAATGCCTATTTCCCTCCCCTTTCCTTCCCTTCCAACTCAGTAATGTCTTTATTGACTCATGTTCATAGATGTAACATTGGAGAATGTCAGGAATTGTCTGACACACTCTGTGGGTTGGGAAAGACACTCTTCCTTCTAGGGAGTTAGTTCTCATGCCAACCACTCAGCCTAGAATTCCCTATAAAAGGTGTCCTTGCCACGAGATCTTCATCCACTCTGGTTCTTCAGGGATATTGGTGTCCGTGAGCAGGGTGAGTATTCCTATGAAGAGAGAAGGAGGAGGTTCTTTGAACAGGGGATTGGAGAAAGATGAGCACAAACCAGGGGAGACATGGAAAGGGATGATTCAGGATAGGAAAGCTGGGAAAAGTACAAAAGGGTCCAACTGAGTCAGAATCATGGAAGTTTGAGAAAAACAGGTTGTACTTTGGTTTTGTCAGCTCCCTGTAACTCAAGAAAGTAAGGACATAGTATCTGGCAGGAAAGGAGTTGCAGTGGTCAGAATTACTAAAAACTGTGCTATGAACTAGAATCTTAAAGATGTTCCCAGGATATTTGGGGAACCAGTCCTTTTCCCCCATCTTGAAACTATATTGGGCTACTTCCTTAGAGAGTTTGCATGATTTACTTCATTCTAAATCACATATCCAATTGATATGCTAGTAAACTGTTAATAACCCATGAATTATCTCAAAGCCCATTGCCTGCTTGAAAAATTACAACCTACAGAGAGTTAGCTAATAGAATGAATTGTTTAAGTCTTCTCTGTCTGGATGTTATTGTGTTTTTGGTGTAGTTTACAGTGTTTATTGATTCTAAGTGGAGGAAGCTCCTTAACCTGGGTTTTATGCACCTGAAAAATCTCTCCATTATCTTCCAGGATTACTGAACTCACCGAGAAATGTCTTACCAGCAAAGTCAGCAGCAGTACCAACCCCCTCCCAAATGTCAGACCCCCAAGAACCCTCCCCAGGCTCCTTGCACTCCTTCCATCTCTTCTGGCTGTGGATCTAGCTCAGGAGGATGTGGCAGCTCTGGAGGATGTGGCAGTTCTGGAGGATGTGGCAGCTCTGGAGGATGTGGCAGTTCTGGAGGATATGGCAGTTCTGGAGGATGTGGCAGCTCTGGAGGATGCAGCAGTTTAGGGAGCTTAGGGGGCTTAGGAGGCTTAGGGAGCGGCTGCAGCCTTTTTTCTCATCACAGGAGATCCCATAGATGCAGAAGCCAGAGCGCTGGCCACTGTGACAGTGGCAGTGGGTACAACCAGCAGTCTGGGAACTGCGGTGGGAGCTCTGGAGGCTGCTGCTGATCTGGTGTCCTTGGCCAAGTGCTGACCTGGAGGAATCAAGAGAGGCAACCCTCCCATCTTTCCTTTGCTCCTTGCTCCTTCTCTTTAATTTCCCCCTGGGATCTGAGCTCATCTTGAGGCACCTATGAGAGTCTAGGAGGATCACTTCATCTCATCTCAAAACTCTAGATCTCAAATTTGAATGGAACCATCTCTGTCTCATTTGTCTCATGTAACAATAAAGTTCTATCCAGTCACAATTGTCTCCTATTCTCTGTTTTTCCCCTCTTAGCCAAACTCTTCCTCCTGTAATGTTCCCCTACACACAAAATGCCTGCTTTCTGCCTTCCTCAGAGGCTGCTGGGGCAGTGCCAGTGTCCAGAAGTTTCTCTCCATTCATACACACAAGGACGTGCAATATCTGTGTGTGCTTTACCAAACTGAAAATCAGTTGATTGTGAGCACCAGCCTTCTCCAGATGGAAGAAGCTTCTTTTGGCAGATCCTATAAAGCATAGGACAGACAGGATCAAAGGGGGTTCTAGGTTTTGGGGATCATTCATTTCATGAAGTAAAAGATTCATTGGGAAAAGTCAACAATGGTGAACAATATTGGGAAAACATACAAACTCTAGAGGTGGAGAGGCTAGAGAATTGACAAGAAGAGGCCACTTAGTCTTCTGATTTGGAGAAGCAGGACTTGGTTTGATAATTTAGGAGGGCTCTCTCATTGTATCTATTGAACAGAGGTAAAGAAAGCTTCTTAGAATGAGATTTATGTATCTGAAAAGTTTCTCTACTTCATTATGACTGAACTCATCCAGAAATCTGCCAGCAAAACCGACATAGTGCCAGCTTTTGCTATGGAGTCATTCAAAGATATAGCGGATGTGGGATATGTGAGTTTTCCCTATTCTTTCCTTCTGTGTTAGTCCTTATCACCAAATCAACTCACTCATGCCACAGAAGGGCAGAGATTGCCCCTTCTCCTTTCATGCCTCTTCTTGCCCTACGGCAATACATATTTTCATCAGATGCAGATTTTCATCCTAGAAAAAATAGGTGCCTCTTCCATCCTCCAAACTGCAGTGTCCAAGGACCTCTTCCCCACCCCACTCCCCTATACAGATCCTGTCTCACCCTTTTTCTGAGCCCTGCCCATGCTTTGAGAGAAATGACTATGCTCTCCTTTATTAATAGTCAATTATTGAATTAGGACTAAGGTTTCCCCCTTTATTTTACTCATTTAGAAATCAGCCCTTGTAAGTCATTTAGTCAGAATTAGAAATGCAGGGCTCATAATGAAATGAAACACAACTGGAAAACTCAGATCTGAAACAAAAGCTAAAGAAATTTTAGTTTAGGTGATTCAGTGGGTTCTGGTCCATTGTGATTTAGTCAGACAATTCTGGGTAGAAGTGGATTCCCTCTTTTTTCTAGATTACCTCAGATGGAGCGATATGGGTGTAGATAAGACTTTTTGAGCAGGATTTAGTGATCTGAGTCACATCCCCCAGACCCTCATCAGAATAATCCCATCTCTTATTATAATCTTCACTACCTCCTTACTTGTTAACCCATCAAAGCTGATTGCCACCACTCTTCCAAGGGCATATAAGCACTAAATAGGTTCCATGAGGGGTATTTGGCATTTGAGAGTGCTACTAATCCTTTTATCGTCTGCTGGCATGATTAATAATATGAATAATTACACAGAAACTTGATCTTTCAAGCTTTGTATATGTCACATCTCCCCAAAATCCTCTCATCAAAACCCCATTTTTGTTTACTTGTTAATTACAAAGCAAGATTCTATGTTTGTAAGTTAATAAGATGAACCCAGGTCTCTTGACTGAAATTCAGCATTCTACCCAAGATAAAGTCTTATCTCAAAGGAATCACTCTCAAAAGGTGGGATTTCTGGCCCTGTGACAAGCCATTGCAATAAGAACAAGATGAGTTAGGGGTGTCTTTCTGGTATCCCTTGAACCTTGAAAACTCCATTAGCCAGCTAGCCTTCTGCTGCACTCATTCAGGGTCCACTCAGACTACAAGGATGGCTTGCCTCACCATGATTTCTGGGAATTTTCTCCATAAAGAGCCTTTGGGGTTGCTCTACAATGACACGGCATTTAGGGGTCGGCACGAGGTGGGTATTGTAGAGGTTGAGTAAGGCACATGATTAAGATTTTATCATTCTGTGGCCATTTTCCAGCTTGCTGGAGCTTTTGGAAGGGGGCAGGTCCCCTAATGAATGCAGAAAGGGCTTGATTTTGGCAGGATGGCCCTTTGGGAGGAGGGCCAGTACAGGCGAGGTTCCAGAAAGTCATATAGAGAGATGGGGTAGAATTTGAATCTCCTTGTTGTTGTTATGGTTTATCCTTCATTCTCGAAAAGGAGCGACATCATGAGATTTAACCCTCTTGAGGGTTAGACTCGCTCATGAATTGGATTTAAGTGAGGCAGAGTTGTGCAGAGTCATCAGCCTCACTCTCTTCTCCAGAGTCATTGAAGTTCAGTGACAAGACAAAAGTTAAGATAACAGGTGATGGCCTGGAATGTGGTGGGTGCCACGGACCTTTCTAAATTAAGGTCTGTCCCAGGTCTTAGTTAGTCTGAGACAGTACCCATTCAATGACTAAGGGCTAGGTAAGAACAGAGACAAAAAATGGCCCAATTTGCCATCATAAAAATGCCAGTTGGAGAAGGAAAGACCCTCCGAGTTTCTGTCCAGAACAGAAAACAATGGCTATTTACACTCGTTTTAAGCCATCAAAGTTTAAACAAATCTGAATCTCTTTCCAACCTTGAGGTGAAGAAGAGGAGGAAACAACAATCAGTAGAAGTGTTTGGGATGAAGATGATAGTGGCAAGGAGCAGAGACAACAGGTGTCTATATGTGTATGAACTCATTCTAGTCTAAAGTACAGAGCCTTATGTCCACACACCCTTTCCACAATCCTGGGAAAAGAGAATGTTGTCTTTCTTAATGGTTAACTAATCCATTTTGAACAGCCAGGTGACAAAGTGGATGGAGTGTTAAGCCTGGGATCAGGAAGACATCCTCCTGAGTTCAAATCCAGCCTCAAATACTTACTAGTTGTGTGACCCTGGGCAAGTCACTTAACCCCAATTACTCCACTTCCCTCATCTGTAAAGATGAGCTGAAGAAGGAATTGACAAACCATTCAAGTATCTTTGCCAAGAAAACCCCACATGGGTCCACAGAGAGTTGGACACAACTGAATACCAACAAAAACTAATCCATGGGTCTTTGGAAATTCTTTTGTCTAAATTTGCTTTAAACTCTTTTGTAGAAACCTGGTTTAACTGTTAAGCCATAAATATTAATGCTTTGGGTTCAGTGTCGGGGAGAGAGAATGTTGAATCGAGAAAGAACCAGAAGGGAGAGATTAAAATGTTTACCAGAGCAAGATTTCTGGCTAGGGAGAAATAGAAGAGAAATAGGAATTTCCCATAGGAGAAATAGAAATAATTGCTCTATTTTAATGTTTTCCAAGAGTAAAAAAAATGTGCTCACTGGGATTTCTCTAGGTATCCAAGGAGTCAGTAACATTACAGAAATGTGACTTGGTGAGGCAGGCATAGTCATTACTTCTCTGACTGGGCAGTTTAAAAGGAAACCAAGATCTGAGGGAGTGGCTTGGGAGAAAGTCACAGCCCAAGAGAAGAGTGAGCTCTTGCGTATCCCCGCCCACACAAAGCTAGGGGAAACAAAGTAATTGATAGCTTTGCCTGTCTACTTAGCAATCCTGAAACACATACTTGCTGTTTATTTTCTAGTGATATTTTGTAGTAAATTAATAACAACCAGGTTTAACTGAAGACAAGAGTCACCTGTAAAAGATTCTCACAAGAACCAGGGCAAGGACTAGCTTGAGAAAGATGAAGATACTTTTAAAGAAACTCAATAACCAGGGGAGCCCAAGAACAGAAGAATGAATTTAGTAGTTGGTCTCTTAAAGAGACCATACAGGTTCAGTAAGAAGAAGTGGAAGTAAAAAATCCCAACCCTTTATCAGAGAAGTAGCCATCAAAGGGAAACTCCAGCTAATTCAAAGTAGGGGAAGGGTAGAGATGTTGGAAGAGACAAGAAGAGTGGACTCATGTTCATCTATCTCCACCTAAGTCTGGTAAAAGATGACCTAGCTTGTTAGCTCCTCTCCCTCACCCCCCTCCCCCACCATAAGGGACATGTTTAAAGAAAGCCCTACCTCAGTCATGGCACCATGCACAGAAAGAAACATGGCACAGGAAAGCATGGCTTCTTCATGAGTCCCACATATGTTGGTGTGAATCCCATTCTTAAAGTAGATAATGGTCCTATCTATCCAGGTTATAGGGTCACCAACTTTTTGCTGTCCCCACTCTGGTTTTCTTACCCTCAATTATTGACATCTGGTGTTGGCAGACAAAACTCCTACTTTCAGCTTGGCCCTCTTGAAAACTGTGGATTGGATACTTGGATATTATGTCTCTCATATCTCAAGAAAGACACAGCAATCATCCCTCAAGAAAATCATCATGAGCTGGAGAATGTTCCTCAGACATCCTCTTTTCTCCCACTCCACAGAATATACTAATCTCAGTCTAACCCAATGATGCCTAATCAATTTCCCACAGACCATCATGGGAGATCCCAAAGCTTTCCCAAGGGTCTAAGCCCTGCACTTTGTACTAAAAAGTGGGATAGAGACTAGGTGGCCAGCAGGACTCAATGATTTCTTACCGTCATCTCTGCCATTGCAATTCTCTTCACCACAGAAAGATGCTTATTTAAAGGATTAAGATTTACAAAGCATTTCACATACTTTATTTCATTGGATAATTATTGCTTTCGTTAACAACATCACTACATCAGTATCATTAAGCTTCATAACCAATGAACTGCTGGTCCACACCCTCTCCTTTATATAGCAGTATCACTATGTCATAGATTTAGAGCTAAAAAAGGACCTTTGGGGGAACTTTTTTCAACTCCCTCATTAAACATATGATGATGCTTTTTCATAAGCTGGGTTCCTGTTTGTTCCTACCCCCTTGGCAAGAAAAAGAGGGAGAATGGATGCTGCTTTTCTGAGTTGTTTACCTGGGTACATGTGTATAAGAGAGATGACAGAGAGGCAGACACAGAAACAGAAACAAAGACAGAGACATAGACAGAGACACAGAGACAGTAATGTAATTAGAGACAAAATGTCATCCATTTTTAATATTTATAAAAAGGAGAAAAAGGTCCAATAAGCTATAAAATTGTAACACAAATAAGTTTCATTTCTTCTACTTTTTGCTTTAAAATTATAATGCAGTTCTTCCCTTCCCCTCAACCTGACAGAGACAGAAACTGAAGAGAGACAGAGGAAGAATTGTGGTAAAGTCATTTGGGAAGTATGGATGGATAGGATGACTGATTTGGGTGATGACAGAAGGCTGGGATGAGAGGAAAAGAGAAGTTTTCCAAAGATGTCTTAGTTTGTTCCAGCAGGATCATAGATGTCTCACAGACCAGATAGGTTTGGAAGCACATGTACACAATGAGAGGCAGCATGAAGAAACATCGAATTGAAAATAGAAGACCTGAGTCCATAGCCCTGCTTTGCTACTGATGAGCTGTGAGACTCAGGCAAATCATTTCATTTCTCTAGATTTCAGCTTCCTCACTTGTAAAAATAGGATTTTGGATGAAATGACTAAGAAGGTTTTTTTTGTTTTAATTTGCTAGATCTATAGCAGTGGTTTAGAGGATAGGGAGTTGGCCTTAAAGTCAGCATAGGCCTGATTTCAAATTCCATTTTTTGACACCTATCTTTTGTATAACCTTGAGCAAATTCTTCATATTTTTGGTTTTCTAGGCAGGTCTATAAATCAGTATGTTGCTTACAAGGAACTGACCTATAGAGGCCCCTAGGGGTGGGGAACCTGCAGCCTCAAGGCTGCACGTGACCCTTTAGGTCATCAAGTGTAGCCCTTTGACTGAATCCAGACTTCACAGAACAAATCCTCGAGGCTACAGGTTCCTTATACCTGGTAGAGACCATTCCCTCACTTGAGAGTTCACTACTGAACTCTCAGTTCCTATGATCCAATGAAAACTGTTGACTTCTTGGTTTCATGCTGGTAAGGTAAGCTTCCTGAGGGCAGGGATCATTTGTCTTTGAATGCCTAACACAGCGCCTGGGTCCATGGTGGAGAATAAGTCCATGCTTATTGAATTGAATCAAACTGAATTTATTCTAAAAATGTATATGTAAAGACAGGCCCTCAAGGGTCTTATTGAACTGGGCCCTAGGATGACCCCAAGATTTCCAACTCTTTTTTAAAACAGATTATTAATACAGTAATTATTTATCTTTCCTCTGTCAAACCCTGAGCCCATGGTTTTTCCCAGAGCTGCCTAGTAAGTTGGAGGTGGAAGTATACACAGACTGGAAGAGACATGGATGGGCCAGGAGGATGAGCAGGAACATTCAGAAAAGTAGTGGGATAGAAATGACTACATCACATGGTGAAGAGGATGAGGAAGGCCACCATTGGGCAAAAGAGCCCCATGGCCTCAGACTGGGCAAACTCCAGGATGGCGTAGGAAAAAAGCTGCTGCTTCAAGGAGGGGTTCCTGGCATAACCAATGATGAGACTTCCAAACATAGTCCCAATCCCAGCTCCAGAGCCGGCCACTCCCACAGTGGCAGCCCCCACCCCAATAAACTTGGCTGCTATGTCAATGTCCCTTGAGACAGCACTAGTTTGGAATCCACATCTGGGGACAAGTGAGGTCAAGGGACCTGATGTTGCCAAAATGCTGAGGTTCTCATCTGTCCAAACCTCTGGCCGTTTTAGCACCACTGCATATAACGGTCTATTCAGCAGCTGAGAGCTGCTCCTCTCAAGGGCAGGGGTAGAGATGAACTTGGTGCAGGTGTACATTTTCAGGGGGTGAAGGGCAAAGCTAAAGAGCTGCCGGCAGAGCAGAGGAGACAGAGAAGGGGAGGGATTCTCAATTCTTAAAAAACAAGCTTATCTTGCGGCACTGTTTCTAAAGTCAATATAATTATTGGGGGACAAAATATAGACACAGCATAGGAGGTAACGAGAGACAGCACATCTTTTTAAGAGTGGGGCAAAGAATCCTTCTTATCCATCAAAAGTTCCTTCAAATAGTCTTCATGGGAGTG
The DNA here is from genome assembly GCA_028646515.1 of Pseudochirops corinnae. NCBI lineage: Eukaryota > Metazoa > Chordata > Mammalia > Diprotodontia > Pseudocheiridae > Pseudochirops > Pseudochirops corinnae. The sequence continues at coordinate 35,415,254 of CM053586.1, forward strand.
TTTCTGGTCGCCCCAGCCAGAAATGATCTTTCTCTGCCCTAATCTCTGACAGTGAAGAATCAGAGCTGCTCATTGACATCCATCTTCCCCTCCATAGCATCATAATCATTTAAGTGTTTGGTCTCCCCCTACTAAATGCACGTTACTTATCAATGAGAATTATGTTTAACTCATCCCTCAATCTGTCCAATCCCTGGCCACAAAGCCTTGTATTATAAAAGGTGCTCAGTGAATGTTTGTTAGATAGATAGAGGGAGAGATGGTCGATTATTCCTAGCTCAAGATCATAAAATATAGAAGTAGCAGTTTCAGACCTTCTATATATATTGAGTGGATCTGTAAGAATGGAAAGGAGAGTTATTGGGAGAAGGGGTATGCTGAGACCAGAGAGGATATCCCTGAGAGAGGGAGTGTTTCAAAGGGATAGGTTTGGGAGAAGCTAGAGGGTAAGATTGTTAAAGGAGGTAAGTCCACTCCTTCTGGAGGACAAAGACACAAGACCATAAGTAGATTGCCAGGAATGGATGGAATTTCATTATCTGGAAATGTTAGGACCTTTGCTCAGTGTTCAGATTTCATGAAGATCCCCAGACTAATTATTATTGTCATTGTTAATGATAATAATGATAGCTAGTATTTATAATAGTGCTTTACCTGTATTATTTCCATTTGATTCTCACAAATCCATTTTATAGTTGAAGAAACTGAAGCTCAGAGAGATTAAGTGTGCCCAGAGTCACACACTTAGTAATCATCTGAGACAAGTCTCAAACACAGTCTTTCTGACTCAAAGTGTGGTTCTCTATGCCCTAAGCCGCGTAGCGGCTTCATCTTCTTGGTAAACAGAAGTCTCTTCACCTCAATCAATGATACAGTCTTCTTAAAGTACCATCACAGTTACAGAGGAGATACCTGAGTTTCCATGATCTGGTGTAATGAATGAAAGGGGCATTAGATTTGTAATAAGAGGAATGGAGTTCAAGTTCTGGTTCTTCTACATACCACCTGTGTAAAGTTGGGAATGACCTCCCTGGCTCTCAGTATCTTCATTTGTAAAAATGATGGGCCTAGATTACACAATGTCCAAAGAGCCTTGCCATTCAGTTATCCAGTATTGACACATGTTGATGTATGTGATGTTGGAGAATGTCTAGAATTATCTGACACATTCTACAGGTTGGGAAGGACACTCTTCCTCCTTGGGAGCTCATGCCAACAGCTTAGCCTGGGAAGTCCTATAAAAGGTATCCCTGCTCCTGGCTCCTCACCTACTCTGGTTCTTCAACAGAGAGTTCCTGTCCATTTCTGGGATCAGGGTGAGTGTCTGCATGAGAGCCCGGGGAGGACTGGAAGATATTGAAGGAAAGGGAAGGAGAGTACAAACCAGAGGAAGAGAGGATTGCAAGGGGGAAAAGAAGATAAAAGAAAAAGGGGAGAGGGGCTGAGAAGGAAGAAATAGGGAGAAACTAAGAGAGAAGCACAGCCCCTTGAGAAAAATAAAACTATACGTTGGATTTATTCTAGAGCATGGTAAACTTTTTGTGAGTCATGGACCTTTTTGGATCTGGTGAAACTTATGGACCCTTTCTCTGAATAATATTTTTCAATAATTGAAGGAAATGCTAAATTTCAATTAGAGGTTACTGAAACTATAGATGTATATATTTTCCCAATCCAAGTTCATGGCCCCCCAGAAATCTACCTATAGACACCTTGCAAAACCAATCTGGGCCTCCCCAGAAGACAAGGCAAGAGCCTAGTGTCTTGAAGGCAGGGAGTGGAAGGGGGTAGAGAATAGCAATTGTTTGAGTGCTTGGAAATTCTACAGTGTGCTGGACTCCTTTGATGGGCCCCCCCAACACTGGGAGGTTATCACTTCCCCTGACTTATTCTTCTAACTCTCATCTAGAACATCTATATTTGAAGTAAAGAGATTCTCTGTATATTGCCTATTTCTCACTTACCTATTGGATCCGTAATATGGTCAGATAGACTGTTTGGATTGCTATATTGAAAAAATATTTATAATCCTGATAATTTTCTTATTTTAATTTTTAAATTTTTTCCTGCTGATTTTTAGTGTCAATATTTAGTTCCTTGCTACCCAAATTCCAAACTAAGTGCATTTAGAGGGAGAAAGCACTTTCTTACATCTTTCCTTTCTGGATATTAATCTGTCTTTGATATATAATCACCACATTAAATATTGATTTAAATTTTAAAAATAAGCTTACTAAAGGTTTCATATATCTGAAAACTGTCTCTGTTATCTTCCAGGATTACCAAAGTCATCCAGAATGTCTTGCCAGCAAAACCAGCAGCAGTGCCAGCCCCCTCCCAAATGCCAGACCCCCAAATGCCCTCCCAAGTGCCTTCCCCTGGCTCCCCGTACTCCTCCTGTCTTTTCTGGCTGTGGGTCCAGCTCTGGAGGATGCAGCAGTGCTGGCTCTGGGGGTGGCTGCTGCCTCTTTTCCCATCACAGGAAATCCCATAGATGTGGGACCCAGAGCCCTGGATACTGTGACAGTGGCAGTGGGCACAGTCAGCAGTCTGGGGACTGTGGTGGTGGCTCTGGGGGCTGCTGTTGACCTGGCATCTTACACAATAGGAACAGAACTGGAAGAATGAAAAGAAGGCACTAACCCTGCTTCCTTTATTACTTCATCCTTCTCTTCTTCCCAAGTCCCCAGGGGCCTCAGCTACTGAGATGTCCTTTGGGGACTGAGAGAGTACAGGAAGATTGTTTCACCTCACTCAAAAC
>CM053586.1:35418114-35451907 GCA_028646515.1 Pseudochirops corinnae
GTTTGCAGGAACCTCTTGACTGACAATTGTCTGGTGGTTTTCCATGATCAGACCTAAGGAGACACAGGGTTTCTGTATGTGCTAGGCCAAAGCAAAAAACATTATAATTATAAAAATTATAATCAGTCTTTCCTGACGGGGAGAACCCATAGAACACAAAGTTGTTAGAGGTCCCAAGCTGTTCTAGGCTCATTTGATCAAGAATAAACAAATAAACAAATAGATAGATAGATAGGGTTGTGTATGTGTATGTATGTGTATATATATATATATATACACACATTCATATATATACACATATACACATACAAATATATTATATATACATTTAATACACATATTTTTATTTGTATGTATATATATATCCATACTTATATGTGTGTATGTGTATAAATGTTTATATGTATGTATGTATGTATGTATGTATGTATATGCATCCATATGTATTTATGAAAAATACTCTGATTCTGGATACTATAGAAGAATTTGGCTAAGTCCCACTGGGACCCCAGCCAAGACCCAATTGTTTGCTCAGAATCAAGATAAGGAAGTATCCTTAGGGCAGTAGAACAGTGTCCAATTAACTATGTGGGAAACATAATTAGAGAATAGTGGAGAAGGGAAGGCTCAGAGACACATGGGCACAACATGGAGATGCCAGGTTTTGACAACTGCCTCAGCAGCCCCTGGCTTACCTGGAGTCCATCACCTGAAGATTAAGCGTGTGAGGAAAGGATTATGCCTTTCTGACTTAGAGGCAACCTCACCATGTCCTTTGCTACCTTGGTCCAGGACAAACCTCTGAGGGATTCCCAGAGAAGCCCAAGAGCCACAGCTGATCACAACTGCCTCAGGGTCCAACTACTGCAAGTATCCTTCACTGAGAATGTTCTTTGTTCCTTCCATGATCTTGGTAAGGGAAAGCTTAGCACTTTATAGTCTGAGCGGGTCATTCAAACAGAATCCAGAACCTGAGGGGGTCTCAGGGTAAAATAGAGTCGTAACATAATATGACCATTGATGAGTACACTCCCTTCATTTTACAGATGAGGAAACTGAGGCACAGAGAGATTAGATAATTTCTTCAGGGTCACACAAATAGTAAATCAGAGACAGGATTCAAATTCAGGCTTAAGGCCCAGATGAGAAAGTGAGGCTGGGTAGGCTCAGGAAGCAGCAGGAAGACAGTCCCAAATCCCTCTACCTGTGTCTTCCACAACCTCAAAGCAGAGCAGCTTGGAAGACAGAGAGTGAAGAAAGTGTCCCCAGTCCTTGTCAGGGCATCATTCTGGCTTCTCCCACGTATGGTCTGTACTGTCTCAGTCCAACTGCTTGACCTGTCTGCCTGTTTCTACTCTTTGGGAGCCAACATTTCACTGTTTTCAGTAGAATGGGCCCCAGATGAACTCAGTTCCTCTTCTCTCAGGGTCCCCACTCATGCCGGAGCATCCTGACCATTCCTAGAGGCACCTCCTCCTTCCACAACTGGCCCAGCTGCCAGACTCACAAAAGCCCTTTCTCCCCCACCCTCCACCCCCATCTTGTCTCCCTTCATCAACAGAACTGCCACATCTCTCATACCCGCCTGACTCCAACACACAAAGGTAGCCTTCTCCTTTGTCACAGGGACCAGAGACCAGGTCATTGGTGAGCTGTGGGCCTGGTGAAAAGGGACTCTTTCAGGAGGACTCTGGAGAACAGACAGAGCTCTGACTACAGCTTCCCTGCCAGTATCTTGCATTCAAATTAAAGGCTCCCAAACACAATTTATAAATGGGCCTCCCTCCCATCTTTGCCCCTCTTTCCCCAATAAACATTTTCTACTTTGCTGCCACCCATCCCTGCCCCAGGGTATAGTTCCCACCTGCTTTTTAGATACAAAGTTATAGTATAAGATAATTCATGCTAATATGAAAAATGATGTTTTTCTAGACTAATGCATTTTAATTATGATTGATACCCATATAATATATATGCTACTAATTATTCATATTTATTTTAACAAAATAATAACACTTTACAGAGACCTTTAAGGTTTACAAGCACTTCCTACCCATGTGACTCTAGATGAGTCACTGACTCTGGGCCTCAGTTTCCTTACTTGTAATATTATGAATTTGCACTAAATAATTCAGGACTAAACTATAGGCTTGAATTTGGTTGAACTCCAAACTTCTGCTACCATGACTCAGAAACATTTTCATCCTGGAAGTTTCCTCCAGCCTTGGAATTACTAACCTATTGAAAATGTCCTCTGCCTTTTTGGCCCCTCAACCCTATCAGATAGCTCCTCCCAGAACCTCCAGCAAGATATTGTGATGGTCCAGGCAATAGGTGTTGAGGGTTTGTGTATATGTGTGTGCATGTGTGTATGTGCATGTAAATATAAATACATATTTGTATGTATATGATTTTGGCATACATATAATATAAAATTAAACTTATATATTTTATCTCTATAATATATATAACATATACTTAAAACGTACGTATATATGTCTAATCTTCCTGATTAACATTTTTCTCCATCATTTTCTTAAGCCTAAACAATTAACCAAACAATAAATCCAGCCCTGATTTGTAAAATTTGTCAATTTTCTTGATGTAAATCCTCACCCTAAAAATTTAACAATTGAATCTCTGAGCTGGTACAAATCAGTGCTGACATATTCCTGGATATAAGTGCTACCACCTGGGACATAACAGGCTGCATTTTGGGCACTCATATTTATTTCTGGTGGAGCATTTTCTGAATGGTCAGTGCTTTTGACTCTGTAGTCAATTACACTTTTTATTACCACACAGTTCTAATCCTTGAATCTTGGACTGAAATCTGTTCTCCAAAGTGTCCACATTGTCTCTTTGACTGAAACCAGGTGGGGAGAATATGTCTGAAAGTTCCTAAGATCTAAAACCAGGCAATATCTGCATATACAACAATGACTGGGCCCTTGTGGGTCAGCCCAGACTCATAACAGCTTTTTATAGATGAGGAAACCATGATTCAGGGAAATGAAGCAAATTTCCCCTGGTCACACAACTAATGAGGGCAGAGGTAGATTTGGAGTGCAGGTGTTTTGGGCACCTAGTCTAGCCCTTTATTCACCAGATGGCAGCAGATCTCAGGAACCTATAGACACAGGGTATCTGGGTCCATGCCAGTGGTTCTCAACCTGTGGGTGACCCTTTCACAGGGGTCACAGGGGTTGCCTAAGACCATAGAAAAACACATATTTCCGATGGTCTTAGGAACCGAGACACTGCCCCTCTATCTGTCTCCAGGGGGGTCTGCCCACATGCAGATACGCCCACATATGAGTATTAAAAGGTCATGGCATTAGGAAGGTTGAGCACCCCTGGTCCATGCAATTCTCTGCATGAAGCCTGATACCTCTTTTCAAATCATACATCCTCTAGCTACCCTGAGGCAACCATAACCTGGTACCAGGTCTCTTAAACACACCTTTCTCTTTGTGCTTCAGTCTTATATCTTGGTCAGGAGCTGGTGTCCTCTTGTTTCTCTTGTTATTAGAGTGGGTGGAGGCTGCCTCCCACTTTCCTCCTATCCTAGAAGCTCTTTGAGGAGATCATCCACTGGCTTATTTCTGTCAGGGAAGCATGCCAAGGTCCTCTAGGCAAAATATTGATTCATCTGTAGCCATAAACACTCCATTCCAGTGGGAAGAAGGGAATGGGATTAGCTCCTGTGAGCACACGTAACCTCACCCTCACCCAAAAGTTTGCTGAAGGCACCACCCTTGCTTCAGGATTGAGCCTGTGACTCATAGAATTCCAGAATGTTAGAGCTGGAAGGAATCATCATCAAGGCTAATTGCTTAACTTTACAAATGAGGGAACTGAGGTCCAGGGTGAGGAAGCAATTTGTTCAGGATGATACAGAAAGTAGGAGTGCCGGGATTCGAAGCCAGATCTCTAATTTCCACTTATTGGTTGTTTTCACTATATCATACTGTTCACTCATCCATTCCTCCATTCACTCATTCATCTATTCACCACTTGTTTGTTAGGTACTCACCATATGAAGGCACTGTTCTTGGTATGTGTGGGTCTGAGGGGAGACAGACTCAGATTTATACTTAATAGGAACACATCAACCATATGAACACATGTAAGCTCTAAATTAACCCGTCTTCCCAGCATTTAGTTCTTCATTTTCTTTATGAAATTATTCTTACTATATGTACTTTGTAGAAGAAATTACCATATAGGTTCTGACATACAACGGTTAAGGTGAATGCATTCTACATTCTGTTCCAGAACATAATTTCAAAAGCCCATCCAAATGACGTGTCAATCTTTCTCTATTGACATTCTGACTGTGCTGATTTTATCCAGGTTTTTAAATTTCAGCTAAAACTTCACAGGTGTACAGAAATCCTTTTATTCATCCCTTGCTGAACATCAAATTCCTAATCATGGCTACTCCAAATTTTGCTCTATTTACTGAAGATTTCACCTCTAACTTCACCCTAGAAGATGGTGAATTCTGTTATTTGCTTCAGAACATCAGGATCATCTCATGAGAGTTCCCCATCCCCACATCCTTCCCCTACTCCTAATACTTTCTCTGTCTTAATCCATCCTCCCCTTCTTTCCACCTCTCTTAGAGAAGGATATAGCCCTTTTCCTTGAAAAGGCTGAGTGCTATACTTATGCCTGAGATTTCATCCCCTGGAGATGTCCTCTAACAATGGAAACATGTTCAGGTAGGTTTCCACTAATCTCTTCAAAACTCTCTCCTTGCTCCTGCTACAACCTCCAGTTATCTTTCCAATTCTCTTCTTTATTATCAAATTTCTAGAAAGACTAATTTTTCTTCCCTTTTCTTTTCCTTCCTCCCTCCATCCCCCCTCATTTCTCGAATTCTTGCTACCTGGCTTCCATTTCCATCTCTCCACTGAAAATGCTCTCTTTAAAGTTACTAAAGATGGGATCAGAGAATACAGACTTAGAGAATGAAAGATAAATTTGAACTCCAACCTTTAGGTTCAAAAATCCAAAGGCATAAGCACACAATCAGGCAGAAATGACTAGAAAGCATTTTATATACAATAAACCTTGAAGCATTAGTGAACCATAAGCTCATTATGAAATAGTATGATGTTCTGGCCAGAAGAGGTAACTTGGTCTTTTGTGTGTTGTATGCAGACATATCCAGCTCTTCATGACTCTATTTGGGGTTTTCTTGGCAAAGATCCCAGAGTGGCTTGCCATTTCCTTCTTCAAGCTTATTTGACAGATAAGGAAACTGAGGCAAAGAGGGTTAAGTGACTTGTCCAGGATCACAGTTTGTAAAATCTGAGGCCAGGTTTAAACTCAGGAAGATGAGCCTTCCTAACTTCAGGCCTGGCACTCCATCTACCAGGCCAATGAGGCTGCCTAAACAGAGGAATTATTTCTACAAATGGAGAGGTTATAGTTGGACTTTTCTCTGCCCTGATTGTTTCACCCCTGGAGTATGATGTTCAAAGCATGTTGAGAGATGATTGGTTGAGAGAGAAAACTTAGAGGAGACCTGAGTCATCTTCAAAATTTTAAAAAGGTTATTTTGTGTGTGTGTGTGTGTGTGTGTGTGTGTGTATAAACATTGGACTTATACATTGATTGACCCCAAATGGTAAAACAAGAACCATGAGTAAAGGTTATAGGGAGGTGGATTTTCTCTCATTATTAGAAAAAAAATTTTGGATGATCATTTATATTGTTTCCAATTCTTTGCCACCCACAAAAGTGTTGCTGTAAGTATTTACTTTACATGAGGCTTTTTCTTTAATCAATTATTTCCTTGGGGAATATCGCCTAGTAGTGGAATCTCTGGGTCAAAGGATATAAACATGATAGCCGCTTTATTTGTATAATCCCAAGTTATTTCTCAAAATATCTGTACCAATTCACAGCTCCCCAAAAATGTATCCATACACCTCTTTCCACAGCTCTTCTAACATTGATTATTATTATCTTTTGTCATGTCTGATATCTATTTAAGACATTATATGTTATATAATTATGTTACATAATATATTATATCTATTTAAGGTATTAATATTTATTTAAGGCATTAAATTTTAATTGATCAATGTTGTGTTCAGATGATTGTGTATAACAGATTTTTCTGTGATAATTCTCAGGTCCCTGTGTAATTTTGTTGGTCAGGTTCTCAACATATTGTGAATTGTGTATTTGAAATATGTAGATTTGTCATCTATTAGTTCATGAAAAGCAGTCAGTTTCTGATGTATAATTCTGGCCACCAGGTCATATTTACTAGTTTGTACTTTATTGCATCATCATTATCACTGTTGTCATTGTTGTTTCATCATTGTCATCTCATCTCAAGTTTTTCCCCCCATGGGGTTCAGAGAGAAATGACCCTGACTCAAGGAGCTAACTTGCCACTATACCTAAATTCATTGTTCTGCTAACTATTGCAAATAATAGCTTTTATAGTTGAACAAATTCAGCTTTTATGAATAAGTTTATACTCTTTAGGATCACTGAAAGCATCTTCAATATAATCAGTCCATCGGTCAATTAGTCCAGTCAGTTATGTGTTTATGAAGAACTTACTGTGTGCCAGACACTGTGGCAAACACAGGAAATACAAGTAGAAAGAGAGATAGTCCCTGCCTTCAAGGAACTTACATTCTAAGACAACATATAAATAAAGCTGAAAAGGGTAGAGTGGGGTAGGGTAGAGTGGTGAACAAAGGTATAAAGCTTGGGGACACCATAAAGGAAGTCCAGAATGCAATTTGAAGAGGAATGAGACATGGTTGGTATGGGCACTCTCCTTATGTGGAGGTTCTGGGAGGAGCCACCCATTCAGATGAAGAGACCACACAAGCAGAGGGTACTTCCAAAGTGAATTCTGAGACTCTTCACTTTGAAGTGTTGGGGTCCAGTAGAAGCACAAGAGCCTGGAGGATAACATGGAAGACATGCCATACCTCATCTTCTTCCTATATGATTTTGAATTCCTTAGCTAATCCTCTCTATTTAGAAAATTTTCCTTTAGTTGTAGTTGGAGATTTTGAATCTCCAATTTTTGAATCTCTTTGGTAAAGAGAGGTCTAGTAAAAATATTATTCCTTATTTCTTATGAATCAATGTTAATTCCAGATAATTGCAGGTAACAGATCAGTTTGTATAATGGTTCGGTTCTAGTACAGTTTATGGATTGAGATCTCCAGGAGATTTTAAGGTCCGTATTTATTGTATGAGGATTTGCTATCTGTCATTCCGTGAAAGACAGTGAGCTCCTTTTCAAGAATTCTGGTCACCAAGTTATGTCTTACTAGGTAATTGGGAGGTTCTAAATTTTGACAACCTGTCGTGTTATTGCACAATCTCCACCATTTCCTTGAATAAGCTACGTTAATAATTAAATCTTCTTTAGGATAATCCCTCTGTAATTCCTGGCAGCAGTGACCTGGTCCTAAATTACCGTCATGAACTCTTCCATTTTCACAAACAAATATATGACTCAGTCATTTTAGATGCTTCATAGTTAGTATATTTGTTGACGAAATTCATCTGGATTTGATCCATGGAAGGCCTTTGGATTGCCCTTTTGAATCTTAGCTGTATCTTAAACTCCCATCTGAAGGCAAAGAGCTTTCATACACATTAAAAAATCCAATCATATATGCTTCTTAGTAGCCTTTGTTCACACTCATTGACATGACTTTGATTATTCCAAGAGTATATGTATATCTGTAGGTTTTTTTATATGCCTATCAGGTATTCTACTGTCATTCTCTTTCTACTTCTGGTGTGGAAGTGTTCAACTTTCTACAGCTTCCTTAGGATAACAGGCCCTGTATTTTTTAAATATTGTGTGGATTTTTGAGAGAGTATTTTCCAAATCTGTTGTGGTCAATCTTGTAATCTGAAAAGTGTACATTAAGAAGGGTATTGTGTAGGTGTTAATTGTCTCACACATGTTCTTCCCAATCAGCTTTATTTTAAAATACCAAGAGAATTCTTGATGTATTATTATTAATTATTATTGTTATTACATATTTTAAAACATTTTAAGGTCAGTGAGTAATAAGTAAAGTTCCCTAAAGGTAGCAATGTCACCAGAAAATGGTCCAAACCAGAGTCAGAAGGCTAGACAGCTAGAAAGTGAACAAAACAACAATACTGAAGAAACCAAACAACCAGCAAGCCCAAGCCCAAGATGGAGGATGGCAGTGAGACTAGAGGGAAGAAAGAGAAGAGGAGTCCAAAGATCCCAAGAGAACTATGGTGAAATCTCCACAGACAAGGAAAAAAGTAGAGCTTATGAGCAATTACTTGACACATTGGACCATCTGAGTGTGTGTGTGTGAGTGTGTGTTTCTGGATGGGGTTATTCAGAGCAGACACTCATCTGGCTCTCCCAAATTTGGTCAAAGATAGTGTGGCTGCCTTATTCCAATGCTTTTGGAAAGGGCAGGTCAAAACCAGAACCAGGCATAAAACGTAAAAAGTGACAGACTGAACCTAGCTCCTTCTTACAAGTCCCATATATGATGGGGTCAACCCTGCTCCTTCTATCTAAGGAAGAAAAGGATGAATTTAAATGGAGATATTCATATTTGTCCAGATGACAGAGTCACACACCTTCAACAGGCCCCACCTTAGTTTTCCCAAGTCTTCCCATTATTGACATTCATTGTTACCATTGGCGGACCCTCTCCCACCCCCAATTCCAGCAAGGACTTCCTTTACTATTTTAACCCACTGTCCTTTATACCCTTAGAGAGGAACATGAGGAACTGCCCAATCAATAGCATCAAAGAAACCTGGAGAATATACCTTGGCTTTTGACCACACAGAATGAACCAATCTTGACTGAGCCCACTGACCACTAGCCTGCCTGCCCATCCTAGCCCATCATAGGATATCTCAAATCTTCCCTGAGGTTCAGGGTCTAGAACTGTCTACTGCGCAGGAGATGGCTAGTGGGGTGGGGACTAGGTGACAAGCAGGACTGGATCCTTTCATATTCTCATCATCAGCATTGCTGCCTGTTTCATCATGGCATGATAAGTAAGGTGATCTTCACTTAGCACATGAAGGCTTACAGAGGACTTTGCATGCATTGTCTCATTAGATGACAATTTCCCTTCCCATCACTACCAACAATTCTTCCTGACCATCATCACTATCACCATTGTCCTTACCACTATCATCATCAATACCACTGCCACCATCACCACTGCCATCATCATTGTCTTTACCATCATTATTATCAACACCACCTTCATCATCGTTATCCTTACCCCACTATCATTACTATCCTTATCACCATAATTATCAATACTGCCACCACCATTATCTTTACCCCACCACCTTCATTGTTCTTATCACCATCATTATCAATACTTCTGCTACCACTACCACCACTTACCACCATCTTTGTCCTTTCCCTGCCATCAATGTCCTTATCACCATCATTATCAATACTGCCACCACCATGACAACCATGACCATCATTGCTACTGTTAATAGGAATTTGTTGAGGGTTGTATCAAGTGAAGCACAGGTCAATGCTACTATGCATAGTATTGTAGGATCCAAGGATCAAAGATTTAGAAGGAAAAGAGCTCAGAAGTCATCTAATTCAACCCACTCATTTTATGAAATTGATTCCTTGAGAGCTTAAATTATTTACCCAAGGTAATGACAGGGCCAAGATTTGAACTCAAATCTTTCAAATTTGGATCCAGGACTTTTCTCACTACACCAAAGCAAATGTTTCCAGTAACCTGAGCTAGAAATGATCTCTTCCTATTCTGACATCCTTCCTATACCATAAGGTCAGTACCCCTCTTATGGCACCTATTTTTTCCTATATTCCATTATAGATCTTTTAGAATTCATTGTCCCACTACTAAATTATAGGATCATTAAGGACAGAAACTATGTATTAGTCTTCTTATCAGCAACCCTGGCCAGAGAGCTTTGCATAGAGGAGGCCCTCAAGTATTTGTTGATACAATGAATGAATAAATGAAAAAAAATGACTATATGGCCAGTTACTCCACTTTTGTTCCTCCCTGAAAAATCAGAGAATAATCATTCAGTGTCTCAGGAAAAAGAGAATCTGAGGAAAAATTTCTATGCTGAGGGGAGAGTGTGTGGATGAAGCTGAGAAGTGGATGCCTTACAAAGATCTGCCTTGGAGAAGTCACAGCTCAAAGCTGGAGATAGGATGAGAGCATTTCAGGACACAATAATCAAATGGTAGATGGAGAGACAGAAAAAGGTCACATATTCCAATCTTCTTGTTTTAGAAATGAAAAAGCTGAAACCTAAATAGCCTACATGGCTTATTCTAGGTCACAGAAGAGCTAAATAATGGCACCAGGATTTGAATTTAAGCCCTTTGTCTCCTAGTTAGATGCCCTGGACTGCACTGCATTCTAGACAAAATGATGGGCATGGGAAGAAGAGTGGGATGTGAGATCTGAGACACTTCTAGAACTGAAGACAACCTCAGTGACTGAAGCCTAGTCTTTGCCCAGTGGCCAAACTTGGTGGCATTTTCCTAGATTTCTGTGTGACTGGGGGGATCCCAAATTTTAGAAAGGATGTGACTTTCTCAAAGTATGCAACATCTCTCTTTTCCTCCAATATGTGTATTCTAGATAAGAATCCTTCTACAATGACTTTACGTAGTAGCCATCTTAAAGTTACCAAGGGTTGGCGAAATGAAGAGTGCACTGGACTTCATTTTTGAGGATTTGAGTTTTCCCCCTGACTATTCTGATCTTGTATGATTTCTTCAGGCCTCAGTTTCCTCATCTGTAAGATAAACAAGAGACTACTTTAGAAGATTTCTAATGTCTCTTTCAAATGAAATGATCCAGGCATTAGCTCATGCCTATGTATGAGAGAGTGGAAATGTCAGGAATTGTCTGACACATGCTGTGGGTTGGGAAAGACACTCTTCCTCCTAGAGAGCTGAGATTCATGCCAACAACTCAACCTGGGATGGCCTATAAAAGGTATCCCTGCCCCTAGCTCCTCACCCACTCTGGTTCTTCAGCAGAGAGTTCCTGTCTGTGCCTGTGATCAGGGTGAGTGTCTGCATGAGAACCCAGGGAGAGGGTTGGAGCAGAGTACTAGAGGAGAAGGAGTGAGAGGATAAAAAGCAGAAGGGAGATTATGGAGGGGATGAAGAAGGAAGGATAAAGGGGTTGAGGAACAAATAGATTCAAACTGAATGAGAAGTCTAGCAGTTTTGAAGACCAAAAATTTGAATTTTGGATTTGTGGAACACTGGATAGATAAGAGTGTTGGAACTGGAACAAAATAAACCTAAGTTCAAATTCTGTTCCTTATACTTAACTAGCTGTGTGACCCTGGGAAAGTCACTAAGCTTCTGTCTGCCTCAGTTTCCTCATCTGCAAACAGGACATAATGACAGCGCTTATATGTATAAAATGAGTTAATATTTGTAAGTTCTTTAAAAACCCTAAGCGCTGGTTGTTGTTTTTGTCATCATATACTGATGGAGAATCAGTCTGGATTTTCCCAGATGAAAAGCCAAGAGCCTACTGTCTAGAGGGCAGACCCCTGAATTCTTGGAAACTGCAATGACCTGGAATCCTTTTGATAGAGCAGGCTTTCAGTAGAGTTTATCACTTCCTTCATGTAGAACACCTATCCCTGAGATGAAAGAGATTCTGCAAAATTTATTGGGCTGTAATTTAACCATTAAATTAGGATAAAGCCTGGATCTCTTATTATCTTGGCATAAGGAACTCCTTATATGATGAAACTCCTTCTACCAATGCAAATTAACATCTTCTCTGCAGCTCTCATAGTCTTAGAAAGTTGACCAGAGCACTGAGAGGCAGTGATTTGCCCAGGGTCGCATAGTTACTCTGTGTTACAGATAGGACTTGGCACAGATCTTCCTGATTTGGAGGCTGGCTCCCTGGCCAGGACACAATGCTGCTTCTCAGGTCACATAGACATGTTTACGAAATGTTTCTAATGCTTAGTATTAGTGTTAGATGTTCATTCTATGCTCCCCAATTTTTCTCCTGAATATATTTGTCTATAGGAATAAATTTTAGATCTTTTGCTGTTAGATACTAATGTGTTATAGATATAATTCGTCTTCACAGTGTACATTGATTCAAAATGGAAAAATTAGAAAGATTCATTGGGTTTCAAGGATCTGAAAAACTCCATTATTGTCTTTCAGGTTTACTGAACTCACGCAGAGATGTCTTATCAGCAAAGTCAGCAGCAGTGCCAGCCCCCTCCCAAATGCCAGACTCCTAAGTATCCCCCCAAGAACCTTCCCCAGGCTCCCTATACTCCTCCTGTCTCTTATGGCTGTGTGTTCAGCTCTGGAGGATGTGGTAGTTCTGGAGGATTTGGAAGCTCTGGAGGATGCGGTAGTTCTGGAGGATTTGGCAGCTTTGGAGGATGTGGCAGCTCTGGAGGATGTGGCAGCTCTGGAGGACGTGGCAGCTCTGGAGGATGTGGCAGCTCTGGAGGATGTAGCAGCTTAGGGGGTTTAGGGGGCTTAGGAGGCTTAGGGGGCTTAGGGAGTGGCTGCAGCCTTTTTTCTCATCACAGATCCCATAGATGCAGGGGTCAGAGCCCTGGCCGCTGTGACAGTGTCAGTGGGTACAACCAGCAGTCTGGGGACTGTGGTGGTAGCTCTGGGGGCTGTTGCTGACCTGGTGCCCTTGACTGAGGAGCAGAATCTGAGGAATCAAGAGAAGCTACTGACCTTCCTTTCACTTCTAGTTAATTCACCTCCTTACCCCTACAGTCTGAGCTGCTGAGGTGTCCTTTGGTATCTGAAAGACCTCAGGATTGTCATTTCATCTCCTCTTAAATTCCCCAAATTTGAGAGTTCAATCCAACCTTCTCTGCCTCATTTATCTAATGCAACAATAAAGCTCTATCTGGTCACAGACACCTGCTCTCTGCTCTTTCTTAACAATCAATGACTCCCTTTTGCCAAGAATCACTCCCATATTCCCTGGCTGTATTTGCTCAGGGGCTGCTTTGGGGGTAAATGTCCAGGGATTTCTCAAGATTCTTATAAAAGGGTATGAGGAGCTTTTTTATGTCAAATTTAATTGCAAATCAACTGATTTTAAGAGTTAATCTTCTCTAAGGAGAAAAAAAAATTAACAGTTCATCTGGCTGTTCAGGCAATATTTCACATACTGCTCTTGGTTGCTTAGTCAACCAAGACAATTATAAAATCATCCCCACCGACCCTCAAAGCCCTCATTTCCTTTTGGTTTTGTCCTTCACCCTTTTCCTGCTTCATATGTTCATTCAATAAGCAATTATTAAGCACTTACTATTTGCCAGAAAATGCAGCAGTTTCTGGGTTACAAAAAAATAAATAAAATGGACCTTGTCCTCATAGAACTGAAATACTATTGGGGGGGGAAGCAATATACACAGAGCAAAGTCAATGTACAATAGTTACAAAACAGATCTAAAGGAATTTCTGGAAGGCAGGGCCTTAGCAATGGGGAGTAGCAGAATAAGCTTCCTGTGGAACATGGCCTTTGAGTTGAATCCTGAATGACACAGGGGATCCTACAAGGATGAGGTGAGGAGGGAGGGACTCCAAGTATGGAGGATGGCCTTTGCAAAGGCTTACAGGTAGGAATGTCACATCTAGGGAATAGCAAGCACATTAGGGCAGCTAAAAGGGACATGCATGGAGGGATGTGCAAGAATTCTAGAAAGTGAAAAGTGAACCAGATAGCAAAAGACTTTTAGTGCAAAAGAAAGGAGTTTGTATATTATCCTGGAGGAAAGAAGGAGAGCCTTGAGCAGGAGAGTAAGGAAATTAGATCTGGTATTTTTTATGTATATATGTGTGTGTATGTGCGTGTATATGTATATATACACGCACATACACAGACAGATATGTCTTACTTAATATTTTAATTTCCACAATTACATACAAAAACAATTTTTAACATCTGTTTAAAAAATTTTTTTAATTCTAAATTCTTTTCTTTCCTTCCTTCCTTTCCCTCTCCCTGAGACAGCAAGCAATTTGATTTAAGTTATTCATGTGCAGTCACGCAAAGCATATTTCCATGTTAGTCATGTTTATAAAAAAAACATAGACCAAAAAAAAAATCCCAAAGAGAAATCAAGTTTTTTTAAAAATATGTTTTGATTTGCATTTGGACTTCATAAATTATTTCTCTAGAAATGGATACCATTTTTCATTAAAAGTCCTTTGGAATTGTCTTGGGTCATTGTTTGGCTAAGAATAGCTAAGTCATTCTTGGCTGATCATGGTACAATATTCCTGTTACTGTGTACAATATTCTCCTAGTTCTCCTGATTTAACTTTGCATCAGTTAATGTAAATCCTTCCAGATTTTTCTGAGAGCAGCCTGCTCATCATTTCTTACAGTATAATAGTTTTTCATAACAATTATATATCACAATTTGTTCAGCCATTCCACATTTGATAGGCATCCATCCCCTCAGTTTACAATTCTTTGTCAACACAGGTTGTTATACATATTTTTGTACATATAGGTCCTCCTCACAACCTTTTTATTTCTTTTGGATACAGACCTAGTAATGGTAGTGCTGGGTCAAAGGGTATGCATAGTTTTATAACCATAGTTATATATTGGGCATAGTTCCAAGCTGCTCTCCCGAATGGTTGGATCAGTTCACAACTTCACCAACAGTGCAATAGTGTCTCAATTTTCCACATCTTTTCCAACATTTGTCATTTTCCTTTTCTGTCATATTAGACAATCTGATAAGTGTGGGTGGTACCTCAGAGTTTTTGAAATGTGCATTTCTCTAATCAATATTAATTTAGAGTATTTTTCATATGACTATAGACCTCTTTGATTACTTCACCTGAAAACTGCCTTTTCATATTCTTTGACCATTTATCAATTTGGGAATGGTTGTTATTTTTTAAAATTTGTCTCAGTTCTTTATATATTTGAAAAGAGAGACCTTTATCAGAGAAACTTGTTCTAAGTCCTTTTTTAGTTATCATTACCAACTATGTTTTTTTCTCCATCCTATTTTACCCCTGTTCTTCATGACTTGCTCACAATCACACAGCTAATAAGTGTCTGAGGTCAGATTTGAATTCAGAAAGATGAATCTTCCTGAATCCAGACCCAGCACTCTATGCCCTGTGGTACCACCTAGCTTCCCCAATCACTGAACAATTGTCTGATCTCTGATTGATCATGGAGAATGGTCACTTGTTGTTGAGGGATTCTGAAGCAGGAGGGGCTTGGATCCTAGCCTCTGACCTTCACTAGCTGTGAGACCCTGGCCAAGTCACCTATCCTGGTTTATCTCAGTTTCCTTATCTTTAAAGTGGGAGTGATAGCACCTGTAGTATCTATTTCATAAGTTTTTGTGATGCTCAAATGAGAAAGAGTGAGACAGACATAGACAGACTAGAGAAAGTGAGGAAGAGAGAGAAAGAGAGAGAGACAGAGAGAGAGAGACAGAGAGAGAGAGTGAGTATGTGTGTATAAAGCACTCTCCAGTGTCCATTGGAGAGCTCTACATTTGGGGAGGACCAGGAAGGTCAAGGGTGGGAAATTTGCATTCAGAACAGAGCACTCCCAGGGACACTGGAGTCCTGGAACACCTTCCCTAACTGGAAGAGACTTGGAGTTACTGTGTAACATAGTTTGGGTTGTGATTGTTGATGTCTAACCTGGGAAATGAATAAAGCTGCAGTGCCCTCTGGTGTCATTTTTGCATTCTTCACTCCTGCCTGGCAAATTCACAAAATGGTGCTAGTCTACACACTAAAATTTCATTGTGCTTTCACTTCAGAAACAAGTTTGGGCTGTGGTTGCTGTTTCTAAAGTGATAAAAGAATTATAGGTTCTAAAGCTGGAAGGGATCTTATAACTAATCTAATTCAACTTTATAATTTTTTCAGATGAGGAAACAGGCCCAGAGAAGAAGAGACTTGCCCAAGGTCACATAGCTAGAATGTGGCATTTCTGGAATTTGAACCTAGGGTGTCTAACTCAGACTTCTTTCAGTATTCTTTCCAGTGTCTTTACTACTGGATGGGGCACAAAAGCAAAGAAATCCTCATCCAGTATGTGGCAGGCAGAATTTGAAGTCCAGTCTTCCTGGTTCCCAACTTAGCTTTCTTTCTTTCTATGAATACTGTCTCTGCAATTGTACTGGGCTAAAATTTGACTCATTATATAACACACACACACACACACACACACACACACACACACACCTTTCTCCTTTTTTGAACAAGAGGGAATGAAACCAGGGAAAATTAGCTTTTCCTTAATTTCCTTTCTTAAGCAGTAGTATTGGGTGGCTCTGGGAGGAGTGAGGAATGTCCTTCCCAGTCACCTACCCCTTCCTTGAACATACAAAGATGGTTTTGGCTGCTAGCATTGGTGGAATCTGAGGCTACTTCTGCCTCTAGATAAACTGTAATCATAGTAAATAGGGAAACCAGTTTCCAAAACACCCTTAAGGAAGGGCTTAGGGATGGGGACCAGTCTCCCCTAGTTCCTCTCCATGAACTGCAGTTCATAGTCTTGGCTCTTCCTAGACATCTTTAGCCCTTCACTGAGGCCCTGACCCACAGATTTCTGGATCAGTTGGGCTTATGATATCCCAGAGGAGCTAAGACAGGAATTTAGGTCCAAACAAAACTTTAAAAAAATGTGATTTCACCAGTGTGGACACCTTCTTCTACCAATTCAGATCTCATCCCCTCTTACCTCTCCTACTCACACTCTTTAATAGAGTCTTCCTGAGCTACTTTAATAATAATAAAAAAGTAGTAGCTAGTAGGCCTTCCTTCTACATCTCTTGTGACCTTCAAAATAAGTTGAATAATTTTTAAATGGTGAATTAGATTCCACATTTGTTGAATTTACACAGCCTTGTAAATATTGTGCTGTGACAGGCTTTCAAAGTTAGAATAGGCAGCATGGGTCATCTAGTCCAATCTGACTAGGAGTTTCCTCTTCATCATTTAGAACAAGCTGTTACAGACCCCTAGGGAGGAGAAGGCAGTCATGGGATACTAGAACAGTCCCTAGGCCTGGAGTCAGAAAATGTGGGCTCCTATCATTTATTGTCTGTGTGACCTTGGGTAAGTAATAGCCTCTTTTTATGTCAGTTTCCTGATTTGTGAATTAAGCATAAGATTACTTGCCATCCTGCACCTGCCTTACAGATTGTTGTGAAGATCAAAGGAGATGATAAAAGCATCATGAAATCCTCCATAAGTGTCAGTTATTCCTACCAACTCGCGGGGCAGGCCATTATAACTGGTCAGAGCGATTGCTATTACCTCATGAGACAGTATGGTGCAGTGGAAAGGGACCAGCCTTCAGGTCAGAAGACGTAGGTTTGAACCTTGGCCCAACCATTTGTCCTCTCTGACTTTCAGCGAGTGACCTCCCTTCTCTGGGTTTCGATTTTTTCAAAGATAAAATGAGGGGTTGGATACAGTGGCACCTCAAATCCCTTTTAGTTGACTTTGTGCAAACTGATTCAGTCAGCAGTCAACAAGTATTTATTAAGCTCTAACTATGAGGTAAATATTGTGCTAAGCTCTGAGGATATAATTAGAAGCAAAAAGATAGTCCCCATACTCAAGAAGCTTAGATTGAAATGAGGAAGACAATACATACAAAGGGAACTGAAAAGCGGGATGGGGGGACCCAACATAGGGGCATGATGGGAGTTGGGAGTGCAGCCTGATGAGAAAGGAAGAGATGGTTGGTCTTAAATGAGCTTCTGGGAAGAGCCATGCAGTCAGGAGGAGCATTGGGCAGAGGGTACTGCTGTGTCATGAATTCCAGAGTTTAAGAGGTTTCTGGGGGCATAGTAGAGAAGTCTGGAGGAACTCCGTGATAAATGAAGTGCCTATGGTGATTGTGCTTTAGGATAGTGAGGCACGTAGGGAAGTTCCTACTAGTAAAGGGGAGATGCATGTGTTTTGCCTAAGAAGGGTATGTATTTCCATATGGGTCTATCTAGATGTGACTAGAAGGGGGAGAGGGGTTTGAAGAGGTTTCTTTAATCTCTGCTTCCACCCTTCTCCAAGAAAGGTTGATTCCTGCCAGGAGCAGGCAAGAGATTGGGGTCAGAGGTAGCTACTTTGTTCTCTCAGAGAGAGAGGGTACTAGACTAGAACTATATTCATCCATCCCCCTAAATATTTTAAGTATAGGGAAATCATTTTTAGGTTCAAGCTGAGCTCCTGATCATTATCCCTTAATGGGCAAGGAGCGCCCTTAAGCTATGTATTCATGGCTTCAGTACTACCAAATGCCATTTACATAGTGAGCATACATAGTGAATAGGAAATAAATCCATTTATCCAAACTGATAGCAAACTAAAATCAGAGAAAGTATACATGGGAGAATAAATACTAGACAATACACAAAATGAATGAGTTCGCCCACTGATAACAAACTTATCTTTGCTCAACCAAGAGAGAGAGAAGGGGGAGGGGGGCAGAGAAAGAGAGACAGACAGACAGACAGACAGACAGGCAGACAGACAGAGACAGAGAGAGGGAGGGAAGGAGGGAAGAGGAGGAGAAGGAGGAGGGGGGTGGAGTCCCAGTTCTTACCCAACAGGAAATTCCTCAAAGTCTCTAGGACAGTAAGCTGGAGACAGGAATATGTATTAAGTTCTGGCTCCTCTACATGCTGGATTCTTTCCCTCCATCCTTCTTTCTCTCTTTTACCCCTCTCTCTTTAGGGACTGGAAGAGAGTCAGGAACTTTTGTGTTCTCTCTTGAAGCTAGAAATCAGAAGGCCAAAATCTCTCTTCACTCTCACGTTCTTGAAAATACTGGCACTCAGGCAGGCAGGGACCACTGAATAATCCATTTAAACCAATGAAGAAAGTGCCACAGATGGACTTTGATGAACAGGTTATACTAGTAACAAGCTAAAATCTGCTTTTGCTTCAAAAGAGAGCATTTCAGTTGAATGATGAAGTTGGAAGTCAGTTTTCAGAGTGTTAAGAAGAGAAGAAATGGAGGAATTGATTATAGATGGCCTTCTCAAGAAATTTAGCCATAAAAAGGAGGAGACATCTGGGATCATAATATTGGGAATGGATGGATCAACCGAAGAGTTATTGAGGATGGGAGAGACATGGATGTCTTTGTAGATAACAGAGAAACAGCCATAAGACAGGGAGAGATTGAGGATTAGCTAGAGTGAGGGTGATAGAGGGAACAGTATGCTGAAGAAGACAGTATGGGAAAGTATTATTTGTACACATGCAAGTATTTGCCTTCTTGGCAAAGAAAAGGGTTACTTCTTCATGTGAGATAGATGTGAAGGAGGAGACAGCAGCAGAAGGCAATCTGAATTATACGAGATGAGGAGGAGGAAAGGAAAGAAGTTTTCAGTGAATGGTCTCATTTTTCCATGAAATATTTGTCAAAGATTCTCAATTAAGAAGGTGGGGAGAGGGAAAGAAGTTGGAAGTGTGAAAAGGGATGAAAAGATTCAGAAAAACCACTGAGGTGAGTGGGATAGTGAGTCAATTAGGGAGATATAAAAGAATTACTTACCATGGTGAGAGCCCAGTTGAGATTACGTAATGTAAATTAGAGAGGACATATGCACCAAGGAGGGAGTTATACTGTGCTGGTCAACAAGTATTTATTTAGTGCTTACAACGTGTCAGACATTGTGCTAAGAGCTATTGATAGAAAGAAGAGCAAAAATAAAGTCTTGCTCTCAAGAAACTCATGTTCTAATGGTGGAAACAATGTGTAAAATTGTATATATAAGGTATATACAGTGTAAATGGAAAGCATTCTCAGAGGCAAGGCACTAGCAATGGAGAGAAAGCAGAAAGACCTCCTAACTAGCTGTATGACCCTAGGCAAGTCATTTAATCTCTGCCTCATTTTCCTCATCTATAAAATAAGAATAATAGCATCTATTTCCCTCAAGGGTTATTGTGATGATCAAATGAGGTAAGAATTTTAAAGTGCTTAGCATAGTGCCTGGCATATAATAAGTCTTATATAAATTTTAATATTACTATTATTATTGTTGTTATTATAAAAGGTGTGGTTTGAACTGAATCTTGAGGGAAGACAGGGAAGTCAGAAGGTGAATATCAGATTCCATGCTTGGGGGACAGTCAATGAAAAGGCATCAGTCTTGCTGAACTTACTACAGCGTGTATGGAGTGGCACAAAATGTAAGAAGTCTAACAAGAAAGGAAGGAGTCAGGTGGTGAAGGGCTTTAAATATTGTATTGGGGAAGTAATTGAGAGCTACTAGAGTTTATTCAATCAGAAGAGTGAGGGGTAGGGGAGTAGCATGGTCAGATGTGCACTTTAGGAAATTATTTGGCAGCTGAGCGGAGGGCAGATTGGAGTGAGAAGAGACCTGGGACAGGGAGACCAAGCAACAGACTACTGCAATAATCCAGGGTGAGGGGATGAAAGCCTGCCCCAGGGGTGGTGGATATGTCAGTGGACTGAAAACATTCTAGAAATGAAATGAAGGAATAAATACCAATATTTAGAAACAGATTGATGTGTAGGATGAGTGCAAGCAAGCAGTTAAACATTATTCCTAGGTTGTGAGTCTGGGTGACTAGGAGGATAGGGATACCTTTCATAGCCATGTTCATGGTAATAAGGAAGTTTGAAAGATAAGAGAGTTTAGGGAGAGAGATAATGAGACGTATTTCAGATATATTGAATTGTAGATGTCTAAGGAACATCCAGTTCACAATATACAGGCAGTGTGAGAAAATGGGAGAGAGAGTAGGCTGGAGATATATACATATACATATATACATGCATACACACATATATGCATACATATGTATATAGATAAGTTTGTTTATATATATACACACATTCATATATGTGTAGATATGCATATCAATATCTATCCATATATCTCCTGTATGTATATGTTTGTATACATACACACATATATGAGTATGTACAGAGATGACAATTGAACCTATCAGAACTGATGAGATCACAAAGTGAGACAGTATAGAGGGAGAAGAGAGAAGGGTCCAGGACAGACCCTCAGAGTTCATCTATAATTTACTAGGCAAGTGCTGGGTAAAGAATAAAAAAAAAAAATAAATGAAAAAGGGGGGTAAGAGAGACAGAAGGAATCCAGGAGAGAGCAGTGACAAAACCAGTCACTGAGAGAGTATCTGTGAGGAGATGGTTATCAAGTATCAGAGGCTGCAGAAGTGAAGAAAGATGAGGATTAAGAGAAAAGCCATTCGATTTGATAATTAAGAGATCACTGGTAAAACTGGAGAGAGTAGTTTCATTTGACTGATTAGGCCAGATGTCAAGTTGCAGACAAAATTAGAATCAAGTGAAAGAAGAAGAGAAGAAGGCACATGTTGGGGACAACTTTCTCATGGAGTTTAGCCATGAAGGGAGGGGCAGATATGGGACTACAGCTACTGAGAATAAGTCAAATTAAGTGAGGGGTTTTGTTTTTTTTAAGGATGGGGAGAAGTGAAGGTTTTGTAGACATCAGTGAAGTAGCCAGGTGATAGTAAGACATAGAAAATTAGTAAGTGTAGGGTTGCTAGTGGCCAACTTAGAGAAAACAGGCTGAAACAGGATCAAAGTTACATTGGAGAGGGGTTTGTCTTGACAAGAAGGGCCACTTTTCATGCGAAGATAGCAGTAAAGGAGAAGGAAAGAGACAAGGAAGAGGGAAGGAAAGAGAGTTCTAGGCCTGCACCCTCCATTTTTTTCAGTCAAGTATAAGATAAGGTCTTCAGCCAATGAACTGGATGGGGGGAGCCATTTAAAGCTTGAGGAGGGATGGAAAGGTTTGGAATAGTTATTGTGGTGAGGGAAATAGTGAATTGATTAGTGAGGTAAATGCTTTCATTTCCAACTCTAAGGTTCTGATTCCTTAACTAAGAAAAATACAAAACTTAGATTCTTCAAACTGATAATGAAGGAATCATTGTAGACTTTGACTGTTAGTGAACGTAAAATTGTTATGAAATAGGTGAAATGAAAATACACATGCATACATTTATGTTTATGTCTACAGCTGGCGGAGTATAGGTTACCACCATGCTATTTATTTTAATTCAGTAATGCACCACACCTTGATGAAATTCTCTGATGAGTCTGTAGCTCTTAGGAAGGGCTGAATTACTTGAATTGGTTACATTGTTAAATTGTCAATCAACAAATATTTTCTGAGTGCTTATTATGGACAGGGTACTGTGGCTGATACAAAGAATTAGTGATGAGAACATATGAAAAGTGGTGGAGCAGGATGAGCTCTGACCTTGGAGTCAATGGAGATGATTTAAATCCCAGCTCTGCTCTTTACTGTCTGGGTCACCCTGGGTAATTCCTTGCTTTTCTCTGGGCCTCAGTTTGCACATCTGTAAAAGGAGGAATTTGGTAGCAATCTTCAAAAATGGGAAGAGGGATTAGACTTGTATGGTTTGGCCAGAGGGAAGAGCCAGGAGCAATGGAAGTAGCAAGGAGGAAGATTTAGGCCTAAAGGAAGGAAAAATGCCCTACTAAGTAGAGTTAACCCTAAGTAGAATGGTCTGTCCCAGGAGGCAGTGAGTTCCCTTTCCTTGAAGCAAAGGTTAGATAATTATTTGTTGGGAGTGTTGCCAAGATTCTTGGTTAGGTATAGCCTCTGGGTTCTCTTTTTCCTATGAGATTCTTCGACCTCTATGATCCCTTACAGCCTTAGATGCTGTAACCATTTATGCATTTGGCATGAGCTGTGGACATTCTTGGATGATCTAGAATACACTTGAGACACACGTCAACTCCATCCTGCCTTCTGTAGGTCTCCAGAAACATCACTCATGTCATTTTACCATTAACCAGCAGAGGATTGTAGTTTATAATCTTACACACAAGGTGGTGCTCTTCTCTAACAATCAGCCCAGTGGGACCTCAAGTGGGACTTCTTGGCATATGGGCAGAAGTCTTCCTCCATGTTCATCTTCAAGCTACCCAACCTCCACCAAGTCTGGGACTTCAAAATGTCTGAACAAGAAAGAATCTCTTACTGACCAAAGCTCAGAATGATTCTATATAACGCAGATAGAATGCAAAATTTTGCTCAGGATTATGAATACAGTGCAATTGATAACTCCAGAACCCCGATCTCTCCTGTCTGGGAAATTTCAGAGATCAGTCTCATTCCCTCTATATTGATATTATGTAGGTGACCATCTCTGATGGACACATGGTTTCAAAACCCACATGATATGGGTTCAAATCCCAACTCTGTTACCACCTAGGTCAACTTGGGAAAAAACACTTAATCTTAGGCCATAATGTCCTAATCTGTAAAATGAAGGGTTTGAAGTAGTTGACAACAAGTCCCCTTTCACTGTAAATCTATGATCCTAGACTTTCACACACTGAAATTGCAAAGAGACAGTCAAGCATGCCACTCTTCACACACTCATCTTCCAAATGCCTTCTTCCACTTTTCCTTCAAATTCTTTAGAGTGACTTAGATATTGCCCATTGCTCTGGAAACAGAAAAATGGTGACAGTCAGAGGAGAGATTCCCCAGGGCAGAAGAAGGTGGAATCCTCAGCAGTGTTGTGTCAGGCCTCTTTATTTTCCCCAAACTACCATCATCCTATTCTCCAGGATAAATGATCATCAGAAAGCAAACAAGGGATCTCATCAGGGGAGAATGGGCTCTTTAGTGGACACCTGGCCCCCTGGCATAGATGTCAGTTACACATACAAAGTAGTATCTGTAAAGTAGGCCATTTGGTATGAGCTGGCCCAAAGGAATGATGCAACTCCCAAGTTCTGTTAGAGTTCAGAGGAGGAAAACAGCGCAGACTTTGGGGACCTAAAGAATCTTGGTGATCACGAAATAATCAGAACCAGAAATATGATTTTTTTTCACCTAGGGCAAAAACAGTTGGAGTGGGGTGGAATGTGGTGGAGGGAGGAGATGGCCACACTGAGGATGGTCTAAAGGAAGATGCAGTTACACTGAGACAAGGGCTGTTTGGATCTCATCACTGGAAGAGATGGAGAGAAGAAAATAAGATGTGTGGCCTGTGGATAGCTATCTAGCATAGCGGGCATAGTATGGTGGAGGAGAGGCAAGGAATGGAGACATCAGTCATCAATGGGAGGAACCATGCTGCCCTGGGTGTAGGGCAATGACCCAAAATCCCAAGCTAGTTATGGATCTTAGAATCCCAAAGTTTCACAATCAGAGGTGGGACTTTAACCTAGGTCTTCCTGATTGAAGTCAGTGCTTTCTCTACTCTACCACTGTCTCTTGTATACAAATTCCCTCTACAAAATCCCTGACAAGGGCATGATAGAATTAGAGATCTGGAGGTGGAAGGTATCTTAAGAGGCTGTCTGGTCCTACCTCCTCATTTTATAGGTTAGGAGACTGAAGCCTAGAGTCTGTGATTGACCCAAGGTCACCCAGGTACTGAGTAACAAGAGGTAAAATTTGAACCCAGGCCCTCCGGCTCCAAAGTCAATGTGTTTCCCATCTTACTTTACTGTCTCTCAAAGAGTCATTCTTTTAGGAAAAAAAAGTGAAATTGAAAACTAGCATTATTTATCAAATGTTTTCAGTGAACTGAGAATGCAAGCACCAATTATATAAAAAGTCAAAGATAACAACCCTACAATGTTCACATTTTCATTTTCTGTATTATTTAAATATCTCATTCATTTTTATGAGCTCTTTAAGTTACATATTTAAAGGAAACATTGATATTAGACACCTTTATTTACAAATATAAATTGCAATCATTTAGAAAATAATTTGTTGGGGTGGCTAGGTGGTGCAGTGAATAGAGCACCAGCCCTGGAGTCAGGAGGACCTGAGTTCAAATACGACCTCAGATATTTAACACAAAAACTAGCCATGTGACCTTGCGCAAGTCACTTAACCCCAATTGCCCTACCTTCCCCTTCCAAAAAAGCAAAAAATTAAAATAAAATAAATAATTTGTTCAAATTTCCTTCCTTTTCACTTTCTAAGGAAACAGCAACAGATAAGTTAAATTTGATTATGAGAATAGAACTTGCCACATATGTCTTCTATGACCCACTTGTTCCCATTCTCCAGTCCCAC
The DNA here is from genome assembly GCA_028646515.1 of Pseudochirops corinnae. Lineage (NCBI taxonomy): Eukaryota > Metazoa > Chordata > Mammalia > Diprotodontia > Pseudocheiridae > Pseudochirops > Pseudochirops corinnae. The sequence continues at coordinate 35,443,258 of CM053586.1, forward strand.
CTCTGTGGGAAAATTGACTAAAACTTCATTATCAAAATTCTTCAATAGTTAACAAGAAGCTGAAATACACGGGTTTTCCACGGAAATTGACTGTTTGAAAAAAAAGTGCTCTATCATTAATAGTAGGCAGGTAGGTGGTGCCGTAATACACAGAGCACCAGGCCTGGAATCAGGAAAGTCCATCTTCCTGAGTTCAAATTTGGCCTCATATGCTTACTAGCTCTGTGACCTTGGGCAAGTCACTTCATCCTGTTTGCCTCAGTTCCTCACCTGCAAAATGAGCTGGAGAATAAAGTGGCAAACCATTCCAGTATCTTTGTCAAGAAAACCCCAAATGGGTTTGAGTCAGACATGACTTAAAAACAACTGAACAACAACAATAAATCCTTAATAGGAATTATTCAAAGAACTTTCAAAGCCTGCTGAGATATCAGTGGCACCTTTTGTGTTGGTTTCAAGTAAGGATAGTTACCATTACAGGTTTAGGCTTGTTCTTTTAAAAAATTTTAAAAACAAAGTTTTATTGATATCTTTTGTTTTCATATTACTAAAATTTTCCTCAGTATCTGACCCATATAGAAGAGAATATTTTTTAAAGACAAAGAAGAGAAAAAAATCAGCACTACAAATCAATATTTGGGGGAAAAAATCTAAAAATATATGCAATGTTCTACACCTCTGAACCTCCCATCTCTACAAAAGAGTAGGGTAAGTATGTCTTCTCATAGTTCTTCTTTGGGGCCTTTGCTTGCTCTTTTTGATTTCCTAATATTCATTTTCAATTGTTTAGTCATAATTGTTATTTCCATTTACATTGTTGCAGTCACTGTGCATATTGCTTTCTTAGCTCTGCTTACTTCACTCTGAATCAGTTTGTGAAAGTCTTTCTATTCTTCTTGGTTTTCACCATATACATCACTTTTTACAGCAGTGTAATACTCTATTATATTCACAGATGACAATTTTAGCCATTTCCTACTCATTTGGCATCTAATTTGTTTGCAGTTCTTTGCTACTACAAAAAGTGCTGCTATAAAAATGTTGGTGCTTATGGAGCCTTTCTTTTTATCAATGACCTCTTTGGGGTATACACTTAGAAGAACAACTTCTGGATCAGAGGACATCAACATCTTTTTGCATAATTTCAAATTGCTTTCAAACATGATTGTAGTAATTTATAGCTCCACTAACAATGAATGTGTATACCTAAACTCTCACAGCCCCTCCAAGTTTGACTATTTTCATCTTTTATCATTTCTGCCAGTTTGCTGAGTATGAAGTGTAACCTCAAGGTTGTGTGCATATTTATCCATATATACATAAATATATATGTGCATGCCTATATACATAAACACATATATGTAGATAGATTTAAGTCATGTATACAGCTTGTATGCCAAACTCTTATCTGAAAATTTTGATACAAAGATTTTTCCCATTCTCTCACTTTCTTTGTTATACTAGGTGCATTTATTTCTTGTTTGAAGAAGCTTTTCAATTTAATCAAAATTATTAATTTTATCTTTTGTAATTGCTCTTATCCATTGTTTGATTAAGAATATGTCTCAACCGTAGCTGGGAAAGTTACATGATCTTCTTTTCTTTTCATTTTTGTGGTATGATCTTTTAAATGTTTAGATTATATATGCTTTTTTAATTTATTGGCAATATATATATGATGTTAGTCTAAGTTGAATTTCTGCCAGACTGTTCTCCAATTCTCCCACCAATTCATATCAAACAGAGAGTTGTTTCCTAAGTGATATAAGTTTGGGAGTTGATTGAACACTGGGTTATTGGACTCTATTATTTCTGTCAGTCAATAAGCATTTATTAAGTACCTACTATGTGCCAGGTCCTGTGCTAAACACTGGTGATACAAAAAATGTAAAAAACAGTCTCTGCTCTTGGGAAGTTACAATCTAATGGTGGAAACAACAAACAAATAATTATGTACATACAGGATAAATTGGAAATAGTTACTATAATTAAGAGGGATTGAGAAAAGCTTCTTGTAAAAGGTCAGATTTTGGTTGAAACTTGAAAGAAGCTGGGAAAATGAGGAAGGATAGATTAGAAGGGAGAGTACTCTGTGTATGGGGGATAGCCAGGGAAAATGCCAGGAAGAAAGAAGGAAGGAGGGAAGGAAGGAAGGAAGGAAGGAAGGAAGGAAGGAAGGAAGGAAAGAAGGAAGGAAGGAAGGAAGGAAGGAAGGAAGGAAGGAAGGAAGGAAGGAAGGAAGGAAGGAAGGAAGGAAGGAAGGAAGGAAGGAAGGAAGGAAAGAAGGAAGGAAGGAAGGAAGGAAGGAAGGAAGGAAGGAAGGAAGGAAAGAAGGAAGGAATGAAGGAAGGAAGAAAGGAAGAAAGAAAGGAAGGAAGGAATGAAGGAAACATTTAAGTCTCTGCTAAGTGCCAGAAACTATTCTAAGGGCTTTACAAGTATCTCATTTCATCTTCACAACAGCCCTGAGAGAGTAATGCTATTATTATCCCCATTTTACAGTTTGAGAAACTGAGGCAGACAAAGGTGAAGTGATTGCCCAGGGTCACACAGAAAGGAAGTTTCTGAGACCAGATTTGAACTTAGGTCTTCCTGATTCCAGGCCCAATGCTCTATCCACTTGACCTTCTGGTTAAAAAATAGGAAGGAGGTCAGTGTCACTGGATCAAAAAGTATATGGTAGGGAATGGGGGGAGGTGTAAGGTGTAATAAGATTGTAAAGGTTGTGGGGGGCAGGTTACAAAGAGTTTTGAATGCCAGAGAATTTTGTATTTGATCTTAGAGAAGATAGGGAGCCACTAAAGGTTATTTAAGTTAGGGAGAGGGTGTATGAGTGTGTGACATGGTCAGACCTGCATTTTAGGAAGATCCTATTTGACAGTTGAGTAGAGAGATGGACTGGAGTAGGGACAGACTTGTGGCAGGCAGACCAATGATCAGGCTATTGCAATAGATCAGTGTGAGATGATGAGGGCTTGCTCCAGGGTGGTGTCAGTGTTGAGGGAAAAGGGGACATATGTGAAAGATATTGTAATGGCAAAATTGACAAGACTTGGCAACTAATTGGTTATGAGGGTGATGATGGTGAGAAAGACTGAAGAGTTGAGGATACTAGCTAGGTTGCAAGTCTGTGTGACTGGGAAGATAGTGGTGCCCTTGACAATAACTGGGAATTTGGGGGTGGCTAGGTGGCATAGTGAATAGAGTACAGGTCCTTGAGTCAGGAGGACCTGAGTTCAAATCCGGTCTCAGATACTTAACACTTACTAGCCAGCTGTGTGATCTTGGACAAGTCACTTAACCCCAACTGCCCTGCCCTCCCCCTTCCAAAAAGCAAATAATAATAATAAATAATAATAATATGGGAATTTAGGAAGATGGAGGGTTTTGGGGAAAAGATAATGAATTAAATTTGAAGTATATTGAATTTCAGCTTTCTATGAGACCTCCAGTTTGAGATGTCTAATAGGGAACTGGGCATGTGAAACCAGAGCTCAGGAGAAAAGTCAGAGCTGAATAAATAGATCTATGAATAAACTAATAGAAATGATCATTGAATTCATAGAATCTGAAGAAATCACTAAGTGAAACGGTATCAAAAGATAAGTGAAGAGGGCCTGGGACAGAGCCTGGTGAGATGTTCTTCCATTGGTCTTATTTTCTAAACCAATACCAAATGAATTTTTATGGTTGTTTCTTTATAATATAGTTTGAGATGTGGAATATTATTCTCCCTTAATTTTTTTTTCTTTTTTCATTACTTTTCTTGATAATCTAGCTCTTTTATTCTTCTAAATGAATTTTGTTAATTTCATGAAGGTCTATGAAGTACCCTTTTTATGGTTTGATTAAGATAGCATTAAAACGGCTCATCAGCTCTGATGATGAACTTTCTAGAGAGGCTCTGCTTCCAGATCCTCCTCTTCCCTCCACAATGGCCAAAAAAGTCACCCCCACTGAAACAGAGAAATGCATTGAGTCCATGGTAGATGTTTTCCAGAAGTATACTGGCAGGGAGATAACTAAAAGACAAAACACCCTTTCCAAGACTGAGTTCCTGGCCTTCATGGACATAGAGCTGGCTTCCTTCACACAGAACCAGAAAGACCTGGGTGTTCTGGACCAAATGATGAAGAAACTGGACCTCAACTGTGATGGGCAGGTAGACTTCTGAATTCCTTAATCTAACTGGAGGCTTGCCATGCCTCCTTCACAGCAGCTGGCCAGCCTGCGAAGAAAATAAGAATGGGCCTTCCAGTCAATTTTCCAAATACATCCTTCCTCCAAACCAGCAAATGTGCACCCATTCCTCACAGTCACACACTGAACCCTAAGAAACCAAGGCTACAATACAGAGCCATTCCTTTGTGGCAATAAAACATGTTTTTTAAAAAAATTTAAAAAATGATTCATCAATGTAGGTTGTGTTGTCATTTGTATTGTATTGGCAAGACCCAGACATGAGCACTAAATACTCCTCCAGCTATATGAGTTGTACTTTACTCTTTAAGGAGCACTTTGTAATTGACTCTATACAATATATCACATCTTTTATCATATTTATCCCTAAATATCTTACATATTTTATAGTTCTTTAGAATAAGAGTTTCCTTCCTATTCTATTTCCTCTTGGATTTTATTATTATTTTACAGAAATGCTATTGAATTTTATGGGTTTATTTATTAGCATGAAACTTTTCTGAAGCTACTACAGTTATTATTCTGATTCCCTAGGACTTTTCTTTCAACCATCTCATCAATAGCAAATAGGAATAGTTTTATCTCCTTTTTTCCTGCCTTTACACTTTTAATTTCTTTATCTTCCTTGATTACTATTGCTAGCACTTCTAAAAATACTACTACTCCTTATAATAATAACAGCTAGCATTTATACAGTGCCTTATAACTTGCTAAGTGTTCCACAAAAATATCTTTTTATCCTCAGAAAAACTCTGGGAGGTAGACACTATTATTATTTCCATTTTTTCAGCAAGGAAACTGAGGCATTTAGCAGGTAAGTGACCTTCCCAGTTTCACAAAGTTAGTAACTGTCAGAGGCCAGAATGGATCTCAGGACTTCCTGGCTCTGGGTCCAGTGTACTATCCATTGTGCCACTTAGTATAAAACATAGTAATTAGAAATACTACTCTCAAGAAAAAAATAGAAAAAAAGGAAAGAGAGAAAAATCAGTAAAATCAATCAATATGTATTTTAAATATATATATATGTGTATGTATATATATATATATGTATATATATATATATATATATATATATATACTCAATATATGACATCTGTGTACCTCTCACCTTTGCAAAATAGTGGGATTAGGGTGTCTAGCGTGAAGAACTATAGAAAATAGTGGTAAGGAGCGTGGGTTGTCTTGCTTTACTGCTACACTCATTGGAAGACTTCACTTGCTCTTGGTTTTAGATAGAGACTTTTTTATTATACTAAAAAAAAAAAATCCCTCCATGCCTCTATTTTTAGAGGCTTTAAAAAAAAAGCATAAATGAGTATTGTATGTTGTTGAAGGCTTTTTTCTACATCTATTGAGATAATCACATGGTTTTAAAATTTGTTTGTTGTTAAGATGATGTGTTCATTGTTTACCTAATGTTGAGTCATCATTAGAATAAATACAACTTGGTAATAATGAATGGCTTTTTTGATGAATTGCCATAGTGTGATAAGATTTTATATAGCATTCTGGAATGAATATCCATTAGTGTTATTAGTATATAGTTTTTCTTCTCTGCTTTATCTTTCCTTGGGTTAGGTATTAGTACTAGGTCTCATAAAAAAAAAGTCTAGTAGCTTTCTTTCTTTCTAAATCTTTGGGAATAATTTGTGTATTTTTGGTATTTATTTTTTTTATTAAAAGTTTGATAGAATTCTCCTATGAATCCATCAGGCCCTAGAGTTTTTTTTTTTCTTGGATAATTCCATTATAGCTGGTTTTATTTCCTTTTCTGAGAGTGGATTATTTGAGGCCTTTGATATTCTATTAGTTTTAGTATTTTATATCTCTTTAAGAATTTCTTTAGGAAAAGCCTCTACTTCTTTTGTATTCTTTTTTTGGTTTGGTTTGGTTTTGTATATAACTGTGCATAGTAGGTTCTAAAATTGATTTTATATTTTTTCTAGCTTTGATTTCTTTTCAAAACAATTTTTTACTGATGTCATTTTGTTGCATTTCACTAGAATTTCTCCCAGTATCCTTTACCTTCCTCCTCATATAAACCCAATCATATAACAAATGATTATTTTTTTAAGAGAAAAATATTTGAAAGAGAAAATAATCAACAAAATCAATCAAATCCTAGACACTCACCCCAACTTAACTCTTTTGCAAAGATCTGAGGTTCATGGATGTGGTACATTGAAAATATTTTTATGGTTTTTTCTATTCATTGATTATTTTTTGCTGATTTGTTTTTTTCTTTGTCTTTTCCTATTTTTCTTGAATACAGAAAATTAGAAAGTCTTCTCTGATCTCTTCTCTGAGGCCATGCTTACTCTTTGTAATTATTGCATCATTCTCTTAGATTGTTTGGTGGTTGTTCTTTACATGTATATTATTATAGTCACTGTGTGTGTTGGTGTGTTGGTGTTTTGTTGGGGTTTGTTTTGGTTTTTTTTTGGCTCTGCTTACTTCACTAGGCATCAGATCCTGTAAATCTTTTCACACTTCTCTGCATGACATTTTTTACAACACAATAATATTCCATTGTATTTACATACCATATTTTGTTTAATCATTCCCCAATTGATGGGCATCCATTTGTTTTCAATTATTTGCTACTTTAAAAAGTGCTAGTCTAAATATTTGTGTGTATGTGCCTGATAGTCCCTTGTTCCTTTCTCTGTCCTCTTTTTAATCAGATTGACTAATAGTTTATAGATTTTTATTAGTCTTTTCAAAGAATGACTAGTTTTGTTCATCACAGTCTTTTTTGCTTTCTAATTTATGTATTTCTCCTCTAAATTTCAACATTTCCCTCTTTTGTGCTTATTTTGGGTTTATCTATTGAGTTTCTAATTTTTAAATACACATTCAGTATATTAATCCTCTCCTTTTCTATTTTGTTAATGCATGCTTTTAGAAATGTAATTTTTGCCTGAGAATGCTTTAGCTGCAGCCCAGAAATATTGGTATATTGTTTCATTATTACCATTGTCTTTCACATAATTAATCATTGTTCCTATTATTTTTTTTTCTTGGATTCAATCATTATATAGGATTTCATTATTAATTTTCCACTTGAGTCTGTTTCTTTTGTTGGTACTCCATTGAACTGATTACTGTTTTTGTGGTCTTATGGTCTATAAAGGATGTATTTGCTATTTGATTCTGTATATTTATTTATAATATCTCTGTGCCCTAATAGATGATCAATTTTTATAAAAAGTTCCATGAGGTGATGAGAAAAACATTTATTCTTTGCTGGTCTCAGTTAAATTATGCCTTAAATTTTTTTTAGCTCTAGTTTCTTCAGCATTTTTTTTCTGCTATATATTTTCCCCTTTGTCTATCTTTTTGTTAGACCTGTGCATATTTGAATGGGTAGCAGTAATATCTCCTATTATTGTTTTGTTATCATGCTTCTTCTTATAATTTTTTTCTTTTATAAATTTTGATATTTGCTATTTGGATTGTATACATTTGGTACTAATATTTTTTGTCTTTAATTAACTTTTGTTTACTTTCAGTTTACATCATTGATTTCCACAAGATTTAGAGTTACAAATTTTCTCCCCAAATTTCCCCTACCCACCCCCACAAAACAGCAAACCCACTGTATACCTCCTCCCCCAATCTGCTCTCTTCTATATCCTCTCCCATCAACCCTCTGACTTTCTGGTAGAGCAAGATGGATCTCCCTATCCCAGTGCCTGTATATCTTATTTCCCAGTTGCATGTAAATAATAATAATAATAATTATTATTATTATTATTATTATATATGTACATATATATTAATATATGATTTTAGAACTTTAAATTCTAGATACTTTCCATTCCTCCCTTGTCACCCACCCCCACTGGAAAGACAAGCAATTCAATACAGATCATACATGTGTAGTTACGCAGAACATCTCCACAATGGACATATTGTGTAACACTGATGATATTTCCTTCCTTTCTATCCCACCCTCCCCTTGTTCTATTCTCTTCTTTGTCCCTAACTCTTTACAGAAGTGTGAGCTTCTAACAACCTTCCCCTCAACCTGCCCTCCCCTCCATCATCCCCCTTCTCATCCCCTTCCACCCTACTATCCTGCAGGGCAAGATAGCCAATTTAGAGTGTAAGTCATTCCCTCCCTAAGCCAAATTCAATGAGAGTAAGGTTGATCCATTCCCTTTTTGCCTTCCTGTTCTTCCCCTCCATTTTAACAGTTATCCCTTGCCTCTTCTATATGAAATGATTGATCCCATTCTGTCTTTCCCTGTCTCCTCTCATTCTATTCCTCTCCCACCTCTTAATTTCACCTTTTAAAATACCATCCCTTCCTATTCAATTGATCCTGTGTCCTCTGTCTATGTACACATATATACACACATTCCCATATGCATTCATATGCATATATACCCTCCTATATAGACATATGTGTATGTATGCATATATATATATATATATATATATA
>CM053586.1:35452407-35462586 GCA_028646515.1 Pseudochirops corinnae
CAACGATGCATTAGTGTTCCAATCTTTCCACATCCTCTCCAGCACTTGCCATTTTCCTGTTGAGGTGTCTTTCTTGTAAATAACAGATTGTGAGATTTTTTTTTTCTTATCCAATTTGTCACTCTCTTGGGTTGTTTGATCCATTCACATTTGAAGTAATGAAGTTAAGTTTAACTTTTCCTCCATTCATGTCCCTAGGACTTCTTTTTTGTTCCTCTTTCTCCTCTAAGACAGTACTTCGTCACTATAATTTTTTTTTACTGTATCAATATTAAGGCAACCATATTTTCACAAGCAATCTTCCCCTCACCCTCAAACCACTTCCTCTAATTTTTAACCCTTTTCCTATTTACAGTTTTATTTAACTTATTGATACCTTTTCCTTTCTTCTCAGTTACCTAATTCTTTCCTTCTTTTTCCTCTCAGTTAGTTAATTGAAAATTTCCCCTCTTTTCTCTACTTCTTTCATAAACTTCTTGCTGTTTTCATTTTCTAAACTTTTTTCTAAAAAAAATATTTACTTACCTTATTCTCTTCATTCTCTATTCATACTACCTTATTCCCTTTCCTTTTTCTGTCTACTGTAAGCTTTTTTTTTTGTTTCATTATTTATTTTTTTATTATGCTTATTTATTTCTTTGCTAGTCTGTGTTCCTCATAGATTTAGTTTCTGAAGTACCAGTTTTGAGTTTTTTCTTCTAGTCATTGTGCTGGCTCCCACCTACTTTTCAAACTTTTGATTTATTACCCTTCTTGTACTCTCTATTCCAATCAAGCTGGTCTATAAGCTGTTCTTCATTAGAAATAATTCATTTCCTTCCTCTATCCCTTTGCTCAGGAAATCATTCCAGGTCTAGTGTATATCTCTTTTTCAGTTCTATCTTTTAGACTCCCTTCTACATAAAACTTTCCCCATTTCCCCACCTCACACCATTATTGGTACTCATTCCCTCTTGAAATGATAATATATTCAATCATCTATGTGTCTGTTGCCCCTAATCCTCAATGGAATTTGGGCTCCATGAGAGCATACATGGTTTTATTCTTTTGTCTGTTACCCCAGTGTGTATGCAGCATATGCAGCATACTACCTGTCACAGAGGAGGTGCTTATAATAAACGTCTGTTGAATTCTTGAAAGTGTGAGGGAGTAGAGGTGATTTGGCAGCATGAAGAAAGAAGAAAAGTTTTAGAAGAGAATCATGAAAAATAAAATACTTTTAAAACATCTATGGCTCTCCTCTGTGAAGGCAGACTGCCTTCCCTCAATGATTTAGCAGATAATCTTGAAAAGAAATTGTTGCCAAAACAAACAAATAAACAAAAAATCTGTGCCTCATCCCTGGAGGCCAGCCTAGCAATGAGCCTCTCTAAACCAAATAGGGTTGATCCTTGGATGATTCTGGGATCATAGGTGAAGCTCTCTTAGCTCCAAAGGACCTATAAGAATTTGTGCTACACTGGCTGTAGCTAGGGTCACTCCTATGCTATGAGGAGAGGAGAAAATAAGATGTCAGTAACAATAGGACACAATGATTGCCATGCAGCAAGGAGGCCCCAGCTGAGTCTTTATACCATGTTTGTAATGGGGCAAGTCTGATAATCTTGTGAATGTCTCCAGAGACTTTGAGCAGTCCAAGAACAGAAGCTAGGGAATTTGGTGGTAGAGGTTATCCACAGTTGAGAATTAGTCATTTGGGGGGGGAGTTTGGGGGGGAGAATGGGCAAGGGTTTCTAGGGCAGTGGCTAATGAATCATTAAAATGGCATGAAAGTGGATCTAATACCATTTGTGACTGTCCTCTGATGAAGCATCATTATGGAAAATAGAATTCATATTTCATCCAGGCTCCTGAAATGTAAGAAAATGCCTTGGCATTTGTTACCTGCTATACTTATCACAGGCTGATATGTCAGAAATGAAAGCAGCTATCCCGCTCCACCTGAGATATTGTTTGAGACAAAAGGGACAATGTGTAACACTCTTCTCTAAGACTAGTTCTATCACTCATCCTGTGACATGAGAACATTTTTCAGGTTTATCAACATCAATCCCTTCCTGACCTGTTGAAGTGTCATTGATGGGAGGAGAGATGATCTTTTCCTTACTCACCACCTCCTGTGAATATAGTTGCCCTGTTTGACCTGTTAAGTTTAATTAAGCTGAAACTGCTATTCCCCCAGTGACTAAATAGAATTTCTCAGGCTAACTGTTCAATGATTACAAATTATTGAAATATCGCCTTCAAATGGGAAGGAAGGTAGTCCATGACTAACTATATCAGATGACTACCCTTGGCTTCCTTGATTCCATACTCCTCTGATTCCCCTTAAATCTCTCTACTTGTTCTTTCTCTTCCTCTTTCACAGGCTTCTCTTATGGTATCATACATACATTCATAGACAAGATTATAGATCATAGTATCATGGCTTAAAGGGACTTGAGAAGTCGAGTTCAATCCCTTCATATTACAAATGGAAAGGAAGTGATTTGTTCAGGGTCACACCTGTTTGGGGGCTGAATTTGAACCTAGTCACTCTATCATTGTTCCTCCTGTTCTTTATAGGTGGCTAGGTGGCAGAGAGGAAAGGGCACTGAATCTGGAGTCAGGAATACCTGAATTCAAATCTAGCCTCAGACATTTCCTAGATGTGTGACCCTGGGAAAGTCACTTAACCTCTCTTTGCCTCAGTTTCCTCATCAGGAAAATGGTGATAATAATAAAACTTACCTCCCAAAGTTGTTGTGAAGCTCAAATGAGATAATAATCATAAAAGTGCTTCATGTAGAGCCTGGTACATAGTAAGAGCTAAATAAATACTTATTCCCTTTCCATAATGCTTGGCATATGGTACACATAGTAGGAACTAAATAAATGCCTATTCCTTTCCCCTTCCCTTAATTATGATCTTCCCCACAGCGTTGTCCTTAGCTCTCTTCCCTTCTCTCCCAATGTGCTGCCCCTGAGTAAAGCCATTTCCTTTCAAAATCATTTCCATGACTTCAGTGATTGCTTCTCTCCTGTTTGGAATTACTTTTTCAAAAATTTATATTTGTTTTCCTGTGCACATAGTGTGTGTCCCCCAACTCAAGTAGACTGCAAATTCCTTAAAGGCTTTTTCTTCTACCCCCTAGCCATAGTTGATACCCAATAGATGTTGGTTAAATTGTAGACTTGAACAGGTATGGTGGCCATTAAAGCCCAAATTTTACTGTGAGATGATGGTACAATAGAAAGACCATTGGATTTAGCATCAAAGGCCTTGAGTTTATGTCCTAATTTTATTATTTACTTTCTATGTGACCCTGGGCAAGTAGCTTCCTCTTTTGGTTCTCAATTTCCTCATCCATAAAATGATATGGTTGGACCAGATGAGTTCTGAGCTTCTTTCCTCTCTATGATTCCATTACTTTACAATCACTTTCATAATATAATGCTATTAATTATTATGTTATAATATGAATATTATAATATTGTTGTTAAGTCATTTTTCAGTTGTGTCCAATTCTCCATGACCCTATTTGGGGTTTCTTTTGGTAGAGATATTGGAGTGGTTTTCCATTTCCTTCTCTAGCTCATTTTTATAGATGAAGAACTGATATAGAGTTAAGTGACTCGCCCAGGGTCACACAGCTATTAAGTGTCAGAAGCTGGATTTGAACTCACAAAGATGAGTCTTACTGACAGCAGACCCAGCCCCCATTGTAATCTTACTATTATAATAATTATAATTGTTTTATAATTACAGTATTTAAAAAACTAAAATCCTGATCCCCTAGCCTAACATTTAAGGTCCTCAAAATATGGCACCATCTTTTCCAATTTTCAGTATAAAGTATTCTGCTTCATTTAAGCAGATCTCTCCTCCTCAGTGCCGTTCTAATACATATTGTGCCTTCCCAATCTCTGTATTTTGACCATATACATTTTCCCCCTAAAGAATCTCCACCCAAATCCTATTTATCCTTTGAAACTCAGTTTCAATCTCCCTCCACCATTAAGCCTTCCCAACCCACTCCACCCCACAGTGATGTCTCCTCTGCACTTCTAGGACATATTTTTCTGCTGTCTTATTAAATCAGTTATGATCGTCTCATAGGATCATAGATTTAGGGCTAGGAGGAGCCCAGAGACCATACAAACTCAACTCCTTCACTTCAATGGTATGAAAATTGAGGCACAGAAGAAGTCATATTGTTCATTAGTAGTGGAGTAGAATCCTCTAATCCTTCTAAATCAAATGTTCTTTCTACTTCATCCTGTTTAAAGCAGCAAGGATTTTGAGCTGGAAGAGACCTTTGATATAAACTCATTAATTTTCTTAATTTTACAGATTCGTAAACTGAGGCTGAGGGAAGTTAGGTGACTTGCCCAGAGTCCCACAGCTAATCACTGCCCAAGGCAGGACTTCTTGCTGATTTCAAATCCAGTATTCTACACACAAATCCTCTCTTCTTGAGCTCTGGACACTCGTGACATCCCAGGCTTGCCTGAGCTCTCTTGGGTGGCACAATACGCTGGTGACTCACTTTGCTCTTTTGGTCTCAGTTTACTCATCTATAAAACAGCTATAATAACAATTGTCCTGTACATGTCACAGGCCTGGGGTCAGGATCTAAGGAGACAATATACGTGAAAGTACTCTGCAATTGTAAAATGTTATATAAATAGGGCATGTCCTGCCCTGAACTGCTGGATTATTATCATGGGACATCTAAAAGTGAAAGAAGGAAAAGGGGAAGGGGAAGGAAAGAAACACTGATTAAATGCCTCCTATGTTCCAGGCACTATGTGCTTAACTCTTTATCATTATGATCTCATTTGATCCTCACAGCAGCCCTGGGACAGAGGTGTTATTATGACCCTCATTTTACAGTTGGGGAAACTGAGGTAGACAGAGATTAAGTGACTTGGCCAGGGTCACACAGCTAGGAGGTGACTCAGGCAGATTTGAAACTTAGGTCTTTCTGACTCCAGGTCCAGTGCCCTCTATCTACCAAAACACCTAGTTGCTCCCAAAGAAAAGGTCCCAGAAATCAGAACCCACCTGACAAAGAGTATTATATAACACATCTCCATTATACCAGAACCCCAAAATCCTTCCAGTCCATGCCTGCTGGAGCTTGACAGCTATGCCCAGGGACTCTCTCTGGAGCTGTTTTTCAAACTGATGCCATGATGAACACCTTTATGGTTTAACTGTGTAGACATATATATGGCACCCACTGTCTGGCAGCTGGAATTGGAGTCAAGAAGCCTTGGGTTGGAATCTTGCCTCAGCTACTTGTTAGCTACCTGGGCAAGTGTTGTAAAGAGGAATAAATGAGATTATGTGATATAATATATATATATATATATATATATATATATATATATATATATATCATGTTACATATAATGTACTATAATAGATTTTTATCTTATATAATATGTTATATAACACATATATAAAGTGCTTTGCAAAGTTTTAAATGTTATATAAATATTAGTTATTATTACAACTATGTTCAAAGCCTTTGCCCACCAGTGGGGAGCCTGTAGCCTCAAGGTCAAATGTGGCCTTCTCCGTTCTTGGGTGTGACCTTGTGACTGAGGCCAAGTTTTACAGAACAAATCCTTGAGGCCTCAAGGCTGCAGTTTTCCCACCACTGGCTTAATCCCTCTGCCAATGCTTTATTATGGTAAGGAGGTTATTCTGGGCTACTAAAGGTTATGAATCCCTTCTATTAGGTCCTATCAGGCTAGAAAGGCTTCAAGGAAGAGCCCACAGTCCAATAAGCATCTTTGTGGAGGGTACCATGTTAGTTGCTGGGGCTACTGAAGACAAAAATATGAACATTTCTACCCTTGAGCAATGTATGCTCTCCTGGAAATGGACTATATCTGTCCTCCCGGGATCCTCAATTAAATTCCAAGAGGTATACAACAGAATTTTGGCCACAAGGTGATATAATTTTTCAATCAGAGTGACTCCCCAAGACCCAAGACATAGAGGGATTGGGATCTGCATTGGTAAAGATAGTTGCTCCAACAGAAAGTGCTGAAGGAGGGTCACAGGCTCTATATTAAGAGCTGGAAAGAGCCTAAGGGAGTATCTAGTCTAGAGATTCTTCACCTCTTTGACCTATTGACCCCTTCTCAGAAAAATGGTCTTAAATACATATGATAAAATACATAGAATTATGAAGGAAACCAATTATATTGAAAATAGTTATTAAATTATAACAAAACAAAGCAAAAAAGTTCACTGACCCCAAGTTAAGAAACCCTGCTAGTCCAAATGTCTCATTCTACAGATGGGAAAACTGAGCCTGAGAAAATTGAAGTGTCTTGTCCAAGGCCACGTAAATAATAAGTGGTGAAGGTGAGGCCTAAGGCTTGGTCCAGAATCTGGGTCTAGTGCTCTTTCTAAGAATAGAGAAAACACTATGCTAGATGCTGAGGATGGGCAAAGATAAAGTTTTTTTTTTCATTGAGCTCAAATCTGACACTAGAACACTAAAAGTTTATTTTTTGTTCAGGGTTGGGTTGGGAGGTAAAGGGTCAGGCTGCTTTGATAAAGACATTAGATGTCTCTGGTCATAGACCTTTCACATTGGTCCTCTAAGACTGGGTGGCTGTAGGTTTCAGTACCATCATCCTTCACATAACACTGTCTGCTCTCATTGGTGAATCATCTCTGGTTCTTTTAGGTCTAGATGTGTCCTGTATAGAAAGTTGCCACATGTCCTCTCCAAGCCCCAGGTGATCTCTGATGTCTTGTTTCAGGGATTTTCTTTTCCTCTCCTACCCTCAGACCTCAGTTTCTCATCCTTCCAAGGACTGGTCACTTCACTATCCACTCTTCCCCTTCCATCTCCACAGTGCCATTACTTTAATAGATATCACTAGTGTGGGGGTGGCAAGGTCAGCTAGTGAGATCATCTATTTGTAAATATTTTTCTCAAGTAACCTCCCACTTAATAATTATAGTAGCCTGTGTTTATATAGACGACACATTGCGTTTACAAAGAACTTCCTTAACAACCACCTTGTGTTATTTCCACTTTACAGATGTGGAAATTGAAGCAAAAATGGGTTAATGGCCAACCTATCTTTGGGACTGAAGTCAGTCTTGAAAGTTATTCTTTCCAATGTACCACTTTGCTTCTGAGAATCATTCAACCCTGGTGTTAAAGGGAAATTCAGAAATCATCAGGTCCAACCTCCTATTCAATGCTGTACTCCACTTTAACTTGCCTTAGAACATGGTTCATTTATGGCTTTTACTTGAATACTTCCAGAGAGAAAGAAGTGAATTTCCCTGACATCCTTTCAAGTCAACAGCTCCATCTCTACTGAGCAGAAGAGATAGGGATGGTCAAGTCTCTATTATTACCTTCAACAAAAGCCTGTTTCAGATTTTAAAAAAATTACTATCAGGTATTGTAAAGTTCCTCTCTTCCTTTACTTTTCTTCTCCTTCTCTCCATCCCTCTCCTTTCTTTATCTTTCCCTTCCCTTCCTTTGTCTTCTCTTCTCTTTCCTTTGCTTCTCTTCCCTTCCCTTCCTTCCCTCTCCTCCCTTTGTCTTCCCTTACCTTCTCTTCCTTTCCTTCTCTTCCCTTCGTCTTCCCTTCTCTTCCTTTCCTTCTTTTTCCTTCCCTTCCTTTGTCTTCCCTTCTCTTCCCTTTCTTTCTCTTCCCTTCCCTTTACTTCCATTCCCTTCCTTTTCCTTCCTTCCCCTTCTTTCCATCCCAGAAGGCAGCTCTTCTTCCCTTTCAGAGCACATTCCAGGTAGTTGTGTACGCTGAGCTTCTGGTACCTCACTCCCTCCTTTCTCTCTGGCTAGTGTCATAAAAAACTGGGTCCAGCTTTCTTAAAAACCCTACTTCTTCAAGCCATTCTCCAACCTATCTCAAAGAAAGAGATGAGGACTCCACAATTATCCTTTATCTTACTCATGGGAAGGGACATATAAAAATGAAAATCACTTCTGTGTCAAACTTAAGCACGTAAGACAGGGAAGTTTGGGTCCCATCTCCCATAAGGCTTCAATCAGAATCCAGCTTTCTTCCAAGAACTGGACCATAGGATTGCAGCCAGAGAACCAGCCTAGGCTTTTACTACTCCCTCTCACGCACAATTCTCTTTGAGATCCTCTTCCCCTTAGAATCAGGAAAATCCGAGTTCAAATCTGGCTTCAGACACTTACTAGCTATATGACTCTGGGCAAGTCACTTACCCTCTGTCTGCCTTATTTTTTTTATATGGAGGATAATAATAATAATACTGACTTCCTAGGGTTGTGGTGAGGGACAACTGAGATAATCATTGTAAAGCACTTAGCACAGTGCCTGGCATCATAATAAGCGCTTTATAAATGTTGGATATCATCTTGGCCCTTAACCCCTCAGAGGTAATCTGGGAAACCCTTTCCATAAGCCCTCACCTCTCAAAGGCAGAAACTGAACTATATTTGCCTCCTAATGAAACACTTGGCATATGAGCCAGACACACCAGGAGCGCCTCAGGAGAAATGACATCCTAAATCAAAGATGTTGCAACACCTTGGCTGTAGGTGGGGTTATTCTACCCATCTGACACACCATTCATTTGGGAATAGCAAGGCATTGATTCTATTTCCTTCTATCATCACTTTAGCTCTAAGGTTACTCCTGAATATAGTACACAGGGCTAGCTCTATACATAACCAAAGCAGGGACTTCATTTTTATGTCTTTCCCAGCTGACCCAAGATGTTTAGAAAAGTTTCATCAGGGAAGTGGCAACAGAGACTTGAAAAATAAGAAACAATCAGAAATTAAGGTGTTCCTTTAGGCTTTATTATCAGACATTCACAAAATCAGATTTAGTGGTCCAATACTTATTGAGGGCCTACTGTGTGCAGGGATCTGTATCTGCAGACAAAAAAAAAAAAGAGTATAGCTGAGTCCACAGAGAGATCTCCAAAGACAAAGACCTCTACATGCAGATCGAGCAGTTACATGGGTCAGAGGAGAACGTAGGTTTCTGCAGTTAACTTTCTGGGGGAAACTCTGTACTCCCGCAAGATATCTCCAAAGGAAGGGGAAGAGAAGTAAGGGGAGGCAGTAGGCAAGGGCAGCCTCTTCTGTCATTCTCCTTGTGGGCTGGTCTTCACCTCTGCTGCTGGGGCCAACTCAGCAACCTCCAGAGCAGCAGCTGGAACCACCCCGGCCAACAGAGGTCTGCGATCTCTGGCTGCCATTATCCCCACAGCAGCAACAGCCTCTTCGCCTGCGGCGCCGGGAAGGTAGGCAACAGCCTCCAAAGCATCCGGTAGAACTAGAACCGCAGCAACCTGAGGACCCACAGCATCCTCCAGAGCTGGACCCACAGCATCCACCAGAGCTGGACCCACAGCATCCACCAGAGCCGGACCCACAGCATCCACTAGAGTTGGATCCACAGCATCCACTAGAGTTGGATCCACAGCATCCTCCTGAGCTTGAATCACAGCAGCCACTAGATGAAGGAGCTGGAGCCGGGGTTGGCACAGGGGTCGAAGAGGAGCATTGAGGATAGCCTTTGGCAGGAGCCTTGGAAGACATCTTTCTGCTGTCTAGTTAAACCTGGAAGAAAGTACCATATGTAAAACATAAGTAAAGTGTTTTTCCTTCCCAGACTTAGAACCTGGGCATTCTTGAGATATAGCACAATTAGTATGTTAGGCTAAAAAAAAGTCTCCCGAATAATTTTTCAGCAATATGCCCCTCTGTTCAGATCCCTGGACCATAGATTGAGAGCTAGTATGTAGAGAAGCTATCTGACCTAACTCACTTTAGAGAAAACTGGGTTCTAGGGAAGTGAAATGACTTGTCAACAGTCATAGGGGTGGTAAGTGACAGAAACAGGATCTATTTTTAGAGTGGATATTTTCTATAAGGAGTCAATAATTTGCCACTAACCCCAAAAGGTCTTGATGGGTGGTACAAAATGAAATATTGTGGATGTTACTATATACATATATACATATAAGGGCAAACATTTATAGATAATATACATGTGGAATATGTATATTATAATCATATAATAACATTACATATGTAGTATACATATGTACATCTATATATTTATTCATGTATTCTTATGACTAAAACAAAGAGTGTTTTAGACAAATGCTCCAAACCTGGGTTTTCCTCTCTCCCATTCTTTTCTTCC
>CM053586.1:35462686-35474360 GCA_028646515.1 Pseudochirops corinnae
AACATGCATGCCCTGGTGATAGCTCATATCCCCAAGCCAAATTCTTCCATCACTCACGTCCTGCACAGTGAGTACTGTAGGTGGTGCACTTGGGAATTCAAATCACTTCAGAGAGGTGCCAGGTTGCCTCTGGCATGTTGATTTTTTCCAACATGGCTCCCCTTATCAGGAGGGTAGCAGTGTGTGTGTGTGTGTGTGTGTGTGTGTGTGTGTGTGTGTGAAAAGATACACTTCTGCTGGGTTGGATTGGGGGGGGGGGGAGACAAGTGGGAAAGGTAAAAGTCTGGAGTTGTCTAGATGTCCATCCTTCCTTGGGCCATATTTCTTGCCTTCCAAGTTCCTGGGATTATGCTCATAACCATTTATATGTTCCTATATTAAATCATTTACTTAGCATTATATTTTTAAAAATTGGTTATTTTGGTTCACGTCTATGTTAGCTTGATCTTCATTCTCCACTGCCAGCTGCTGGAATTCTGCTACTCAAAGAAATGATGTCATAGATTTAAAGATGGAAGGAACTTTAGAAGCATCCTAATCAAACAGTTCTACATATGAGGAAACAGAGATCCCAAGAGGTTGAATGATTAACCGAAAGTCACATAGGTAGTAAATGGCAGGGGCAGGATTAGAACTTGATTTCTCTTTCTAGTGCCGTTTGCATTGTATCCAACACTTCATCCTAAGTAAATCCTAAGTAAAGCATGGAGGGAATATACATAAAAGAAGTACCCGCACAGATGAAGCTATGAATCTTTGAAGGATTGACATCAATGTGTAGGTCCCTACCCTCTCTTCTGTGATGCAGATCTATCTAGTATGGGGGATCTGGGTCTCTTTATACTGCTTTCTTTCTCCCTTTGGGGGAAATACGTCCCATGACAGGCTAGGTGCACAGGTACAAGGGCAAAAGGCTTCTTAGAAGACCTTTGGAGTGGAGACATGAAAGTGGATGTTCTGTGAATAATAGAATTGTGGTGTTGAGAGACCACCCAAGGTCCTTAAATCCAAACTCCTATTTGCTTCCAAACCAATGGATGAATCTGAGGAGTATACAACTGAGGACTTTGAAAAATCAGTACCTCAAAGAAAACTGAAAAAAAGTAATAGGGAGAAAGTAAAGACCACCAATAACATTTCAGTTCCAGGTAGTTGTCCTGAAAATTGGGATTCCCTATTACATATACTTAGAAGAATGTGAGTCAAGATCAGACTTGATTTCATCAAAGGTCAAAGTGGGAGGCGGTATAAAGGAAGATAAGGAAGCAAGGAGAAGGGACAGAATCTGTTCAGGAAATTTATGTCCAGTTGTAAAATAGGGAAGGAGATGAAAGAATTTGGTACAAACACCCTCCTGCCTGAGACCATGCTTGATTGAGAAAGACTCATGATATCATGGCTAGCTTCTTATATATAGCCTCCCAGTACAATTTGGTGAGCAGGTAAGTAGTGACTAACAGTACACCACAGGTGTAAACACTTACAGAAGGAGACCAGATATTAGACAAGGATCCCTGGATTAAAAGTCTTCTGTGGTAATTGACTAAGCAGGTGAATCTAATCAATTAATCAACAAGAATTTGTTAAGCCACTAGGGGTAGCTAAGTGCTGTAGACCAATGATATTAAACTCAGATTGATGAAGGAGTCACTTAGCCCTACATATGGATCCTTGCAGGGGTATATTAACTTTAAAAACCACATATTAACATCATCTATGTTCTATTGTATTTTTATTTATTTTGGCAAATATTTCTCAATTAAATTTTAACGTTTCTGGTCTAATTCCAGAGCGTTCTGGGCTGCATGGGGAACCAGTGCTTGATCCTTCAGGTGTAGTGGACAGAGCGCTGGACCGGGATGGGGAGACTCCAAAATGCAAATATGGCCTTAGGTAGTTAATAGCTGTGTGGCCCTGGGCAAGTCATTAAACATCTCTCAGTTTCAGTTGCCTTATCTGTAACATGAGGATAATAAAAGAACCTGCCTCCTGGGATTAACTCCCATGAGTAAACATGTATAAGGCTCTTTGTAAGCCTTAAAGTATTACAGAAATGCCAGCTAGTATTAGCTTTATGTGTTCTTCTTATTAAGCACTTACTTTATATGAAATATTATATTAGACCCAATACAAACATGATTTATAATTCCCTCCCCGCACAAGCCTTCTGAGTGACTTTTGAAAGGTGAAGAGACCTGGAAAGGCCTGAAGAAAACATCACCCAGCTGTTCCTGGGTGGCCAAAATCCCAGAGCCATCTGTTGGCTGGCTGGGCAGATTTTACCCCAGTTTGTTCTCTGCTCTGACCTTGAACCCACAGTCTCAACCTCCCAGAAGGCACGTTTTCTTCTTTCCTAAATTAGTCTCCTTATGAATTCTCTTAGGTAACCTTGGTGACTTTGCAATGGAACCTATTACCAAAGAACTCGGGAAAAGTGGACCAAGCTCCTCTGCCTCCTAGCACAGACTGAGCACCTGAACTGGGACTATTGTCCTTTACATGTGTTCTCAGAAGCCAACACGGATTCTGGAACACAGGGGACAGAATATAGAGACAGACAGCATGTTCCTCCATGATGGGGACAATGCAGAGAACTGGACTCAGTCATTTTCCTATATCTCCTTATGCTACAGGGAAATGAAGAAGGAAAGAAGATAATGGCTTGA
Organism: Pseudochirops corinnae; assembly: GCA_028646515.1. Lineage (NCBI taxonomy): Eukaryota > Metazoa > Chordata > Mammalia > Diprotodontia > Pseudocheiridae > Pseudochirops > Pseudochirops corinnae. Next base: position 35,465,353 of record CM053586.1, read on the forward strand.
GGGCAGGAACAGGCTAGGGAAATAAGGAACAAATAGGAGACAACAAGTACCAGGGATTATAAATTTTGTCATCACTTGGTAATTAGAGATGAAGATTTTAATGCCGAGGATTTCACCAAAATGCATATGAGAGAGGAAGTCAACTCCTCACTTAACAGAAAACTTGGGTGTCTGAAGGTCAATCAATCAATCAAACATTTTTAGGCACCTGCTAGGTGTCAAGTCCTGTGCAAAATGTTAGAGATACAAAAGGATGCAAAAGGAACTCTCAATCTAATGGGGGAGTCAGCATGCAAACAGATATAGACAAAGTGAGCTACATAACAGGATAAATCAAAAATAATGACCAGAGGGAAGGCACTGGAATGAAGAGGGGTTGGGAAAGGTTTCCTGTAGAAGGTGGGGCTTTAGTTGAGACTTAAAGGAAACCAGAGAGGTCAATAGTTAGAGTGGAGGAGGGATTCCAGGCATGAAGGACAGTCAGAGAAAATGTCCAAAGTCAAGAGATGGAACATCTTGTTAGTTGGTCGGCTTTCCAGCCAAGAGGCTCCTGTCACTGGATCAAAGAGTAAGGTGCAAAAAGACTGAAAAGGCAGGAGGGATTGGTTTTGAAAGGCTTTGAATGCCAAATAGAGGATTTGATATTTGCTTCTGGGCCACAGGAAGTCATTGTCATTTATTGAGGGCAGCTAGGTGGTACCTTGGATAGAGTATCTGGCCTAGACATCTTCCTGATCAGATCTGGCCTCAGACACTTGTTGGTATGTGACCCTCGGTAAGTCACTTCATGGCTTCAGTTTCCTCATCTGTCAAATGAGCTGGAGAAGGAAATGGCAAACCACTCCAGGATCTTTGCCAAAAACCCCAAGTGAGGTCACAGAGCCAGACATGACAGAAATGATCGAACATAGTTTATTGAGTAGGTTGGGGTGACATGATAATTTTAGTGGCTGAATGGAGAAGTAATTGGAGTGGGTAGAGAACTGAGGCAGGCAGACCCTTCCCCCTCCTCCCCCCACCAAGGTTATTGCAATAGTCTAGATGTGAGGTGATGAGGATCTACACCAGAATGAACGTCAGTGTCAGGAGAGAAGATGGCATATAAAAAGTGAGATGGGCAGACAACAGCTTGGACATGAGGGAGTGAGAAACGCTGAGAATCCAGGATGACATCTAGAATGTCCTAGCCTCGGGGGCTGGAAGAGCAAAGCACAAAGAGCCTTTTGGTGAAAGCTGAGGTACCATAAAGAGTGCTCACTAGTTCAGGTCCCAGAAGAGAAGGGAGAGAACATTGATTCCTTTGCTTTTGTCAAAGCTGCTCTTTTGGATGAAAGGAAGAAATTTGTCCACAGCCCCCAGATCCCTCTCTTATCAACCACTATTGGAACCTCCAGATTGCTTATGCCTTCTGCTGGTGCTGCCACTGCCCCAGCAGGAAGAACTCTGGTGCCTGAGCCTCCTTGGGTCATTGGGAAAGAGGCAGCCATGGCATCTCCCAGAGGTAGAGCTTCAGTCTTTGCTGGAGCTGAGACAACAGCATCCTGTACATCTGGACGGGATATAGCTGGAACCACAGTAGGAAGAGATGGGAGGATGGCATGGGGGTATGGAAGGACAGTTGGAGAGCGGGGCACTTGGGATGGCTTTGGCAAAGGGATTAGCATGACTTCTGGCTTCACTGCTAAGACATTCAGGGAAACTGAAAGATATACACAAGGGGTTAAGGTTCCCACATATCAGCGACTTCCTTACATTTAAATTTGAATTAAGATTCTTAATACATTTTAGTTATGATGAAACAAAATTTTAAAATCTAGGCCCTAGAAATTACAAAAAAAAAAAAACAACCCACCGCAATGGTTACTGTTACTGAAGAATTTATATCCTACTGACTTCATTTGATTCCAATAAATTCTCAATAACTTCAAAGACATTAGCTGTCCCTTCCCCCTTTCATTTCACCAATAACAGAATTAGAGAATTTCCGAGCAAGAAGGGACCTCCTAGATTAAAAAAAAAAAAAAGGATTTCTGTCTACAACGTACCAGAGAAGTGGCCATCTAGCCCTTTTGTGAAGACCTCCAGGGAGGAGGAAGCCACTCCCTCCTGGGACGCCCCCATTCCACCTTGGGATATCCTCACTGTGATTGTTAGGACAGTTCGCAAGTCTAGATTTGCATCGTTTTCACTTCCACCCAGGGCTCACAGTTTTGCCTGAAGGGCTCAAACTGGGGGAGTAAACATTATATTTTTTTGTAAATTCCTCTTCTTTTTGACAATTCTTCAGACATATAAAAATAGCTAATGAGCTCCAGAGCTGAGTTTTCTCTTCTGGAGATTAAATGTCCCTTTTGTTGTTATTCAGTTGTTTTGGTCACTTTGAACTCTTAAGGGTTCTCCTGGCAAAAATATTGGAATGGTTTGTCCTTTCCCTCTACAGCTTATTTGACACATGAGGAAACTGAGGCAAATAGAGTTAAGTGACTTGCCCAGGGTCACAAGTTAATAAATGTCCCTAGTCTCTTCAATTGACCAAACCTTGAGTTCCTTCATCATCCTCCTTACCCTCTGACTACTCTTAAACATGGGTTTTGTTTTGGTTTTTTTGGTGGGGGAAGGGGAACTAGATCTATGATTTCATTGGTATAATGTTCAGGTTTTATCTCTGACACATACTGGTTGTGTGATTCTGGCAAGTTATTTAACCTCCCAATGCCCCAGGAAACTCGCTGAAATTACAAATTGTAGAACAGAGTAGGTGGTGATCTTTGTTGGGAGATGGAGTTGCCCTATCTGGAGTTCCCTGTACCAATGAAGCACAGATCTGGGGGTGGGGGCAAGAGGGGTTTCCTGGCTATTGGTTGTAACTTACAGTCTTAGGGAATTACTTGGGGTACTGAGAGGAGTTGTTTGTTTGTTTGTTTTGAGGATGAAGCACCATTTACTGAGGACAGCAGAATGAGTGCCCTGCAAATGATCAATAATTCCCATTTAAGTTAAATGCCAGCAAGACCTCAAAGCCCAGAGGCCGAGGGCCTTCACCTCTAGTCAGTTGCACTCTTCAGAAGCCACAACTGCATACCGAACATCACAGATCCCTTATCCATGGAGACATCACAAACAAACCAATGAACATGCAGCAGGGATGAGGGTCTGGTCCTCGAGTTTCCCAAAGTCACAAAGGACACCAACCAGGGAAGGAATGGTGACCTGTCTTCTAGGCTCTACCCCCACCATTGCCACTACGGGCTCTGAGGGACCCCACAGACAGCAGAGGGCAAGGGCAGGGTGGACGACTTGGGGGCAGGAGGAAGGTGGAAGGGGACACTGTTTTGGATTCAAATTTAAGGGGAGGAGTGCCAGTTCAGCCCCCCATCTGAGAGTCCAGCTTCCAGTTGGGAAATACTTTCCACTGCCATGGAGGTGACCAAGCCTTTAGTCATTACTCCATACTCCTATGAAAGGAGGATAGTAGAGAACTTCTCCTACAGGCCCCAAACCTACATCAACCATCCACAGAGGTGTTCTTTGCAGCTGCCATTGCCTGACTGGCTCTAGGGGCCTTCCAGGAAACAGAGTACTCCCCTGACTGGGAAGGCACATAGCTTGACCTGGCTCCATAGCTTCCAGCTCTGTTCCACAGGCCCACAATGGGGTCTGAGGTGGCTTGAGACCTCAAAGTCTTGGTCCTGAGACACAAGGACCATTGGTGCACCAGGCCATTCCTATTTCCAATCATCCTTTTGTTCCAAGTGGGAAGAGACTGAACCTATCTCTCCCCACTCCTCCTCCCTCTACACACATCCCTAAAGGTGAGACTCTAGAGTATGACTGGTAGAAAGGAAGGGAGGGGTGGCGCCAGATTCTGGGAAAGGATGAAGGGAGAGAGGGGAAGAAAAGCTTCGGCTAGACAGTCCTAACTCCTCAAGGTCTAGCTGCAGGGACTTAGAGATAAGACCCTGGGGACATAGTAGCAGCCAGGAAGGAAACAGCAGCCCTGAGGAAAGGCTTTGAAGATCTGGATGGTTGCCCACAGACTCATGGTGTTCAAGGATGGGAGACAAGGTGGCACTGTCTGGTTCTGTCCCCTTGGCAAGAAGTAGGCCAAAAACAATCCTCTTTTACTCTCTTGGCCTAGATATCAGCTGTAGGGTCCCAACTCTACACTCACTCACCTGGCAGGCTCCCCCATGATCTGGCAGAAAGAAGGACTCAGTCACCTGACTGCTGAGAGGGGGTTTTTGTTTCCTTTGTTTGGGGTTTTTTTTTTTGAGGTTTTTTTTTAAGTGACTTGCCCAGGGTCACACAGCTTTAGGACTCAGGTCCTCTGGACTCCAGGGTCAGTGCTCTATCCAGTGCCCCACCTGGCTACCCCAACTGAGCACTTAAATGAATTGCCAGTCACATAGCCATTCTGCGTCAGTGGTGTAACTTGAACTTGACCTTCCCAACTCTAAGACCATCTCTCTATCAATATAATTTCTAAATTATGATGCTTGGAACTGCATAAGATAGTCTAGATGTGATGTGAGGCGTGCCCATTGCAGAGGGACTATCATCTCCCTAGTCCTGGAAGCTCCACCTCTACCCTCTCTACCAGAAAAACTCCTCCCTTCTCGATGGTTTTTCTTTTCTTGTCTTGATGTTCTTCCTTCCCAAGTATGTTCCCCTCCCCCAACTTTTAGATTGGGCCTCTTCTCTCTGTCCCATCCTCCAAGATCTTCAGTCTCCTTCTGAAGAAGCAATGGTTTGTTCTCCATCCCACTGCCGCCTTCCTGAGTGGATGACCAGAGATGAGCCCCAAGGAGTCAGATGGACTGAAGAGTCCCAAGAGGCAAGGCCTTTTATACTCTTTGGCATGTAGGCTCTGACCCATTTGTGAGATGACTGATTCTTTCACAATGGGCAGTGGGGCTGATCTTTCACATTCCAAGGGTCAGTACTTGTAGCCCACACATCTTTGAGTTTATAGGAGTTACTCAGCAGAATTAGGTCAGATTCCTATCTTCATTCAGAAAGGCAGGTGATGGATTTCCTAAGATTACATATTCCTTCTCCACATGATTCTCATAGCAATCTAATAGGCAACTCTATCATGCTCCATACTTATAGGGGTGTACCAAAGATGACTTCTAGGAAAAGAAAATTCTTTATCAGAAGAATATCCCAAGACTAAAATATTATGTTCTCTTTCAGAATGAGGATTGTATTATGAAATCACAGACCTAGTTCAGACCAACCTAATATTCTCATTCTCGAGTGGACCAATAATTCTAGGAAGACCATATAGACTCAGTGTGGGGACCTGGGTCGTCTTCCTTACTTGTTCTAGCAGGAAAAATCATCACTAATAATATATCATCAGTGACATTAAGGACGAGTTTACCTTTTACATGCATTGAGATTCAAGGAAACACATTTGTTCCATGCTGGGGACTGAGGGGCGTGCTCACTTTAACTTGCAGCTTGATCCTCTTTGGGAGGATAGGCACAGCAACTGAGAATGCACAAGTCCCCATAATTAAATGTAGAGTCATACCTAAGGCTCTGCAATGGGGCTTTGCCTTAGGGTGCTAACATGCAGGGATGGTGAACTTCATCTCGTTCATACATTCTACAATCTAACCATGAAGATCTTTTTCCTCTCCCTTTCACATAACCCTCCATTCTCCAACTCCAGGACTTTTTTTCTGCCCATTTCCCATACATGGAATGCTCTCCTTACTTAGCTTCCTTTCCTTCCTGGCTTCCTTCAAGACTCAGCTCAAATCCCACCCTTTATAAAAAGGGACCTTCCTGGTGTTCTCCAATTTATAGTGCTTCTTCTCTAAAAATGCCTCCCATTTACATTGTATGTGGTACACACACACACACACACACACACACACATAGTATATGTACTAATCCTATACTCTATATGTATACATGTGGTCACATATGTATGTATGTATATACATGCATATATGCACACATATAGATGTATGTATATATGTGTACACATGTTGTCTGCACATCATCTCTCATATTCAAATGTGAGATCTTTGAGGGCAGACACTATGTTTTTGCTTCTCTTTGTATCCCTAGTGCTTAGCACAATGCCTGTTTGGCACATAGTAGGTACTTATGAAAGTTTCTTGACTAAATGATAGGGAATAGGCATGCATTTATTCAGTAGGAATGGCTAGGGTCCAGGGTGGGTAGCAGGTGCATCCCTTCTCATGCCTGTAGTTATAGCTAGGGAGAGACAAACCCCTGAAATCCTAAGATATTTTTCCATAGAAGCAGTATTATAAATGGTAGTCAGGTTGTTAGAAAAATCTACAAAAGTCTTGGTCAAGTAGCCAAACCATCCACATTTGCAATGAAAAAAGTCATGTTATTCTACTTCATCCTGTTCCTGATAGTGTACTTAGTAAAGAGAAGATTCAGAGAGCTACCTCTTAGATATCTCGTTGTCCAGAGGCAGTACACTATGATAGAAAGACCTGTAGTTAGAAGATGCAAAATTCCAGTCTGGCTCTGACACTTAATAGCTATGGTCAAGTGGGCAAATCGTTTTATTCCCTGAGTCTAATTTTCCTTCTCTGTAAAATGAGTATGATAATTAAATTATCTACTCAAGTGGGGTTGTTGTAAGGAAAGCTCTCTTTAAATATGAGCTGTTACGAGTTCAAATCTCTCATGTTACAGATGAGGAAACTGAGACCCAGAGAACTTAGAAACATATCACTTCACTTTTCTAGGTCTCAGTCTCCTCCTCTCTAAAATGCGTACAATAACAAAAACCAATAAAAATCACATGATTATCTCAATAGATTTAGAAAAAGCTTTTTGACAAAATACAACACATTCCTATTTTAAAAAAATACTAGTAAGCATAGGAATAAATGGAGATTTCCTTAATATGATAAGTAATATTTATGTAAAACCACCAGCAAACATTCTCTATAATGGGATAAGCCAGAAATCTTTTCAAAGGACTTTTGGTGAAAAATGCTATCCACTTTCAGAGAAAGAACTAATGGAGCATGAATGCAGATTGAAACATGCTATTTTTATTATTTTTGGGTTTGGGGGTATGCATTCTCTTTTGCAAAATGGCTAATATGGAAATGTTTTGCATGATTTTACTTGTATACCCTGTATTAAATATCTTGCTTTCTCAAGGAGGGGCTGGGAGAGGAAGGAAGAGAATTTGAAACAATTTTAGAATGAATGTTAAAAAATTTTGATTACATGTAATTCGGGAAAAAATAAAACAAAAATTAGATGTACAAAAATGGGGACAATGATACTTATATTACCTATATCATAAGGATATTCTGATGTTTCCAGGGTTGGAAAGTTGGTCCGATTTTATTTAATTCAGTAAGCATTAATTAAATGCCTCACTCTGCCAGTCACTATGCCAGTCACCGGGGATCCAAATATAAAGTGAAGCTGTGTCTGCCTTCGAAGAGCTTGAATTCTATTGAATAGGAGATGTTCCCAGATAAGTAAATACAGAATACATTTCCCAGGTTTCTGATTCACAATCCAAAAGTTTCCCACTTTATACCCTCTGACTCTCGGAAAACTGTCAGCAACAAAACCCATATATATTCAGTATTTCTGTTGAGTTCTGGGTTAAATAGGTTGGGTTTTGATGCTTGGATTATCTTCTCTCTGATTTTGCCTGCTGAATGCCTACTCAACCTTGCAAGTTCAACTCATGTGGCACTTCCTCCAGGCAGTCTTACTTAATGCCCCCCAGTCAATGACCTTTTACCTCTGGAAGAGGGTGAAGGGGAAGAGAATAAGCATTCATATTTGTTTTACACACCCTTAAGGTACCTCTCATGAAAGAGGGGTTAGAATTCTCTATTACTATGTCTTATTGCATTAGTAATGATAATATTTAGTATTATATAGCCCTTGAAGATTTGCTAAGCATTATATGCATGTTATTTATCTCATTTGATCCTCATAATAATTCTAGGATCTAGGTGCTATTATTATCTTTATTTTTACTGAGGAAGAATCTAAGAATCAGAGAGGTCAAGTGTCTTGCCCTAGGTTACATAGTTAAAAAAGTGTATAAGGCAGGATTCGAACTCTGGTCTTCCTTGACTCCAAATCCAGTGGTCTTAGCCACCACACCACCTAACTGTTAGTGCTATTAGTAGTGGTGGTGTGGATGGTAACTTCAATAACTGTTCACATTTCTGTAGTGCTTTAGGGTTTAGTGAGAGCTTTCTTCACAATATTCTTGTGATGTAGGTAGTGTAAATATTATTATGCCTGTTTTAGAAAGGAAGAGACTGAGGCAAAGAGAAACTAGGACCAAATATAAACTCTTCTGTTTGGCTTTTAAAGCCCTGCACAACCTGGCCCCTTCCTATCTTCTCAATTCTTTTTATATCTGACTCCCCTCCACATACACGGTAATCCAGTCACACTTGTCTCCTTTCATTTCCTTGACTATGACACAATCTCCTGGCCTTGTGCCTTTTCATCGACTATCCTCTGCATCTGAAATGCTCTCCCTCTTCACCTCCACTTCTGGGCTTTCCTCAGCTCTCAGTTCAGAGCTTACTTTCTTCAAGACTGAAGAGGCTTTCCCAAGACATTTTACCCCATGTAGACAGATTGAGGGTAGCAGGAAGAGGGTGAAGGGGAAGAGAATAAGCATCTATGTGGCACCTACTATGTGCTAGGCACTGTGTTGAGAACTTTTTAAAATAAATATTATCTCATTTACTCTTTACTACAAACCTGAAAATTAAGTGCTATTATTATCCCTATTTTATGGCTAAGGAAACTGAGATGAATAAAGGTTAAGTAACTTGCTCAGAGTCACACAGCTAGTAAGTGTCTAAGACTGGATTTGTACTCAGGTCTTCTTGATTATAGACCTGGAGCATCTACTGCACCACCAGCTGCTTCTAATAGATGGATAAGGAAATCTATAGAGATAGACAGATGATACATAAATAGATGATATAAATGAATAGAAGATAGAGCAATAG
>CM053586.1:35474860-35512697 GCA_028646515.1 Pseudochirops corinnae
TGCACCTCCCGCCCAGCTGCCCCCAGGGCACAGCCATGGCTTCAGGCCAGGCTGGTTTCAGTTTGCAGTGCTGATATGGTTCCTCATAGCCGAGCTGACTTTAGTGGGAAGTATCTTTGTGTGAGTTTTGAAGTTCTAGGATTGGTCCAGAGTCCTATTCCACGGGTATTTTGGGTTGGCTATGTGAGAGCTGTGATATGTTGCTGCTGCTACACCGCCATCTTGGCTCCCCACCTCCCCACTGAACATTTGATGGTTGATTCTTGGGAACCATCTGATCTGGTTCCCACAAGTTCCTAATTATATCCGGCCGAAGTCTCTTTTCTAATCTCTGGGTCCACAGCCCCAACTGCATATCAGACATCTCCCAATGGAAATTCTGTAGGCATCTCAAACTCAGTAGTCTAAAACAGAATCCATTTTCTTTCTTACCAAACCTTTTCATCTCCTTACTGTTTGTTCAGGGTGCTGTAAGATTTCCAGTCATACAGGTTCACAGCATCAATTCATCCCTCTCCTATGTCTAATATGTCATATATCTATGTCATAGACCTTCTATGTCTAATCATTTGCCAAGCATTACTGATTTTATCTCCGTTTCTCCCATTGTCACCTTCTTTTTGCTGAGAGGGCAGCTAAGTGGTGCCATAGTGCACAGAACACTGGGTTTGGAATCAGGAAGACTCATCCTCATGAGTTCAAATTCAGCCTCAGATACTTACTAGCTTCGTGGCCCTGAGCAAGTCACTTCACCTTGTTTGTCTCAGTTTCCTCATCTGTAAAATGAGCTTTGGAAGGCAATGGCAAGCTGCTCCAGTATCTTTGACAAAAAAAAAAAAAAACCCAAAGGGGGTCATGAAGAATCAGACAGAACTAAAATGATTTAACAATATCAACTCTACTTAGATGGCTTCTACACAATTTTAGACCCTCCCCACCTCTCTTCCAGACTACCGTAGCAGCCCTCAATCCATTTTCCTATTTCCATTCTCTCTCCTCTTTAATCTGGCCTCTGTGTAGCTACCAAATTGATGCTCCTAAAATTCAAATTTAACCACATCTTCCTATGCTCTCGAGACTCTAATGACTCCCTCTTGCCTCTAGGATAGGACACAAACTCTTCCATGTGTCATTTCACACCTTTCCAGTCTGACTCCAGGTTGCCTTTCCATGATTACTGCATGCTACTCTTTCACACACTCTACATCACAACCAAATTGGCCTGCATGCTGTTCCCTACGTACAAGAGTCTAAATCCTTTTTTCTGGGCCCCATATCTGGAATATTCTTCTTTCCCTTCATTTCCTCCTCACAGGATTACTAGTTTCCTTCAACTCAAGTGGCATCTTCAGCTGGAAGTTTATCTTGACCCTCCCCCCACTTGCTAGTTCCCTCACCTCACATACTTGCATTTGCTTGCATTTAATTTCTTTTGTACTATGTTCTCCCCCCCCCCATACAAATTCATTGATTCAGAAATCGTTTAGTTTTTAACTCCTAGTAGGTGCTTAACAAACGTTGGCTGCTGCTGTTATTGGTGTTTTCAACTGTTCTGCATGCTACCCCCCTCCTCTTTCTTCAGAAATAATCCTTCAACTACCTCAAAATTTTGTAACCTCCAGTATGGACCTTCCCTGAGTGCACTTGGTTTGGTCTAATGGCTCTTTTGGATGTTGTTTTCCTTAATGTCTCTTTCATTTCCTCTTGTAGCACCTCAGAGACCATGAAATGATTGTGTAATACTGTTGCTTCTCTGTCTTTGATGAAGAGTTTGTTAGAGAAGTACCGCAGATCTTTTCCATTTTCATCTCTTTTCTGTTCTCCTTTCCTGTCTGTTTTATTATTGAGAATTAAAAAAAAGAAATGATGAGATCCTAATAAAAACTGATGACACTAAAAGAGTGATTTAAAATTTACAGAACCCTTTACATGTATAACCTCTTTAAATTCTAACAAGAGTTCTGTGAGTAAGTGCCACAGGTATTATTAAGCCCTTTTTATAGTTTATTTAAGGATGCAACTAGGGAGCACAGTAGATAAGAGCCCTTGGTCTGGAATCAAGAAGGCTTATCTTCCTGAGTGCAAATCCAGCCTCAGATACTTACAAGTTGCTTGACCCTGAGCAAGTCATTTAACCCTCTTTGCCTCACTTTTCTCATCTGCAAAATAAACTGGAGAAGGAAATGGCAAACCACCCCAGTATCTGTATCAAGAAAACCCCAAATGGGGTCACAGAGAATTGGACACAACTCAGAAACAATGATGAATATTTCATTTAACTGCTTCAAAAAGTGGTTTGCATCTCATCTCTCTAATGAGTCTATAAACTCCTTGAGGGCAAGGATTATGTTGTAATAGAGACAGTTTAGCATTATGGAAGGAGCAACAACCTGGAAGTCAAAGGCACTGATTTCAAATCTTGGCTCTGCTACTTAGGATTTGTGTGACCATGGGCAAATTACTTTTGCTCTCTGGAGACAGAATTTCCTCACCTCTCCCTGTTTCCTTACCTCAGTTTCCTCACCTGTAAAATGATTTGGTTAGACAGGCTAGTTTCTAAAGTCTTTTCTAGTTCTAAGTTCTGTGATCCTATGTGGTTACTCTATAATTCCAATATAGTCCCACACCTGGCACTTAGTCAATGCGCAAAAAATACCCATTGATTTAAATCAGGCTGATGCAGAGGAAATGTGAGAAGAATCAGGGCTGAGACAAGAAGGCCAGTACTTTAAAAAAATATTTAGTGTTTTATTTTTCCCTAGTTACATGTAAAAACAATTTTTAACATTCATTTTTAAAACTTTGAGTTCCAAATTCTCTCTTTTTCTCCCTCTCACCCCACCTGCATTGAGAAGGCAAGCAATTATATATAGGATATGTAGGTGTAGTCATGCAAAAACATTTCCATAATAGTCATGTTGTGAAAGAAAACATAAACAACAAAAAACCCAACCCCAAACCCCAAGAAAAATAAAGTAAAAAAGTATGCTTCAGTAAATTTTTAAAAGTTATGTATTCAGACACCATCAGTTCTTTCTCTGGGCAGGCATAGCAGTTTTCATCTAAGTCCTTCAGAGTTGTCTTGGATCATTGTGTTGCTGAGAATAGCTAAGTCATTCACAGCTGGTCATCTTACATTATTACTGTTATTTGTACACACTACATTTTACTTTGCTTCAGTTCATGCTAGTATCTTCAGGCTTTTAGAGAGGATCTCACTCATCATTTCCCATAGCGTAATAGTATTCCATCACAATCATATACCACAGCTTGTCCAGCCATTTCCCAAATGATGGGCATTGCCTTAATTTCTAATCTTTGCCTTGAGAAAAAAGCTGCTGTAAATATTTTTGTACATATAGGTCCTTTTACTTTTTGTTTTTTTATCTCTTTTGGAATACAAACCTAGTAGTGGTATTACTGGGTCAAAGGGTATGCATGGTTTTATAGCCCTGGCATAATTCCAGATTGCTAGTCTACAGAATGGTTGAATCAGTTCACAACCCCACCAACTGTGCCTCATTTCCCCCACATTCCTTCCACTGTTTGTCATTTTCCTTTTCTCTCCTATTAGCCAATCTAATAGGTCTGAGGTAGTACCTCAGAATTGTTTTAATTTGCATTTCTGTAATCAATAGTGAGTTAGAGCATTTTTTTCATATGACTATAAATAGCTTTGGTTACTTCATCTGAAAACCGTTCATATATTTTGATCATTTCAATAGTGAGTTAGAGCATTTTTTTCATATGACTATAAATAGCTTTGGTTATGTCATCTGAAAACCGCTCATATATTTTGATCATTTATCAACTGGGAAATGGCTCTTACTTTTATAAATTTGACTCAGTTCTCTATATTTGTGAGAAATGAAAGGCCAATAAATTTCTTCATATACTAGGAACACTGAGCTGAACCCAGGCCTGACTAACAGATACTCCAAGGAAAGATACTGCATTAACAGTTGGGGAGGGAGGTACACTTCCCTCATAGCTTTAGCCCCACCTATTTCTGCACTAGATGAGGCAGTGAGTAGAGTTCTGGGCCTGGAGTCAAGATGACCTGATATCAAATCTGGCCTTAGAAACTTAGTAGCTGTGTGACCTTCATCAAATCACTTAAGTCTGTTTGCCTCAGTTTCCTTATCTATAAAATAAGTAGGTTGGACTCGAATGGTCTCTTTCATCTCTAGTGCCTATGATATATCCATGGCTTGTATTTCTGGACTATACACGGGACAGGTGTGTGTCTCAATGGATAGAGTGCTGGGTCTAGAGTCAGGAAGATCTGAGTTCAAATCTGTTGTCAGATACTTACCAGATGTATAACTCTGGGCAAGTCACTCAACTCAGTTTGCCTCTGTTTCCTCATCTGTAAAATGAGCTGGAGAAGGAAATGGCACTGGAAGGAAATTCCAGTATCTCTGTCAAGAAAACCCAAATGGGGTCACGAAGAATTGGAAAAAATCGAAAATTTCTGCCTGACATCATATGCTCATAGACTTATTTGGGCTGGAAGGGAGTTGAGAGGTCATCTAGTCAAAGCCCATCATTTTATGGATGAGGACACTATAGGTCAAGGAAATAAATCAACTCACTAAAAGTCACTCAGAAGGCAAATGGCCAAGCAAGGGTGCACCCCCAGATCCTTGAGCTCCAAATCCAGTGCTGCTTTTACTGTAGATCACCTTTGGTCCAGCCAAACTGGACTTCTCTCTGCTCCTCATATTTGGCATTCCATCTCTGACTGACTGCCCTTTGCACTGTTCATCCCTCGTGTCTGGAATGAACTCTATCATCACTATTACCCTCCTTCAAGATGTAGCTCCAATGCTACCTCATACATGAATCCTTTCTGATTCATCAAGGACTGTGATTCAATGACATAAATATGATTGCTCCTTTATCTTTAATGAAGAAGAATTTTTAGAGAGATGTATGGAGATCTTTTCCATTTTTTTGGCTCTTTTCTGTTTTCCTTCCAGTTTGTACTATTAGTACAAATTTTAAAAAGAAGAAAAAGATGATAATGAGAAGTCCCCAACTCCATCAAAGCTAGTACCTAATTTCCCTAATTACTTTATATTTATTTTTAAATTTATTCTTTATATAATTATACTTGTTCATGAGAATAGGAATTGCTTCATTCTTTTAAATATTATCCTTCCACAAGGAGATACTTAATAAATGCTTGTTGATTGATTGATTAACTCATACTCCTTTTGTATTCAGAGCCCAGACTAACAGCAGCAGCTTGTAGTTGAAAGAGCCCTAGACTAAGCGAGGACTTAGGACTTGAGTGACTGAAATGACCTCCCACACTTTATATCTCTAGGCCTCAGTTTCCTCCCCCTTTAAAATGAGGGGATTGGACTTCCTGATCTTTGAAGCTCTTTATAGCTTTAAATGTCAGTGAGTCTATAATGAGAAGTGAAGCAGGGGTCTGCGTGAAACATGTACCTTCATAGCAAACAGGATGATTTTGTTCCCATTTTGGCAACAGATGGAGTGCCCAGGGTAAGGAACAGAGAGAAGTCTAGGATGGCTGCCGAATGGTGCACACAGAATAGAGAAAGCTCTGGATTTGTGGCTCAGGGATCTAGGTGTACAACCTGGCTCTCCTGGGTGGAATTTAATATGCATTTAAAAATGAATCATGTAATAGAATTCATTGTTTCATATACAAATCTCTGTTTTTCTTCTTTCCATATTGAAATGGTCATCTTTGCTAAGGATTTCATAGGATCACAGATTCAGAGCTGTAAGGGATACCAGACTTACATCAGACCCCAACTCAGATAGATTAAATGACTTGGTCAGGGTGACACAGCCAGTATGGATCTAAGGCAGAATGAGAACTTAGGTTGTCTTGACTCCAAATCCAGTGCTCCCTCCATTAGAGTGCACTGTAGCACTACATTATTAATAATAAAAATTATTATTGTTACAAAAATTCTATTTCTCTTTGCTATGCCTATATATCTTAACCTACTGCATGTTGTCATTAAATGGTACAAAGCAACATAACAACTAAATAGAAAGGTAATCTTCTTTTGAAATAAGAGCTCTAACACTGGGGCACTTAGAAGAAAAATGATGGGTGTTTTCCTTTCCTTTCTCCTTTTTTTCTAGTCTGTCCTTTCCTTCCTTCTTTCCTCCTTTCTTTTTTCTTTCTCTCTTTCTCTCTCTCTTTCTTTCTTTCTTTCTTCATTCTTCTTTCCTTCTTTCCCTCCTTTTTTCTTTCCTTCCTTCTTTCTTTCCCTTCCTTCCTTCCTTCCTTTCCTCTCTTCCTTCCTTCCTTCCTTCCTTCCCTCCTTCCTTCCTTTCTCTTTCTTTCTTTCTTTCTTTCTTTCTTTCTTTTTTTCTTTCTTTCTTTCTTTCCTTCAGCTAAATCCCCAAGAAGATAGGAAAGACTGACCTTTCCTTCTCCCATTAAATCTTACTTTGTTCCCTAAAGTTCAGGACTGTTCCCCACTGCCCATCCCAGAGAAAAAGCTTCCTGTTGGCCAGCCTTGACTTCTCAGTGACATCTTTGGAGTGGGTGGGGAATAATTGGGGCAGATATGTTCCACCCACACCAAGTGTTTACAGAAGTCTGGGCCAATTAACCAGTGACTAAGGCCCTAGCCCAATGACAGAATAACCAAGAAGCTAGAGCTGTTGATATACCAGCACCTTTCCACCAAAAATTTAAGTTGCTCCCACCAAAGAAAATCAGAGAATCTACTTATTCCCCTCCTAGGGCTGTGAATGCCTTCACCCAAGGGAAAGCATATGTTATAAGATCAGATTATCTAGAAGGGTGGTGGTCAATTCATGTGACTGCAGAACTTCATGGGAGTTCTAGGGAAGAGGTATGAGTTCAGCTCAGCCCCTGACTCACTAGGTGACTTAGGCCTAAAGTCACTTCCTTTCCAGTTGACACCTTGAGGTGTTTAGGGTATCTATTATGGATGATAATAGGTCTTTACCTCCTATGACTAGGGCTCCCTTGTTGGATAAGAAGACACACAGAATTCTAGCTTAGGTCATTCTTATACCCAAAGTGAATTCCATAGAAAATTTAATACCCCTCCAACTTTTCCAAAGGGTGATGTATCAGTAGAATCTACCTTCACCTTCTAATAAAAACCCTTTTCACATCTTCATAAATAGGACTTGCATGGTTCCCTTAACATCTTTGTTTAGTGGTTCAGCCTCTCCCAATTTAGCTAGGCTGATTCTCAGACAGATGGGGCATTGCCCACTGCTGACCTTGGACTTGAAGTCTTTTGAGCTTGTTTGATCCTGCCATATTCAGTATCTGAGTGCCCCAGGTCACCTCCTTGCCAAGATGAAACATTCAAGGAGGATATTAATGGAGGAGAGAATTGAGTGGTTCCTTTTAGTTCATCTCTGGGGGTTCCAGGGAATGAATACATTCCCTTCTCATGTCACAGTTTCATTTGACTCTTGAACAAGAAGGAATCACTTAGTCCAACCTCTGCACTTTTTAACAAGTGAGGAAAATAAGGGTTGAGAGGTCAAGAGATTTTTCTGAGTTAACAAAAATGGTCAGGGGCAATCAAAGACTGGCATACAGGTTTTTCCCAATCTCAGGCCACTCTAGTCTCCTTCTACTATATGCCAGTGTCTCCTCTGATTTTCTTTCCTTGCCCAGGCTAGGAATGTGTTAGGTTGTGCTGTTAAAGCAGAGCCCAAGCAGCCACTTATAGCACCTAGAATAGTGCCTTGCTTTTACTCTAGGCTCCAAAAATGTTTGCTAATTGCTCTGATGATAACTTCACAATTAGTCTGTCTGCTTCTCAGTTCTGCTTAATCTTCCCTCTGAGATTATCTAATTTATTCTGTATCTGTCTGTGTACAGTTGTTGGTGTGTTGTCTCTCTCATTAGTCTCTGAGGTAGGTCCTTGGAAGTAGGAAGTGGTTTTTGTCTTTCTTTGTGTCTCCAGCAATTGAAGAAGTGCCTGACACACAAGAGGTGTTTAATAATTGCTTGTTGACCTCCAGTACCCACCTCTGTGCCTTTGAACAGGTGGTTTTCCATGTATAGAATATGTTCATGATCTCCCATATCACAAGATGCCTAGATGCCTTCAAAGCAAAGTTCAGGTGCACCACTCCACACACTTGCCTGATTCCCCTCCATCCTCACCACCCTGTCTCTCTTGAAATTACCTTCTATTACTCTGCATATGCTTTGTATCATCTGCATGTGTCCATATTTTATCTTCTTAGTACAATATAAGTTCCTGAAGGGCCCAAGCTATTTTGGTTTTGCTTTTACAGCCCTAACACCTAGCAAAGTGACTTGAATATAGTAAGCCTTGAGAAATGCTTAATTAAAACGAGGTTCCATAGGGATTTGGAAGACTTTGGGGAGAAGGAACAGCTCAGGTGCCCATCGAGCCCTTTGTATGTCACCCTTGGAAGAAAAGGAATTTGGAATATGGACAAGTCCCCTATGGACATAGCTACATACAACATAATGCATAGTATTTATTATAAAGGCTTTCCTGAAATGGAAATATATTGCTGTATATTTGGAATCCTCCCATGTTCTGCTGTGCACATCGCAATGCTTTTTGTTTCTTTTCTTATTTTGTATCATTTTAGTTTTAGTATTTAAATTTGTTTCTTTTTTCTTTCCTTATTTTGTATTTAAATTTAAAACAAAAGTTACAAATAAAAAATAGCTATGTAAATATTATTTGGTTAAGGCACAGACAGCTTGTTGTTCTTCAATTGTGTCAGTAGCATCTGACTCTTTGTGACCCCATTTGGGGTGTTCTTAGCAAAGATACTGGAGTGGTTTGCCATTTCCTTCTCCAGATCATTTTACAGATGAGAAACTGAGGCAAACAGGGTTAAGGGACTTGTCCAGGGTCATGCAGCTAGTAAGTGTCTGAGGTTAGATTTGAGCTCATGAAAAGTCTCCCTGACTCTAAGCCTAGCATTCTATGCACTGCACCACCTAGCTTAATCCCTATCTTTTTCATGCAGTCACATTTTCCCTGCCACAGGGTTCTTCTCTACAATGACAAGTTGGTTAAATTGCCAACATTTCTTGGATCTGGAAATGATCTTTGAGCTCTATTTGCTCCACACATCTTACCTACAATTTCACAGATTAGGAAACTGGAGCCTATAGTCTTTAGTTGACTTATCAAAAGACACCCAACTATTTAGTTAAGACATGATGCAGGAAATAATTGCGAAAAAGGATGGACGTGGGGTGAAGATAGCTGTGTTTGAAACAACAGCCTGGGGCAAGTAATTTCCTTAATCTAGACCTCAGTTTTTCCATTTGTAGCATGGAAACAATAACACAGAGACTATCTCACCATGCTGTAGGAAAATCATTTTGTAAACCTTAAAATGCCACTCAGTCAGGAGCTACTATTTGTTGTGAAGGGAAGAAAACATAGGTCTCCGCAAACCAGCCCTCCCATTCCAGGCACACCCAGGGCTTCTCAGGTGCCACTTGTCCAGGCATAATGTCATTAGCTCTGTTTTCGTAATTAAATTTATTTGTTTTTCTAATGCCTCCACTGCCTTAGATGAATCTAACTAGCTGCTATTCCAGACATCTGCATGCTTCTCATTGTAGGAAGATGGTGTAAAAGTCTGTAAGAGATCATTATAGCTCTCACCCAACACCGTGATGCTGAAGCTGGTAGTTCACACACAGGTCTTCTCTGCATTTATCTTCTCCATCCAATATATCATATCTATGGGAACTCAAAGCCATAGACGGTGATGACCCCGGATAGGAGGCTGCCTGGGCTAGGAGCATTCTGAAGCTCACCTCTACTATCTGGATGACTATCTCTCTTCCTAGAAATCTCTACATCTTAACTTGGGCTTCTGACCAGGCCTTTAAGGAACAAGAAGGAGCTTGACCAATACTCATGCTGCTGAAATAACAACAATAATAGGAAAGATAGTCACAATTATGTAAAATTCTCAGGTTTACAAAACTTTACATATTGCTTCTTATTTGATTCCTTCAACAACCCTTCAGAGTAGGAGATCTTATCTCCAGGTAACCGAGAAGGACACTGAAGCCAAGAGAAATTAGATGATTTGCCTAGGGTCACACAGCTAATTAAGTGCTCAAGCTTGGTTTTGGACTCTGGTCTTCCTTCAATGCACCATTCTATCCACTACACGAGTATCTGACTCTCTAAAGGAGGCAACACCTAAGTTTATGCTGTGTCTACCAAACTGCCTCACTCCTGATTGTCCTGAACTCTTGACCCTAAGCTGTTCCTCCTGATTTGGACTCTGGATTGTTAGGGGCTCTCTGATTCCTGGAGACTGATCACTCATTAATAATTGCAACTTGCCTCTGGTGATTTTCAGCATCCCTATTCCAGCTGATCATGGTTGTGACACTCTTCTCATTGGTGCAAAGGTTTTAAAGCTGGAAAGTACCTTTAAGATTGTCTAGCCCAATCACCCTCATTCTGCTAATCTGGGATTGAGTAAAGTTACACATGTAATAGGTTTCAGTGTCCATTTGAATTCATTATAGACCAGTCAAGGAATCCTTGTTACAGAAGGCCAAAGAGAGAAAGAAAGATCCTTTCTACACCAAAGTATTAACAGTATCACTTTAATGTTGCAGCAAAGAATTGGAAACAAAGTAGATGCCCATTGATTTGGAAACAGTTAAATGAATTGTAAAAATGAATGCGATGGTATATTGCTCCCCAAGAAGCAATAAATATGAAGGATTCTGAGAAGCCCATGAAGACTTATTTGAACTGATTTAGAGTAAAGTAAGCAGAACAAGGAAAACAATATTTGCAATGATTATAACAATATAGAGGCATCTAGGCGGTGTGGCGGATAGAGCGATCGAGGGCCCGGCCTGCAGTCAGAAAGACTCATCTTTTTGAGTTCAAATCTATCCTCAGACACTAGCTGTGTGTGACCCTGGGCAAGTCACTTAATCCTGTTTGCCTCAATTTCCTCATCTGTAAAAATGAGCTGGAGAAGGAAATGGCGAACCACTCTAGTATCTCTGCCAAGAAAACTCCAAATGGGGTCACAAAGAGTCAGACAGAACTAAAAGTATCTGAACAACAGCAGTAGGAACTAAAGCTGTTTTCTTCTTTCAACCCTGAGAAATGTCCAGAAGTGTATTTTCCCTCTCTGTTCCCTTAGTTGAGAACACATAGGTCTCAAGTTTTTTTTTTCTTATTTCTTTCTTCATATGTAAAATGAGCCAAAGAGCACTTTCCCTTGCAGGGAGCCTCACCCAGTTGCAAGGACCAAACGAAACACTACAAGCAAAATTCTCTACAGATGTAAATAGGTGTAAGAGCTGTCAGTATTGATATTATTAGCATAGACTTTCCCCAAGAACCTTTCTGTTGGTCCCTCCTTTGGGCTGGATGAGTTTTGCTTCCTGTCCTGCCCTTTGAGGGAGCAATAGTCCACACCCAAGACAGTCATGAGAATCAGAGACTTCTTAGGGGAGCACACCCTTAGTAATCCCAAGTTTCAGGCCTTGTCCTTGCCAGGCCTCCAGTAACTCACTCCAAGCAGGCAAGACCGGGCTGGAGAGATTATGAATGGAATGAGAACAAGGGCTTCCAGAGCATCTATTTTGCCATTTTGAAAATGTAACTGACTTTAAGATGATTGTGCCCCCCAAACAGTGACAAGTATGTAAAGAAATCAGATCAGCTTTGGTCAAGCAAGTATTGGGAAACCAAGATGCAGAAAATTCCCAGTCATGCAAGTGAGAGACTAAGATCATGCCTCCCCTCCTCTTCCTTCCCTCCCCCCACTTCCAGCTCCTAGGATGAAGAAGTCCTCTGGGCTAAACTCCCCTCCCTCCAATTCAAGGTGAGGAACTCTGAACAACAAAGTAGTCCTAAAGCCAGAATTTGAATCCAGCTCTCCAAACTTCACCTCCACCTCAGCCTGCCTCTCTAACTCTCATGCCAAGCACTCTTCACAAGTTCTGAATTCTAGTCTTTTAAATCTATAATACAATAAACATTTATTAAGAATCTATTGTGTGAAGGGCCCTGACTAGGCCCTGGGGAAGACAGAACATTTAGGGAGAAAAGGGCCCCTGCCTTCAAGGAGTTTCTAGTCTAGTGGGGGCAGAAAATGACTATAATATACAATATTATATGATAAGTGAGAGTTAGGTTTTCAACTTCAACCAACATTTATTAACATTAAGCATCTGCTCTGCAGAGAACAGTATGCTAAGCACTAGGGATAGGGAAGATACACACACACACATATATAGGAAAACTTCGGAACCTAATTCACAAGGATACCAGTCTGTAGAGTTGGAAGTCATTTTTCTAGGTTATCTGGTCCAGCTCCATCATGTTACAAAGACAGAAAATGGCCACTGACATCAAGAGATTTGTCCAAGGTCCTAGAGACAGTAACTGACTTGAAATCTAAACCCAGGCCTTTCCTGTGCCAGGTACAACAACATTGTGAAGCAGGTACAATTATTACCTCCATTGTACAGTTAAAGAAACTGAGGCAGACAGAAGTTAAGTGATTGGCCCAGGGGGACATTGCTAATGAAGTGTTTGAGGCAAGATTTGAACTCAGGACGTTTTGACTTTAGGACCATTGCTTTGGTCATCTAGATGTCTTGATGAGAAGAAAATGGGCCCAGAGAAGTTAAACTGCAGGCCCCAAAATCACACAGCTAGCTGTTGAAAAGCTGAGATTTAGCATTCTGACTCAGCTTTTTTTTTTTTTTTGTCTTCTCCCCCAAGAAAACCACCACTGCTGTAGCTATCTTGGTGCTATATGATAGCACTACATGCTTGTGCTCTCTTCTCCCTCTCTTCTATCAGCACCCCTCTTCACCCCCCAAGTGCTGTGGAGCAGAACAGGATTTCATAGATCAAGTGGAGAGTCTTGGAACATTGAAGCTATTGTTCTATAGCTGGAAGAGTCAAGGGCATGGAACCCCAGGTTCTGATTCTAGTTCCTAGAGTCTTTTAAAAAATAATACTAAAAAAAGGCAACTCCCATTTATATTGTACTTTAAGATTTTCAAATTATTTTCTTCATAGAAATCCCAGAGGCAGATAGTATAAATATTATTACCCATATTTTACAGATAAGGAAACTAAGGTTTGTCCAGAGTTACTTGTCCAGAGTTACTAGCCCAACTAGCAAGAGTCCGAGGTAGGATTTGAAAACAGGTCTACTCACTTCAAAAACTAGTTTTGTACTACAGTAGAAATTGCCCCTCATACTAAATCACATCCAGGTTGCTTTTGTAAATAGGCCAGAGATCAAGCACAGAGTAGGGAACAGTCATAACTCATGTGATCCAAAATTTCAGTGAAAGATCTAGATTTAGGATCATAGGACCTGATTTCAAATCCCAACTCTGCTTCTTAGGAATATAGCATCATATTCACTCAATTTCTTTGTCAGTAAAAATGAGGTGGTTGGAATACATGATTTCTGAAGCTAATTCCACTTTTCAAGCCTATGATTCTATGTCCTCCCCACCTTCAAAAGGCAGGTGGTAAAACAAGTTTTCCATGGGAAGTGGAACATGACTGGAGTAGATGAGCCATTAGCAGAAACAACAATAAGTAAACATATTTGTGTGTGTGTGTGTGTGTGTGTGAGACAGACAGACAGATAGACAGACACACAGACAGACAGACAGAGACAGATAGGGAGAAAGACAGACAGAGAGAGGTTCAGTGGTCTCTACTCCATTGATTCTTAAAACTTTTCCCTCTTCCGCTCAGCATTATTCTTTGATGTGAGGAACCTCTGGCATACACACACACGTACATACATATACATACATATACACACATGCAACATACCCATACATTATATATACATGGATTATATGCATATACCTGTATGTGTATGTGTGTATATGTGTGTGTATGTATAAGTATGTGTGTGTATATATGTGTATGTATATATGTATGTGTGTGTGCATGTGTGTGTGTATGTGTATTCCAAGTGGAGTTCCAAGTGGAGTTCCACACAACTGGTGTGATCCTTAGATACTCATGTATCTTACAAGCACAAATTCAATATAATTCTAACAGATCTAGCTGAAACTTGGTGTGCTGCTGCATACTCTTTGAAACCACTGTTTTTAAAAAATGAAATTTATCTTTTTTTATTCTGACATTAAAAAACATCAAATAAAATGAGCATTTTCATGTAGATAGTAGAAGAGAAAAAAAGATTACACATGTAACTGTGAATTTCTATTAAGCACAACTTCTTTTCTTTTTTAATTGCATAATAAACTGTATAATGAATTTTAATTGAATAATAAATTCAATTTCTAATTTTCAAAGCTGTCTTTGTCTATGATTCTTTCTGTCCTTTCAGGTCCTTCTATTTAAAAAAATGTTTCAAAAATGATCTATTCTTCCTTTTTTATTGGTGGGGGGTGCTCTCAGCTCCTACTCCCTCCTATCTCCCATCCTCCATTAAAAAAAGAAAAAAATCACAATGTTTGTGCCAAATATGCATGACCAACAAAGAAAATTCCCACACAAAGTCCTACTGTTTCCAAAAATGCATGTTTCATTCAGCATGTTGAGTCTATCACCTCTCTGTTGGGTAGTGGGTAGCATAGCTCATCATTAGTTTTCTAGAATGTGACTGGTCATTGCACTGATCAAAGTTCTTAGATTTTTCAAAGTTATTTTTCTTTACAATTTTATAATTTTGTTATAGCAGGAACTATTCCCCTGGAAAACCACTGTTATATTTCAGAGTATTTTTACTCTGGCTATTCTAATATCTCTATTTTTTTCCTTTTTTTTTTTGGAGGGGAAGGTAGGGCAGTTGGGGTTAAGTGACTTGCCCAAGGTCACATGGCTATTTTTTGTGTTAAGCGTCTGAGGTAGGATTTGAACTCAGGTCCTCCTGACTCCAGGTCCGGTGCTCTATTCACTGTGCCACCTAGCCACCCTAATATCTCTATTTTTAACTTAATTTTTGTCTTTCATTCACTATTTAGGGTTTTAGAATCACAAATGAGCTAGAAGACAGCCCCTTGGAAATATCAGTTAAATCACCTTGTCCTTCACTTTATAGATGAGGCAGCTGAGTCTCTTAAGGTACATGTCCACTTTCTAGCGTCAGGCAAGAGTTGATGAATTGGACTGAAACTCACATAGCAGTGATGAGAACAATGAAAACCAGAAATAATTAATGAGCCAAAAGCAACCAGTTTAAGCTGCTTAGGGTGAGTTGTTGGACTAAAAATATAATTAGTCATTATCATTTCAGAATGGATAGTTTTGTTCGTTTGTTAAAAAAAAAGAAAAAAAGATACAACCCTAATTTTGAGGGAGTCAGCTCGAGGCAAAATTGTATCCCTGAATCCATCCCTTTTCTGGACTCACATCCTAAGAATTTTCCAGTCAGAAGGTATCTTAGAGAACAACTAACTCAGTTCCTTTATTTTACAGATAAGAAATTTGAGACTCAGAGAGGTTAAGTGTTATTTTTGGAGGTCACATGAGTTACTGGTAGAGACAAGATAAAATCTAGATCACCTGACTCTCTGATAAATATTGAAGCTAATCCCTGCATTTCAGAGAATGTTCCCTTTAGACCAGGGGCTCTTATCCTCATTTCAGGAGGTCAGTGAATCTGACTGGGAAAAAAATGATAACAATATTTATTCTCATTAACCTCTAAATTGAAATTTAACATTTAATGTAATTTATGCATTTAAAAACACTATTCTGGAAATTAATCTATAAGCTTCTTCAGATCACAAAAGGAATCCATGACATGAAAAATGATTAAGAGCCCTCAATTTAGACCAAGCATCTAGGACCAGAGTATGCCCATCCTAATCCCCAACAAGGACAAGTTTGATAAAACCAGCAAGAAGTCAGTCTCAGGGTATTGCTCAGGCATTTCTGCACTCAGACCTTTGAGTATGGTGCACTCTGCTGGTCTATTTGTGTATAGCAAATTTAGTCAGCCAAAGATAGGATTGTAGAATCACAGCTGTGGGACCATTCTCTTCCAACCATACTAGAACAGCAACCCTTTGTACAACATCCCTGACAAGTGATGATCTAGCACTTGCTTGGAAAGGAGAGCAATCTATTTTCCAAATCATCCTATCCCACTTTTGGGCAACTGAGCTCATGACGATTTTGAGTAGGGTCAGTACATAATGTTGGAGAAGGAAATGACAGACCAGTCCAGTATCTTTGCCAAGAAAAACCCATGTAAAAATGTAATTATGTAGAGTGGGATATGACTGAATGATTCAACAACAAGTTCCCTGTCTCTGTTTTTAACTCTAAGGAGTTAAAAGTCTCATTCTGACCTGGTGCTAACACATCACTAAAGACAAATTAGCCAACAGGAATCCGGAAAGGAATTCCTGCCACTCACATTACCATAGTTGGCCCAGGGTATATGAAGTCTCCATTGTACATTACCCTGTCTGATATTCACAATTTCTTTTATTTCTGCCTCAAGGTGTGGATGATAGCTTGGGCTACAAAGGGCTTATTTATTCTAATATTTTTATTATCATCGTCCTATAGTTACTACCAGCTATGGAAAAAACAACAACAAAAGTATTGTCCTAATGACTATTAGTCAAATTAGAGAGAAGATAGTATGTAATTATTTCTAATTTGTGCAGTACAGACAGACAACAAGTACTGTAAGTGTTCAGAGAGAGGGGATGTCTTGTTACTCCAAGTTAAAAGATGGGAAATAAGTGACCTTAAATAGGGGTATGAATAGAGCCAAGAATAGGGTTTGTTCAATAATAGCCCAGGAATGATATGATGAGAGCCTGGACAGGGTAGCAACATTGGAAATGAATGGGAGGAGGTGAATGTGAGACATGCTAGGGATAGAGACTGAATGTCTCCTTTCATTGATATAGAGAGCTTGTAAGGAAGGAAAGTCCCTCTATCAATGCCAGTCAGTACCTTCTCGGCATCGTATAGCCTTTGAGAGTAGCCTATAGCACTGAAAGGCTTAGCGTCCCCACAACAGGGTCGGAAGCAGGCCTTGGACTCAGACATTCCTGACTTTGTGGCCATCTCTCCATCTACTACTCCATGCCGCCTCTTGTGTGACAGATTATAAAGGAAAAAATCAACAGTACTTGGTGAATGATTGGAAGTAAAGAGAGGAATCAAAGACGGCACGGGTGAGTTGAGGATGAGTAAGCATATAGATAATAGTACTAGCTCCTATTAACATAAGGGTATTAAGTTGATAAAACACTTCTCTGAAAACAATCCTCCGAGTGCAGTAGGACAAGTAATTTGAATTTCTATTGGCTGTTATTTAGTTTATTTTGCAACAATTTGTAAATAAACCTGTAAGACTTGGAGAGGCCAAAAAATGACACCCTGACTGTGTCTTCCAGGAAAGCATGACAAAAACTATACTGAAGAGAATCTTTGCTTCCAGCCACAGCAGAGTTACACGTACAGCTGCACGTAAGCACATGCAATGTTCCACAGATCCTCATAGAACATGCCAGAATGTAAACTGAAAAACTTAAAGCAAACCAAAATCAGACTATTCAAAAAGTGTGAGTAGCTGTAGAAAAGGAAAGGGGGGGGGGGGGGAGGCAGCTAGGTGACACAGTGAATAGAGCCCTGGAGTTAGGAGGACCTGAGTTCAAATCCAGCCTCAGACATTTAACACTTACTAGTTTTGTGACCTTGGGCAAGTCACTTAACCCCAATTGCCCTGCCTTCCCCCTCCAAATTGCAAAAAATGCAAAAAATAAAAAATAAATAAATCATTCTATGCGGTCACATATCTTAAGTGAAAACCTTAAGAGAAATTTATTTTTTTCCACTTAAGATCATGTCATTTTTTTGGAGCTATGAGTAATTGGTGATATTCAAAATTAACCATTCACACAAACTTTTGATTTCAGGATACCTTGTAGAAGTGAAACTTTTGAGTTACTTTGCAAGATTTTTTCATGATGTCATTTTAATATTTTTTGTGACACACACAGGATTAAGGTTTTGGTTATGAATTGTTGCTAAAAGAAAAAAGAAGAAGAAAGAGAGAAAGAAAAGAAACTATGGACTAAACTTTGCGCAACAAAATTACAGAATGGAGTGAGAGGAGATGGGCAGTAAGAAATGTTTGATGTAGCCTAATTAAGTATATGAATGAATAATTAAGGAAAGATAATTACAGGATCTTAATAAGAACAGAGGATACAGAAGCATGGGAGAGGTGGTAGAAAGAAGAGATTGAAATGAGAGGAATGCAAAGGGAAAGTCCCACAAAATTTAGTCCACGGTGTTTTGATCCTGCCCCTCCATGGACAACACTCTGCCCAAGAAGAAAGGAAGTTAGAGATCCTGGGCCAACTAGCTCCCCCAAAAGTGGGCAGCTGTGGAGCCAGAGTTGAGATTGCATGGCAAATGGAAAGGGGAATGATCACTGGAAGGAAGGGCAGAAATGGACAATGAAATTTGAGATGTGTTCATTTTTACCCACGGAGCATTGCTTCTATCATCATTTCCCTCATAAATTGATACTTCTAAGAAAAAAGCACATAAAGAAAAGGTGGATGATAAAACCAGACATACAAAGACAATAGTCTAGAACCCCATTAGAAGAGGGAATTTAAAATGGGTTCTTTAAATTTCATTTAGCTCCACATGGAACACAAAGAAGTTAAAAAAGAAATAAATAAGTAAATCATATACTAAAGTATAAAAGTTCAGAATAGAAAGGGAAGAGTGTTAGTGAACAGAACATGGTAAAGAAACACATTTTAAAAAGGCATATTAAAAAAGAAAAAAAACATGCAAAAGAGATTAGAGAGGAGGGAGGATTTTAAACTAATCATTTAACTGATAGGAGAAAAAGAAAGTAAAAATTAGAAAATTAAATTAAAAAATAAAACAGGAATCAATGAAGAAAAATGTCAAAAGTAAGGAAAGAGTTGACTAATAAGAGGAGGAAGAAAGAATGGAAGAGAATCTGTGGGAATATGCCCAACCAATGTGGAAAAAACTAGTTGGAGGGTAAAAGACTTACTTAAAAAAGGAAAGGAAACAGTAAGGAAAATTCTAAATCAAAGTAATACTCGAGACCCAAATGGAGGAAAACTTCAACCTAACTTTCATAACTTTCATTGTGAATGTATTAAACAAACCAAGGGGCAGCTGGATGGCTCGGTGGATAGGGCACCATGTATAGAACCAGAAAGACTCCTCTTCCTGAGTTCAAATCTGGCCTCAGACACTTATTAGCTTTGTGACCATGAGCAAGTCAACCTGATTTTTAAAAAGCTGAAGGGAAATCAAATCAAGAAAATCAAGAAGGAAATCAAAACAAAATCAGAAGAAATAAAAAGAATTATCAGAACTTATTGTGCACATTTGTATATAAATAAGACAGAGAACATACATTAAAAAAATTATATAAAAATATAAAATGTCCAAAATAACAGAACACCAAATGGAAATCTCAAAAAACCCAATCTCAGAAAAAAGAGATAAAATTTTCTATGAAGGCAATACCAAAGGAATCCAGATCAATTGATAGAATTCTCCCAAACCCCTAATTACTTTTAAGACATTTTTTTCAAAATTTGAGAAAGAAAGCACTCTACCAAACTCCTTTTATGAGATATACCAAAGAAATGAAATTAGTGACCAATATAATTAATTAATATTGAGTCAAATTTTTAAAATAAAATCAAAGTCAAAAATAGATTATAACCATTTATATTTTAAAAACCCAATTATATTAAATTTGGATCAAAACATAATTTCCCAAAAGTAGGATTCTGTGGAAAATCTCTAAAGCAAACTTTTGGTTTAACTCATGATTAAGGTCTCCACAAGGGATTAACCCTTCTAGAAAGGTACTCAATGTACAAAGCAGATCAAATATAGGACAACTATTTATTTTCTCCCCTAAAAAAGCATCATAAACAGAAAAACAGAAAAGATTTCTATATGTGTGTCGACATATAGTTAAAAATATGAAATTAATTTTTAACTCCTATTACACTCTCCTAGTAAGTAAAGATTTCCAGAAGACTTATGAGGATGCTGAACAGGTATTTTGCTTTCAATTTGGACCTGCACTGTCCAAGTAACCTCCTCAAGACCCATATCTTCTGGACAGTCAGGTATTTCTGTCCATGGTCATCTTCTCTTCCAAGAATGATACAGTTGTAGAGATTATCTTTGCTGCCATTCAGCATCCAGGATTTCTGATGTCTTGAACTCATGAGGTGAACCCCTAGGCTAGAGACACACCCATCTTAGAAGTGATTTTTGATAGTTTATGCTCAGAGAAAGAAACATAAAGCAGAAAAGGAAGCTAGAGACTCGAACTCCAGCCTCAGGTTCATCTAAGTAAATACTTGTCATTGGTGATAGGCCCTTGCAGGAAGTCCAGAAGAGAGGCTACTTGAGTCCCTTCCAACATGCTCCAAAGACAGAGAGAGGGAGGAAGGGAGGGAGGGAGGGAGGGAGAGAAAGAGAGAGAGACAGAGAGACAGAGAGACAGAGAGACAGAGAGAGACAGAGAGAGACAGAGAGAGAGAGAGAGAGAGAGAGACAGAGAGACAGAGAGAGAGAGAGAGAGAGAGAGAGAGAGAGAGAGAGAGAAAGAGAGAGAGCTCAATGAAACCTTCTGAACAAGAGAATGACATTCAGGGCTCATCATAGATGGATGGATGGATGGATGGATAGATGGATGGATGGATGGAAGGATGGATGAGAGAAAATGTGATATAGTCAATAGAGAGCTGACCTTTGAGTGAGGAAGACTTTGGTTCAAGTCCTGCCTCTCACACGTGCTCATTGCTTGACTATAGGCAAATAATTCGACCTCTCAGTGCTTCAGTCAACTCTCTAAGACTTTCAAGTTGCAGTCAAGTTGCTGATCTACATCAGTGGAAGGACTTTTCAAACTAAGGAATTTCTCACACCCATGAAATCACGGTTCTAAATTCTATCTCATCCCACAAAAAGAAATAATAATAAACATACAGATAAGCATTGCCTATCTGTAATCCAGTGTTAAACTCACTAGACTGTGAGTTTAACTTATTGCACAAATTTATCTTATTGTACAAATTTACTTTGGACTACAATGTGATTACTATAACCTGTTTTCTAAGTAAATTTGCTTATTTGTCCATATGTCAAACTAGAGAACGGAGGCAGCAATTGCTACTCTGGGTACCTCGGGGGAGGAGAGAAGGTGAGAGGGTCTTTACCAGGTCAGTTTATTACAGACTTCAATGGGATAGTATATTTCATATCAGGAAAGTTAAGTGACTTGCCTATGTTCCCTGAAATAGGATTTAAACCCCAGTCCTCCTGATTCTAAGTCTAGCAATCAGCCCTCTCCTCAACGTTTTCTCTCCCCCCAACCAACTATCCCCACTATATCCCACAATCCTCAGCCATACTTCTGGCTTGAAGCCATGGGAATTCATAATTCTGAACAAGGATAAGTGAAAAAACAACAACAAAACCTACAGATGTCTAGGCATAGCCACATAGTTTTACAAATACGAGACACTTACAGAACACCTAACAAAAGTTAGCAAAAAGAGGGCAACATGGACATAGCAGGAAAAGGATATTCAACAAAAATAGAACATTTATTCAACTAAAAGTAGCTTCCCAAGTGTCTGTGTTGGCTGGTCAGAAACTGAAAGCATATCTTCTGATTCCTAGTGGGTTGGCTCTTTTTACTCAGGCCCCCAGGAAGCTACATTAATGGCATAAGTCTTAGTTCCCTGAGCTTATCCCTCAAGGACGATTTCAATACCTTTTAAAGGAAAGATTAGCCTACATGGCAATGATTACTCCTACCACGACTGGCAAAAAAACAAACCAAAACAAAAAAGACCCAAAAACAATGTGGCAGGGGGAGGAATGCATTTGCATTCTTGTTAGAATATAATGTATTTGACCACAGGAACTGTTTTATTTTTTTATTTTGAATTTCCATTGCTTAGCCAAGTCCCATTGCATTGGTCCCATGTGCATATGGATGAATTGTTTTTGACCACCTACTGGGGAGAGTCACTTTCTCTCTTCCAGTCTCCCTCACCTTTGTGGTTACTTTTAGAGAAAGAGAAGGAGAAGGAAGGTAACAAACATTCACATAGCAATTATTATTTCCTCTTTGCAAGAAGTGGATATTTGTGATGATAATGCAAAACAAAACACAAGCCCTTTTGGAAGGGCGCAGGTTTCAAGAAGGATCCTGATAATGCACTCTGATATGTCCATTGTCTGTTGAGTAATCCAATTCAGTTTGAGAAGATTAGTCATCTGGCTGTACAGGAGTTGGAACTCATACAAGATCTTTGGGAAGATTATTAAAAGGGAATCTAAGAATTTGGAATAATAGAGGTTTTCACTAAATTTGATAGAAAATGCAAATGTCCTTTCTTGGAGTCCTTTTTATATACTTTAGTATACTAGGTGAAACTCTGAGACACAAAACTATGTCTCATAATTCAGATTCCTGATCTATAAAATGGAAATAATAATGCACTACTTTCCTCAAAGTTCTTAGAAATGTAACCTGTGATGATGATGATGATGATGATGATGATGATGATGATGATGTCGATGGTACTGGTGGTAGGGTTGGATAACGGACGGTCATTTCAATTGATCCTAGAGTAGGATTCTCAAAGGTACACACCAGTTAAGGATATAAGAGAAAGGTGTCATTGGCAAAGAAGAATGACATGACTACACTAATACCCTAACCCCCTAGCAAACTTCACCTTACACCGGTCTTGAGCTGTGATAGGGCAATAGGAAAGAGAAAGGAAAATATGTGCCAATTCTTCTTGAGTTGACTTTTATCCTCAATCCACTCTTCCTTCATATATGAAATGATTAGGAAAAACTTTCATTTTATTTCTATCCCATTCATTCCTAGCTCCCTTTCCTTTTCTGGTTTCCTTTCCATCTTGACAGTAGCTGATTTCTCCTCCTCTCTGGGAACACAGAACCATTTCATGCCTTTCCCACCAGGGGGAGCCCATGTAACATGAAAACTCAGAAATTCCTCCTTCAACACAACTAGCAAAAAAGTAGAACAAAATTGCCTGAAGGCAACGTTTCTCTTTCTTGTCATCTCTACTTGCCTTCCTTTCAGTGCTCCAAGACTCAAAGCATCTCATAGTTGGAAGTGTCCTAATAGGTCTTCTACTCCAACTCAGTCCTGCACAGAAATCCTTTCTGTTATTCCTACCACAGCCTCTAAAGAGGACAGTGACAGGGAACTCACTACCCTTCCAAAGCAGTCATTGCACTTTCTAGCATTTCTCACTTAGAAAACAACCTGTGCAAACTTGGAAAGGGAAATCGAACCCAGTCTAATGAAGGGGGTACTGTATTGTCCTGGATCTGTTCCTTACAATCTGTGGGACATTAGTCAACTCACTTGCTCTTTCTAGGACTTAGTTTTATCAGTTACATAATGAGTGGGTTGAACTGGACTGGGGTTGTGCTTGAGCTATCTCATCCCAGTCCTGGGGATTGCTAAATTTTTGCTATAAGCCAGGGTTTGGTTTATTGTTTTGTTGATTGCCTAAACTTAAGAAAGTAAGGGAGAAAACATTACAATAGAGGTTAAACTTTTAAAATGTATTGTGAGTATGTTGGGGTATTTTTTTTCCTGAAAAGTTGATTGTCAAATATTTATCAGTCCAATCCTGATCTAAACCCCTGTAATTCTAAATACTACAACTACAATTGTAAGGAAATGTTTTCTTCTATAAAGCCCAAAAGCTCTTCTCTGCGACTTCTAGTCTCTACTCCTTGTCCTGCCCTCTGGGGCTGAGTAAAAATTTCTAATTCCTATTCTATGAAATAGCCTTTGAAATGTTTAGATATAGTTCCCCAATGACTCTTCTTTAAGCTTAGCTGCTCTAGTTTTGACTCCTCTAACCATTCAGGAAATATCTAGCATCATAATATCTATTCCAAAATATAGTGGCCAGAACTAAACAAAATATTCCACATGTGACCAGAGCAGAGAGCAATGGACTCACCAATTTGTTAAGACACCATTTCCTTTAAAGATCATTTCAGTTTTGAGGCTTTCTTGTCACAGAGTCGACTTACATTGAGCTTGCAATCCACTGAAACCTCCAGGCTTTTTCACCTGAGGGGCCAGCCTAGCCATACTTGTACATGCATATATTTTTAAGTCAAAGGGCAGAATTTTACATGAAAGCAATGTGGTATAATGGATGATGGAAATAAATTTGAAAGGACAACAAAAACAAAAACAAAAACAGAAACCTTTGAGCTCCTCTTCTTCTCAATCCAGAATGGCTAGCTCAGTTCACAACTCCACCAACAATGTATTAGTGTTCCAATTTTCCCACATCTTTGCCAGGATTTACAATTTTCCTGTTTTGTCATGTGAGCCAGTCTGACAGGTGAGATGTGGTATGACAGGTGACAGTGTGAGATTGGGAAGTAGTGTATGTAAGGTTTCATATAAATGGTAGCAATTATTATTAATTCGTTCAACCCATACTTTAATAAGAATCCCATTTCCCTATCTAGATGACAATATCCATGAGAATAAGAACTACAAGTTGTACTTCTTTTGTATCATCCAGGGCAACACAGCTGAAGACACAGTAGTCACTTAGGTCACAAAACAAAGAATATTAAGAGAAGAAAGACATTTTAAAGGTTATCTACTTCAACTCCCCATTTTTCGCATGTGAAAACTAAGGCCAAGAGAAGCAAAGTGATCTCACAGAAGCACATAATTTCAGTGTTGGATAGGATAACAAAGTTCATCTAACTCACACATCCATCCCCTTAACATAATTCTAAAGAGTGGTTATCCAGTTCTTTTTTCAAAAAGATTTCCAAGGGAAAGTGGGAAAAATGAGACATTCATATACTGTTGGATGGTGGTAAACTTATTCAACCATTCCATAGAGCAATTTGGAACTATGCCCAAAGGGCTATAAAACCATGCATTTGATTTTAACTTAGCAATACCACTACTATTCTTTATCCCTAAAGAGATTAAAAAAACAAAAAGAAAAGGAACTATAGGTGGCCAAGAATTGGAAATCGAAGGAATGCCCATCAGTTGGGGAATGGATGAACAAATTGTATGGGATTATGATGGAATAACATTGTGCTATAAGAAATGATGAGTAGATGCTCTCAGAAAAACCTGGAAAGACTTATATGAATTGATGGAAAGCTAAACATACTGTGTACAAAGTAACAGCAATATTGTAAGATGATCATCTATGAATGACTTAGCTATTCTCAGCAATACAATGATCCAAGACAACTCTGAAGGATATAAGATGAAAAATGCTAACCATCTCCAGAGAAAGAACTGATGGTGTCTGAATAGAGATTGAAGCATGTTTCTTTTTTTACTTTCTTAATTTTTCTTGATGTCCCTCCCACCCTTGCCCCAGTCTGTGTTCTTTCACAAGATGACTACTATGGACATGTTTTGCTTAACTACACATGTATAACCTATATTGAATTGCTTGCCTTCTCAATGAAGAGTGGGGAAAGGGAGGAAGGGAGAGAATTTGGAACTCAAAGTAGTAAAAATGAATGTTAAAACTTATTTTCACATGTAACTAGGGGAAAACAAAATACTAAAATAACTTACAAAAAGATCTCCAAGGAATGGGAATCCATGACTTTCTCAGGAAGACCATTTCACTTATGGACAGCTATAATTCATAGCTTCATAATTTTTATAGAGTAGTTTTTATTTAAATATTTTATTTTTCCAATTATATGTAAAAACAATTTTTAACATTTATTTTTTTAATTTTGTTTTAAATTCTCTCCCTCACTCCTTTACCTACTTATTGAGAAGGCAAACAATTTGATATAGGTTATACATAGGTAGTCATGTGAAACGTATTTCCATATTAGTCATGTTGTGAAAGAAAACACAGGCCCTCCCCACCAAAAAAAAAACAAAACCAAAACCAAGAAAAATAAAGTTTTTTTTAAAAAAGTATGCTTTGATCTGCATTCAGATTCCATCAGTTCTTTCTCTAGAGGAGGATAACATTTTAAATCTTGAATCCTTGGAATTATATTACATCATTGTATTACTGAGAATAGCTAAATCATTTGCACTTGGTCATCATACAATATTGCTGTTACTATGTACAATATTTTCCTGGTTCTGCTTACTTCACTTTGCATCAGTTCATGTAAGTCTTTCCACAGCTTTCTGGAATTATCCTGCTCATCACATCTTGTAGTACAATAGTATTTCATCATAATCATATACCAGAACTTATTCAGCCATTCCACCACTGATGGACAATTCTTGGCCACCACAAAAAGAGCCCCTATAAATAATTTTTTACAAATAGGTCCTGCTCCCCTACTTTTTTTCAAATCTGTTTGGGATACAAACCTAGTAGAGGTATTGAGGTACAAAAGCGTATGCACAGTTTTATAACCTTTAGAGTATAGTTCCAAATTGCTCTCCAGAATGACTGGATCAGTTCACAACTCCTCCAACAGTGCTTTGGCATCCTAATCTTCCCACATACCTTCCAACATTTATTATTTTCCTTTTATGTGATATTAGCCAATCTGATAGATGTGAAGTAGTACCTCAGAGTTGTTTTAATTTACATTTTTCTAATCAACAGTGATTAAAAGCATTTTTATATGACTATAGATAGTTTTGATTTGTCTGAAAACTTCCTGTTTGTGTCCTTTGACCATTTATTAATTGGGGAATGACTCAGATTCTTATAAATTTGACTCAGTTCTCTACATAGTTGAGAAATGAGTTCTTTATTGGAAAAACCTGCTGCAAATTTTTTCAGTTATTATTACTAACTGCGCATTTCCCTCCATCATATTTTCTCCCTGTTTATCCTTTTCTCTCTTTCTCTCTCTCTCTCTCTCTCTCTCTCTCTCTCTCTCTCTCTCTCTCTCTTTCCTTTCACTTTCTCCCTCCTTGAAACTGTTTTGCTTCTGGCCACTATATCCCCTAATCTATCCTCTATTCTATCAGCCATTCCCCTTCTCTTATCCCCTTCCCCTCCTACTTCCTTATAGGGTAAGACAGATTTCTATATCCAACTTAATGTGTTTTCTATTCCCTCTTTGAGCCAATTCCAATGAGAGTAAAGTTCAAGTGTTGTCTTCCAACTCCTACTCCCATATCGTCCTCCACTATAAAAACTTTTCTGTGTCTCTTCTTTGTAAGATCATTTATCCCACCAGTAGGTGTGACTACCAACAAATTGAGTCCCAGTCAGGGTATCTTGCTAATACATTAAAGGAAGAGGCCACAAAGGGATCCTATTTGTGTCTTTGATACTGTAAGGAAGAGATCACACTTTAATAAGGCACAGGGAGTACAGAGACAGATGGCATGGGGATGTTGAGAGGCCTGGAATGGAAGAGGGAAGAAGACAACATAAGAAAGAGACAGGGAAAGGAGAGGGACATGAAGAGTCATTTATTTAATCCAGATAGGCATTGGAAACACTTGGGCAGCATGGTTTCATGGAAGTTGGAGGAGTGTTTGAGGGATAGGGTTTTGGGGTCACATTCTTATAAGGTTCTAGTGAGGGGAATGGATAAACTGATCCATTCCACTTTAGCATTCATTCATTATCATACTGATGCTATCTCAAAGTTATCAATGCCATTTTAGGGATATCTTATTAGCATAACATTTCTCTAGTTTTACTGTGCATGTCTTTTGCTTATCTGCAGCTTGTAGACCAAGAGCCATTCATTAGGACCTAGTTTTTTTGTTGTTCAGTCATTTCAGTCATGGCCAAATCTTCATGACCCCATTTGGGGTTTTCTTAGCAAAGATATTGAAGTGGTTTGTCATTTCCTTCTCCAGCTCATTTTACACATGAGGAAATGGAGGCAAAGAGATTTAAGTGACTTGCCTAGGGTCACACAGCTAGTAAGTGTCTAAAGGTGGATTTGAACTCAGACTCATAGTCTCTTGATGTGGCCATAATTAATTAGGAAGCAGTTTTGGCAAATGGATTCTATGTTCTTCCTTACACTCTTAGCTCTTATTTTCTTTCCCCTAAACTGGCTACTTACAAACTTAATTTACTATACTAACTTGTAGGGATGGTCATAGGGAGCACCACAAGATAAAATTTCAACATAGTTACCCACTACATTATGCTGGGACCCAGGCCTCAAGAATTTGAAGGATTGCCATGTGGAATTAAGCTTGACCTGTTTGTCCCAAAGGACTGGGACCAGAAGAGGTATATGCAAGTTGTAGAGAAACAATCGGATTCAATGTAAAGATACAAGATCACAATAAGCAGAGAGTTGGGAGGGACCACAGAGGCTGGTCAGCCCAAGCCATGCCTGAAGAAGAATGTCTTCTACTTCCTAACATTTAGGTGAGTTTCCCTTCACTGAAGGGAGATCTTCAATTAGAGATTGGATTATCATTTGTCTAGTATGTTGTAGAGAGGATTTTTCTATTCACTTATAAGTTAGACTGGATGTCCTTTGAGAGCCTTTCCAACTCTGCTTTACTTTACAGCTAAGGACAGAGCACTGGGCTTGAAATCAGGAAGACTCATCTTCCTGAGTTCAAACCTAGCCTCACTTTTACTAGCTGTGTGACCCTGGGCAAGTCACTAATTTGTTTGCCTTAACTCCTCATTGTAAAATGAATTGAAGAATGAAATGGCAAACCACCCCAGTATCTTTGAAGAAAACCCAAAATGGGATCACAAAGAGTTGGACACAATTGAAATATTCAACAACAATTGTTCACAGGAGTGTGCTGATATATGTTTAACAACTGGTTTTCAGGGGAGCATACATAACACATTTTTTTAAAAAATAAGTTTTTATTGATATTTTCTATTTCTTATATCACAATAGTATCCCATATGCCCCTCCTCCCTCAATTCCTCTTCCAGAGAACCATCTCATATGACAAATGGTATTTTTGAAGAGAAAAAAAAAGTAAGCACAACTCATTGATAAATTTTTACAAAGTCTGAAATCATGTGCAATGTATAACAGCTGTGACCTTCCACCTCCATGAAAGTGTAAGCTGGGGATGTCTTCTTGTATCTCTTCATTCAAATCCCTTTTGATTTTTTAAATTTTATTACATTTACTTTTGGTCTTTCAATATGTCACTCTTTAAGCCATTAACATTAGTATAGTTACTGCATATACTGACTGATTTCTTGGCTCTGTTTAATATTTTGTATGCAGAAGGTTTTCAGTTTCAGGTTCCATCTTTTCCTGTTCACACATTATTATGTTCCTTCCCATACTTTACTTCAAACATTTTTAGGTTGGTGCTGTTCCCACTGGCTCTCTTTCCTTTACCCCTGATTCCCTCTTCTTGTCTGATATCCCTTTCCATTTAAGGTTTTGTTTATTAGTTCTTATTTTCTCTCCTGCTTTTATCTGGTTATATATTT
The DNA here is from genome assembly GCA_028646515.1 of Pseudochirops corinnae. Lineage (NCBI taxonomy): Eukaryota > Metazoa > Chordata > Mammalia > Diprotodontia > Pseudocheiridae > Pseudochirops > Pseudochirops corinnae. The sequence goes on from CM053586.1 coordinate 35,504,328, forward strand.
CTTCCTTCTGTTTTCTACTCTCACTCAGTCAAGTAGATTCCCTGTTCCTATCTTCCCTTTTAGCTAGTCCTGTTCCTTAGTTTTTAAATTTATTTTTTGTTTCCTTCTCCCATGATCCTTCGGTTGTCTCTGTGCATTCTGTCTTCTAGTTCAGTATGTTTTGTTTGCATGGCAAGCATGTTTTCTTTTAATGTTATTGTTTCTTGCTTGTTTTCTTCTAGGTTGTCCTTCAGTTTGCATTCCAAAAGTATTATTCTCTCTTTCATTTCTTCGATGAGGCTTACTATTGAAGATTCATTTTTTAAAAATTTCTGTTCATTATTTTTACTATGTAGGACATAAATTCTGTTCTTATATTTCTTATTTCTCTTTTAAAACACTTAGGAATAGCATGTCAGGGTTCCATGTTCTCAAATTCCACAGGGTCCTCTGTCTCATCAAGTAATGGATCACTTCCTATCCCTGCACCCCCACCCCCAGTATTTATTCACAGATGCTTAGACTTGTTTTCTAGAGCTAGAGACCATATTTCCTTCTGTTGTTACTGTTTTTCCTATTGATTTATCTGTTTATGTTTAAGTTTTTAAAAATTTTTTCTTGTTTCTATGGTACTTTTCCTCCCCACTCCCTTAATTTTCTTATTATTCACTTCCTGACTCCTTCCTCTGATTATGGTTGCCTTGCAGGTGGACCTCAAAGCATTTCAATTTCCTCCCATATTGGGCAATGCTTGGTTCACTAGCCTATGCTTGGTTCACTAATGACTCTAGAGTGGTAATTGGCCCCAGTTGGGTGCTGTACTCTTTCTCTCAGGCTTGGTGAAGTGTTCCTGTTACATGCATGGGGAAAGCCTGTGTCATATCTTTGGGTCTGCTAGTACAGCCCTGCTAAGGGTAGTAGTAGTAGTAGTATGGGAGGTAAGGAAGAGGTACAGTGTGTTAATTCCTGGGTGGGTTTTTTAACCTTCTTTTGGCTTCTGGGTGTTCTAAACCATAGAGACAGCTGAAGTTGTTTGATCTTTATCATGTAATTTCTGCTTTAGAGAGGTCCTGGGGATCAGAGAAAATTTCTAGTCTGCTATCTTATTGCTCACATGACCTGGACGTTTACATGCCATACTTTTACCCTTAATCTCCACAAGTAACATTTCTCAATCAATTCCTCAAATCTATGCAATCAATAAATCAAGCCCTGCTTTTTAGCATTTGCTAATTTCCAAGCTATAAATGCTCACACTGAAAATGTAAGAATCCATTCTGTCAAGTCAGTGAGAACTGACTCCAGAATATTCTAAATGTGAGTTCCTCATCACTAGAAGTCTTCAGACTAAAACTAGAGGACCCCAGTTGAGAATGCTATCAAAGAGTCTCTCATTCAGACAGCAATCAAGAGGGTTTAGAATCAAATGATAGTAGAAAAAATGAAGGCACAAATTGTAGATTTCTTTCTCAAAGAGTTTAGCCATAAAAGGCAGGAGACATGTTGGATAATTAGCAGAGATACCTGAATCAAGCAAGGTGGGTTTTTTGTTTTTGTTTGTTTGTTTGTTTGTTTTTCTGGTTAGGGAAGACATGAGCATGTTTGTAGGAATCAAGGAAGGAACTAGTTGACAGATTTGATGAGAAGAAAGAGAATGGCATTTCAGGAGGTGAGAAGATGGGAGAAGGAGTCATGTAGAGGAGTTTGTGATGGCAATGAGAAGGGCCACTTTTTCAGCACAGATGGGAATGAATGAGGAGGTGGGAAGGAAGTTGAGTAATGTGAAATCAGGGGGAGGGGAGAGAAGATCTCTGTGAATGACTTTGACGGGCTCATCTCCCCAGTCTTTAAAATAATTTTCGATACATCCTACAATCAATGCAAGCAATTTTCCCGTGTCTCTCTTCACTTTCCCAGCCAAATTCCCAGAAAAAAGTTAACTGCAATCATTACCTTAGTTTCCTTTCCTCTCACTCCTTAGTCTTTTACAATATGGATTCAGACATCACCACTGAGTTGAAACTACTTTCTCCAAAGTTACCAGAGACTTAACTGATTAATCTGAAGGTCTTTCTTTAAGGCCTCATCCTTTCTGGATGGGGCTGCTCACTAACTATGGGGATCCCCAAAGTTCTCTCCTGTATCCCCTCCTGTCTTCTCTTGTTCCTTCCCTCCCCTCCCCTTCCTTCCCCTCTCCTCCCCTCCCCTCCCCTTCCCTCTTCTCCATACATAATATTTCAGAGTAGAAAGAGGCCATTGTATCACAATTAATGAACTTGGTTCATTCAACTCTTTCCCCAGCAGGAGGCACTTGTGCACTTTGCAAAAGATATTAGGCTCCATAGCAATTGAACCAGTTTCCCTTAGTCATTGACCCTTTCCCTGGATCAGTTGGTAGTCTAGAGGTAGTCTGGAGAGGAATCCCAGGATCATAGATTTAGAACTGGAAAGGATTGTAACGGCTAGGTGACCAAGTGAGTAGAGAGCACCAGCCCTGGAATCAGGAGGACCTGAGTTCAAATTCAGCCTCAGACACTTAACACTTACTAGCCCTGTGACCTTGGGCAAGTCACTTAACCCTAATTGCCCTGCCTTCCCACCACCAAAAAGCAAAAAAAAAAAAAGAACTGGAAGGGATTGAAGAGATCACCTAATCCAAACTCCTCATTTAAAGATGAGGAAACTGAGGCCTACAAAAGTTAAAGGACTTGCTCAAGGTCCCACCACTCATAAGCAGATTTGAATCTAGGACCTTTGACTCCAAATGCAATGCTCTTTCCATTTTACAATAACATGAGGAAGGTAAAAGAGATGGGAGGAAATATCTAAACACCCTGCTTTTGGTTGTCTCTTCAGGGGTGAGGTGTCCAGGATGTACACAATCCAAATCCTTTTCTCCTGCTCCTCTGCTGACTACTCTTAAAAATGACCAAAAAGGGACTTGAGATGAAATTCAAGTCTGGGAAAAGGCTATATTCAGGGAGCTAAAACTTTTGGATTTCAATTAATGGTTACTCTGACTTCCTGAAGTACAAAAATATGACATATAGGATAGAGAACTTGGCTTGAAGCCAGGAAAACAAATTCAGATCCTGTCTCCATACTTACTAGCTTTGTGACCCTGGCAAGTTATGTAATCTTTTCCTGCCAGTTTCCTGATTTGTAAAATGAAGGGGGTGAACTCAGTGACCTCTGAGGTCAATATCCGGTTCTTAATATGTGACCATTTGATCCTTAAGATATTCACTGGAATTAATGACACTATACCATACCCATAATGCCCTTCACCTATAAGAATCAGCAGCTACCACTGAGTTAGGCTACAGAATGGGACTCAGTCCTATCACCTTTTTTTTCCTTTTCTGAAGACTTGAGAGAGTAAAAGATTCACCAAGCATCTCAGTCTAGTTTATAGCTTTAATGGCTATACAATGACCAAAATATAAAAATGGCACTAAGATTTTTGGGACACCCTGTCCATGAGCAAGAAGCTTCCATCTGTCTGTGGGAAATAGAAGCTCTGACTTAAAAGGAAAACTCCTGAATATAGAGGACGGGGGTCACCTAACAAAGCTTTGTCTAGATTCTACTTGTACTGTACCCACACATGTAAAAGGGGGGTGCTCACGTATCATATAAAGCATTACCTCTGCTCTGCTCCTGCCAGAAGATAGAAGTGCTTTCTGTATCATTAAAAGAAAGACACTCCAAATTCTTACCAAGCCAGATAATAAACACATTTGTTAGAATTTGGAGGCCACTGGTTTTGTTTTATCTGAATGCATGAAAGTAATAGGGGTGCAGTTCAAATCTGGCCTGACACTTAACACACTTATTAGCCGTGTGACCTTAAGTCACTTAACCCCAACTGCCCTCCCAAAAACAGCAAAAAAAGAAAAAAAAAGTAATAAACAAGGCCCTTATAGAAATTAAAACAGCTAACAATTTGTCTGAGTTGCCAGATGCTTGTGACTATCTGGTAGGGAGTAGAATAGGAATCTCTCCCTTCTAAACCTCTCCTCTGGGAGAGAGACCAGGAAGTGGATATTTCAACTGCTGGCGGTAGGGTGGGCAAGTAGCTGAGCAGAACTCCTGGACAGGCTGAATCAGTGTCACTTCCTTCTAGCCTCACTACTGACCTACTGCGGTTCCACAATGGGAAGCGACTTATAACAGGTAAAAGAGCTGGTCAGTAGCAGAACTCTGACTTGAAACCAGGATTTCTGGTCCATAATCTTGTGGTCTCTCCACAATTCACAATGCTTTCATGTGGTGAGTTAGGAGTAGAGCCCCCACTAAAACATTTCCTGTCTCTCAGTCTAGTGCTTGGTCTGCCATAACAAACGAGGTAGATTCTAAGTTATACTCCATTTCCAAATCAGTAATTAAGTATATTTTTTCTATCCTCCATTTTTAGGAGAAAAGAAATTTTAAAAATCACCTGATACTTAGAACTTCAGTAACCTCTCCCAGGGCACAGTCTTAGGTCACTGCAGGTTTAAGTCATATGTAATAAAGACATTGCTAGTATATATAGGAATAGTTCTGAGTAATCATAATTTCTACTTGGCATCATGACCCTGAGATTCTGCCAGATCCTGAATCAGCAAAATGTGATTCAATTCAAAATCACAGAATTTACTTAACAAAGGCAGGAAAACTAACTAATCCGTTTAAGAAATGTTAACAGCAATCATTGGTTGAAACAAACAAAAAGGATCTTTAGCTAATCATAAACTCCAACCTGACAAAATATACCATTCTTGCAAATTAACGATAACTGGATTTTGTATTTTTAAGATTTAGAAAGCACTTTGTATACACTGCCTCATTTGCTTCTTATAACAACTTTGTAAGGTATGTAACTACAACAATTATTGCCTTTATTTTATAGATGAGGACAGTGGGGCCAGGAGAATTTGAATTATTTACCCAAAGTCAGAACAACAGAAATAACAGGAAGGAACTTGCCTACTTCACAATAATGCTTAGGGAATTCCTCACTGAAAGACAGATTCATATAGCTCTAGAACTGAATGAGATCTTAGAGACCATAGATAGATAGATAGATAGATAGATAGATAGATAGATAGATAGATAGATATAGATGTAGATATATGTTGCAATCTGTAGCAGACTCCATCACTTCTCAGTTAAGATTTGAGTAGCATGTTCTGTGCCCACAATCCATAACTTCTCTGTCAGTATTTGAATAGTGTGATCAGCCTAGGTCCTATATTATCAGGGTTTTCATTATATTCACTATAGTTCTTAAGTCTTTGTAAGTTGTTTGTCTTTAGAATACCATTGAAAATATAAGATTTTCTCTTGGTTTTGTGTAGTTCTGTCTGCATTAATGCATACAAGTCTTCAAAGGTTTCTCTGAAACTGTTCCTTTCATAATTTGTAACAGCAGAATCAAATTTCATTTTATTCATATACTATGATTTGTTCAGCCATTCACCAGTTGCTGGGAAGCCCCTTAGTTTCCAGTTCTTTGTCATCACAAACAGAACCACTATAAATAATTATTGCATATATAGAACTCTATAAAAAACATCTTTTTGCTGTAGTGGTATCATTGGATTAAAGGATATGCAAATTTTAGTAACTTTTTGAACATGGTTAAAGATTGCTTTCCCAAATGGTTGGACCAATTCATAGCTCTCCAACAATGCATCAATGTACCTATTTTCCCACAATCCTTCCAATGTTTATCATTATCTTATTTGGAAGTTAGTTTTGCTAATCTGATGGTTGTGAAATGAAACTTTAGATTTCATTTTTAATTTGAATTTCTTTAATTATTGATTATTTGAAATATTTTTCATATGGCTGTTGATGGCTTGAATTTCTTCCTCTGAAATTTGTCGGTCCATTGAACATTTATCAATTGGCAAATGGTTCTAATTCTTGTGAATATGAATCAGCTACCTATATATCTTGGAAATGAGACTTCTATCTGAGAAATCTGATGTATTAGTTTTGTTTGATCAAAACCTTTTTGTTTCTACATAATAAAAAATTATTTTATCCTCTGTGTTTCTTTCTATTCATTGCTTGGTCTGAACTCTTCTCATTCACGGATTTGAAAAAAATGATTTCTTCCTTTCTGTTCTAATTTGTTTTTATGATGTCACCTTCATGTCAAAATCATGTCCCAATTTGTGACTTAGCTTGGTATACAGAGTGAAACAATAGATTACAGTTGGGTTTTGCCAGACTGCTTTAAATTTTAATAGCAGTTTTCATTAAATGGTGAGTTCTTATCCAAGTAACTGGGGCCTTTGGTTTCACCAATCACTAGGCTACTTTGTTCATGTATTTCCTTATGTTGCATACCTGATCTGTTCTACTGATGACACCTCTATTTTTAAATTATTATTAAATTATCTTGATGATTATTTCTTTACAACATAATTTGAGATCTGATACTGGTAAGCCATTTCCCCTCCCATTCTTTACATTATTTCTCTTGAAATTCTTAAACTTTTGTTCCCACTTGTGAATTTCATCATTTTTTCTCTCTATAAAATAATCCTTTGGTAGTTTAATTGGTATGGCACTGAATAAGTTCATTAATTTTGATAGTGTTTCTCCCTTTGTCTTATCCATGAGCCGTTATTATTTCTCCAATAATTTAGTTTTGATTTTATTTGCATAAAAAGTTTTTTTATAGTTATAATCAGGTCAGATAAACTGCCAAATATCTTATACATTCTGAAAGTAGTTTAAATAGAATTTCTCAACCTCTTCTTCAGAATTTTGTTAGTAATATAAAGAAATGTTGATGATGTGTTTCTTATTTTATGTCTTGCAACTTTCCTGGATTTTGTTACCTGTTTCATTGAATTTTTAGTCAACTCTCTAGGGTTTTGTAAGTAAACCATCATATCATATTTTAAGTAAACCATCATATCAATTTCATTCAATAATCATCAGACGTCAATCATATCTAGATTTTCTAAAATTCTACTCAGATCTTTAACTTCTTTCTCATTTTTTTGGTTAAATTTGTCTAGCTTTCAAAGCAATACAGTGAGGTCCTTCACTATTAAAGTTTAACTGTCTATTTTCCCCTATAAATCATTTAACTTTTTCTTTAAGAATTTAGATGTTATGCCAACGAATGTATATACACACATATATCTGTGTATATACATACATATACATATGCATATACATATAAATAATTGATATTAATTTATTGTGTATGGCCTCACTCAGGCAAATGTATTTTTCCTTTTTATCTGCTTTAATTAATTCCATTTTTGCAATTGCCTTGTCTAAGATCATGACTGCTACTCCTGCTGTTATTGCTGTTTTGCTTTAGTTGCAGCCTAATAAATTTTGCCCCAGTCCCTTATTTAAACTCTGTGAATCTTTACATTTCAATGTGTTGTATTCTACTTTCTAAAAATTCATTCTGCCATCCTCTTCCATTACATGGGTAATTTTATCCCATTTATAATCATGTTCACTATTTTTTTTGTATTTCCCTCTATCCTTTTATACTTTTTATTCTTTGGGGGGTTGCCCTTTTTTTGTAAAGAAGAGGGTGGTGAGTGAATAGTGCTCTAGAATTGATATAATCTTCTGCTCCACTGCTATTCTTTCTTTCCTTTGTCCAGAGATCAACAGCAGATTCTTACCCTTTTGAATTCTTCTCCCTGATGTTAGAAATTGTTTGTTTAGGAGAAACAACTGATCTAGATTAATTCCTTAATCTGCTCTCCCTGCTATTCTTTCTCTCTCCTTTCTCCTCTTCTTCCCCTTTCCCTGTGGATTAAAATGTAATTGTTTGTATATATTCTTTTCTCCTAGACCTGCTTAGATGAAAGTGAGGTTTAAGTGTCACTCACTTCCTCCTTATTTGTTTAAATAGTCTTCTACTTGCAGGCCCAATTAACTGGGATAATTTTCCCCACCCTTCCTTTCACTTTTCCTCTCTTGTATATGCCTTCTTCCCCACATATACCCCATATATTCTTATTTTAAGATAATCAAAACATATTCCAGTCCATTTATGTTATTTGACTCACTCTATGACCCCCCTCCCCCAGTGATATTAAAGATCTGAAGGATCAGTTGCATCAGTTGTCTGTATTTAGTCCTTTATGGCAACTCATTTGTACTTATCTTTTTATGTTTCTCTTGATGTCTCTGTTGGTATGTCAAAGTTTAAATTTGACTCTGGTCTTTTCATCAGGAATGCTTGGAAGTCTTCTATTTCATTAGAAATTCATTTTTTACCTATAGGATTAGTCTAAGTTTTCTTATTAAGTTATTCTTGCTTGTAAGTCTACATATTTTGTCTTTTGTAATAGCATATTGTGTGTTCACCATTCCTTTAGATTAGTGATGGCTAAATCTTGTATGACTGTGGCTCCT
>CM053586.1:35513197-35546324 GCA_028646515.1 Pseudochirops corinnae
GGACCTGAGTTCTAATGTGGCCTCAGACACTTAACACAAAAACTAGCCATGTGACCTTGGGCAAGTCCCTTAACCCCAATTGCCCTGCCTTCCAGAAAAAAAAAAGCAAAAAAAAAAAGTATTCACCAGATGCTTGCTGTAGGAAGGAAGGAAGGAAAGAAGGAAGGAAGGAAGGAAGGAAGGAAGGAAGGAAGGAAAGAAGGAAGGAAGGAAGGAAGGAAAGGAAGTTACCTCTAAGATATGGCCTTGCCCTTGGTGTTTGTAGCCTAGTTGAAGGTAATAATGTGTACACATGAAAGAAATATGGAAAAATGCAACCTGATTGATATGATTCTTTAAGGGTTTCTAAATGAAATCAAGCTGTGATTTTGCTGCCATAGAGGACTCTCAGTTTGGAATGTAGATAGGCAAGTGCTCTGTAGCTTCAGGACTTACAGAGTGGAGACTGTCCATCTAGTATAGGCATAGAACATTAATAATCACTGGCATTTGTATAGCACTTTAACGTTTGCAAAGCACTTTACATATGCTGTCTTATTGGATCCTTTCAACCACCCTGCGAGTGCGGTGCTATCATTATGTCCATTTTATAAATGAGGAAACTGAGGCAGGCACAGATTGTGCTTGGAGTCACACAGCTAGTAAGAGTCTGACATCAAATTTGAATTTAGGTCTTCCTGACTCTAGGCCCAGCACTCTATCCACTATGGCACATAGCTGCCATAAAGTGATTTGAGGTGACGGGAGGAAGTAGTACCTTAGTATCTGGGTGGGAGGGAGTAAGGAGACTGCATTTAGAAGATGGTACTTTATCTGAAACTTAAAAGAAACTAGAGGTCTTAAGAATCACAGTTATATTTTAAAAAGAAACCATAACAATTAAATGGATACATAGACACATATATACATAAATTTATCTCACAAGAGTTTTGCGAGAATCAATTAAGAAAAGTTATGTAACTTGTTTATATCTACATCTATCTATCTGTAGCTCTACACATACACAATATAAAATCACTATATAGATGCATATGCATGTATATATCTACATCTACATCTACATCTATATCTATATCTATGTCTATGTCTATATATCTATATCCATATATAAATAAGCACCTAATATATGTCAGGCTCTTGTGCTTAGCCCTAGGAATACAAAGAAAGGCAAGAACAATGTCTCTACCCTCAAGGGCACTCTAATGGCTATGGGGGTGGGAGTGACAGTATAGAAATAAATTACTGCATATATGACAGATACAGCATAGAAGGAAGGTAACCTTAGTGACTGGGGGGACTAAGGAAAACTCCAGGGATCTCAACGGAGAGAGAAAAAGAGACAGAGCATGATGGACAGTCAAAGAGAAGGGATGGAGAAGGAAGATGGGGTGGCCTGGGCAAGGAACAGCTGGCAGTCTAGTATTTTGGACAATGAATGGAGGGAAGTAAAGTGGGAGAAGTCAGGAAAGATAGAAATGTTTCCCATTTATGAAGGTCTATTTATGTATGCATATTACATATACATACATAAACACATCTACATAGGTATGTGTAATGTATATTTGTGTATGTATGTATGTGCATATGTGTATACGTGTGTATATATGTATATATATATGTGCATACACACACAGACTTTCAATATCAGGTCACTGGATCCAGATGGCTCTGGAGAAGAAAGTGAGGCTGGTGACATTGTACAGCCCTCCCTCACTTAAATCAAATTCAACTGCAAGTCATGTCCTCATTTCCCTGAGGCCATGATCCTCTTCGAAAATGAAGGACAAACACAGCAACAGCAACCTCCTTCCACCATTTGGGAGAAAAGTTCAAACTTCTTTGAAGTCAATTCCCTTGGCATCTCTTCACTGTCCAAAAGCAGCATGGGATTCTTTGGGGGTTAGTGGATTGGTTCTCTCTCACTGGGCAGATAATGAGGGAGGTGATATTTCAATGGCTACCAAATGGTCACTTGTTAGGTATCTGGTAGAGGAGATTCCTAGTTAGCAATGGTTTGCATTAGGTATTAGAAAGCCATTCCAGCCCCGAGTTCTGTGATTCTTCTGCCCTACATCCCTTATGGGTCACAAGCTCTGTCCTATAGATCTATAGCGGGCAGGTTCTCATCTGAGGTACAGAGGGCTTAAAGCCAGAAAGAATGTTAGACATTACCTGGTCCAACTCCCTCATTTCTTACTGGTGAATAAAAAGAGGCCTGGAATAATGTCAAGAGTTGTGCATTATCACACATCTAAGTAGCACAGTAATGATTCAAACCCAGGCCCTCTGACTCTGAGCTAAGTGCTAAGGTGGACCAGGGTCAAAATCCTAAAGAGGATCTAAGGAGAGTTTCAACTGGACCACACTACAGGAAATTGTTAACCTGCGTTCCTCATGAAATCTCCCCCTCTTTGTATTATCTTCTTTAGAGTAGGGTCCCTTGGAGCCTCCTAGGTCTTCCAGAATGGTCCAAAACCATCTTCCTCAAAAAGTACAGAGGAGAGGCAAATAGGGACTTGAGGACTCAAGTGAGACCATTGTGGATTACTTCACCTTACTGGTAAAATTCAAAGTGGAGCAACCGCTCTTGTGTCTACATTAATATATGCATTCTTTAGAGACAGGGTATTCCCAATGATTAAAGCATCATTTGTAGCTCCAGTCCTCCATGTTTAATGGGCAGGTCAGTAATCCAAATCCCAAAAGCTGGTAGCTCAGTGGAAAGGGCACTGGGCCTCGAATCAGGAAGGTTTAGTCCAAATCTAGTCTCAAACACTTATTAGCTATATAATCCTGGCTGAGTCGTGTAATCTCTTTTTGCCTTGGTTTCCTCAACTATAAATTGGAAATAATAATAATACCTACCTGACAGGGTTTTTATGAGGATCAAATAAGATAATAATTGCAAAAATTACTTAGCACAATTTCTCTAATAAAGGTCTCATTTCTCAAATATATAAGGAACTGAAGCAAATTTATAAAAATAAGAGCCATTCCCAAACTGGTAAATGTACAAAGGATATGAATAGGCAATTCTCAGGCGAAGAAATCAAAACTATCAATCTTCATGTGAGAAAATGCTATAAATCACTATTGTTTACAGAAAGACAAACTGAAACAACTCTGAGGTTCTAGCTCGTACCTATCAGACTGACTAACATGACAGAAAAGGAAAATGGTAAAAACTGGAAGAGATGTGGAAAAACAAGGATACTAATGTACTGTTGGCAGAGTTGTGAACTGGACCAAATATACTGAAGAACAATTTGGAACTATGCTTTAAAAACTATAAAACTGTGCATACCCTTTGGTTCAGCAATACCCCTATTAGGTCTGTATACCAAAGATGTCAAAGAAAAGGGGGAAACGTACGCATATATTTATAGCAGCTCTTTTTGTGATGGCAAAGAATTAGAAAGAGGAGCTGCCCATTAAATGGGGAATGACTGAATAAGTTGCAGCATTTGATTGTGATGAAATACTCTTGGTCTATGAGAAATGATGAGGGGGATGGTTTCAGAAAAATCTGCAAAGATTTGTATGAACTGATGCGGAGTGAAGTGAGCAGAACCAGATCATTGCACATAGTAATAGCAATATTGTAACAGTGAAAAACTATGAAAGACAATGTACTCTGATCAATGAGGCAAGACAATACCAAAGGACAAATGATGAAAGATGCTATCCCCCTCCAGAAAGAACTGATGAACTTTGAGTGCAGATTAAAGCAGACTTAAAAAAATTTTTTTTCTTTATATTTCTTGCTTTTTATTGTTTTATTTTTCTGCAACAAGGCTAATAGGGAAATATGTTTTGCATGCTTTCACATGTATAACTGATATAACATTGCTTGCCTTCTCCATGGGTAAAGGAGAGGTAGAAGAGAGAGAGAATTGAGAACTCCAAATTTAAAAAAAAAGAACAGGAAAAATTAACAATTAAAAAAACAAATCATTAGCACTGTGCCTGGTATATACTAAGTGCTGTATTATCTTCCTAAAGAATGTAGGAAAGACTGTGCAATAAGCCACTGGAAATTCTCTAAGTCCTTGGGAGGATGAACAGTGTCCAATTATATAGATAGCCTCTGTTAGTTCCAATGTGAATTTGTTCCAGGACCAAGCCAATCAGTCAATCTACAAATATTTATGAAATGCTTGTTGTGTTCCAGACAATGTATCAGGGACACAGAGATACAAAGATATAAAAAATGAAACCAGAAAAAAATCTAGAGAATTCACGAGATCATAGATTTGGAGTCAGAAGTAGTCTCAGTGATCATCCAGCTCAATCCCTTCATTTTTCACAAATGAGGAAGTTGAGTCTCAGAAGAGACTTGCTGGAAGCTAGGAAGTGACAGAGCTGGATTAAAACCAAGGTCTCCTGGTTTTAAGCCCAGCATTCTTTCCACCATTCCAAAAAGTGGCTGGAGAAAATTCACTAGGAGCTGTAATCTGATAAGGAAGGGGCCTTGCAAGTTCCAACCCCTTGGAGTAGGAAGTCTGAGGTCCCAAGATCTGCCATCTCTCTCTTAAGAAAAGGTTCTGAGGAACACAGCTTGAAGGCAGAGGAGAGACTTCTGAGAGTTATCAGTGGAGAGCAAGAGCCTTGGACTCAGCTTGACAGTCCCACTGTTTCTGATAGCTCTCCTCTAAGTTTCAGAATCAAGTCAGTTAGACACCCTTGTGACTCCAGCTGGCACAGCCTTTTCACACTGGTCTTATGAGAATAGCCAAGAATTCAGCCCTCAGAGCAGTTGCCTCCCTGAGATGGAGCCGCCACCCCTGGGTGGGGCACAGTATCACAGTGAGGGCAAGGATCCTAGCAAAGGTAAAATGATTAAGTGACTTTGCTCAGGAAGAGTTGCTCACATCTTCACCTCCCATACAAGTAGACCAGGAAAATACCAGAGCTTAGTTCATAAAATGTTCACACCTGCAAAGGCACGGAAATGACCCAGTAAAATGACAAAGATTTGAGAATTTCTTTGTTAATTTCACTTCACACCTTTACTGAGTTCCTGCATTGTGGTTCAGTAGAATTCTGTTCAATTCAGCAAACATTTACTTTTTTTCTTTTTAAAATTAAATTTATTTATTTACTTTTAGTTTACAACATTCAGTTCCACAATTCCTTGAGTTCCAAATTTTCTCCCCCTCCTTCTCCTCCTCCCTCCCCCCACCATGGCGGCATGTAACCCAATACAGATTCTACAAATACCTTCACATTAAATATTGGTCAAGTTGTAAAGAAGAGTTATAACCATGAAGTGGACACTGAGAAAAAAGGAATGAAACAAAACAAAACAGAAAGAGAGCAAGCAGTTTTCAACAATCGTTTATAAAGCCCTTACCATGTGTGAGGTATCTAGAGGGTAAGGACACAGGAAATATGTGGATGATGCTGTGGATAGAATCTGGAGTCAAGAAGGCTCATCTTCCTGAGTTCAAGTCTGACCTGAGACACTTACTATCTGTGTGACCCTGGGCAAATCACTTACCCCCGTTTGCCTCAGTTTCCTCATATGTAAAATGAGCTAGAGAAGGAAATGGCAAACGACTAGAGTATTTTTACTAAGAAAACTCCAAATGGGGTCATGAAAAGTCAGATATGACTGAAACAACTCAAGAACAACAATTGTTTCTTCAGTGAGAGGAAATCTTTCTATTCTGATGATCGGATGATCAGAGCATCATAAATCTAGGTCCAGAAGCAAATCTGGCCAAAAGGCTGTAATTCAAATCTCACATTTGGCAGATGGGGAAGCAGTGGCCAGAGGTAATAACAACCAATGGGGGAGTTTGAACTTGTGTTCTGTGACTACTGGGCTTTTCCTACTATGCCACTCCTGGGGAATTGCCTGAAGCCACTTGAGTCATTTGCTCAGGGTCATATACCTGGTAAGTGTCAGAAATGGAATTTGAACCCAGGCCTCCTTGACTTCAAACCTAGAACTCTTCCTCAACAACATGGCTGCCTCTAGATACAGGTGTTAGAGACACCAGGCTAAAAACAAAACCATTAAGGTGTTTACATGCTGTTGAAAAAATACAACATGCATTCTGAAATAGTAATAGAATGTAGCTTGAGGAGGGAGAGAGAACTAATGATTGGAGAGATCAGAAATGACTTCAGTGAGAAAACTGGACCCGAGCTGAACCTCGGAAGAAGATAAGGATTCAGAGCCACTAATAGCTGTGTGTGGATACCCAAAGATCTAAGAAAGAGGCACCAAATATGTTACTTCTTTTTCTGTCCTTGGTGGGCAAGAGAGCAGCAAAAAGTCTAGGGCTGTGCCCTTTACTCCCTCTCCCAGCCACCAGGGCCTTTTTTCCCAAGCTCCGATAACCATTGCTACATCATTAGATTGTAAGTTCTTTGGGGGCAGGCACTGTCTTTTTTTAATTTGCATCTCTAGCAATTAGCACAGGTGCCTGGCACATTGTTTGTTTGTCCTTCATTCTCAAAGAGGACCATGACAACAGGAAGGTGATAACATGACTTGCAAGTGAATTGAATTTAAGTGAGGGAGGCTGGTGCAAAGTTATCAACTTCACTTTCTTTCCCAGAGCTATTTGGGTCAATTTGGTCAAGCTATAGATCAATAAGAGTGGAGATGGCCCCAGGGCACGTAGTAGGTGTTTGGTAAATGTTTATTGACTATTGACAAATAGGGTCCCGTTCGGAGAACCTCTGAAGTCTGACCTTAGCCCGGAATGCCATGAGGGATTAGGCAGGCAAGGATAAAGGAGCATTTGTCACTACTTTACTTAGTGATCATTAATTAAGACTTTGGAGCTTAATCCTTGGCCTGACAGACTGCTCTTGCCACTATTATTTTATATCCTGTCCTAGGGAGAGTTCAGCTTGTTAGCAACGCCATTAAAATTCTTGAAACACCTCATCAGGTGTTAAGTTAGAAAGGTGGTCCGATTCTCAGCAGCACCTGAGACAATGCTCTCCCTCCTTAATGCTGCCAACTGACTTCCCCAGTTTTCTCTAAGTCCCAACTAAAATCCCACCTTCTACAGGAAGCCTTTCCCAACTCCTTCTTAATTCTAGTGCCTTCCCTTCGTTAATTATTTCTTATTTATCCTGTATAAAGCTTGTTTCAATATATATATATTGCATTTTGTCTCTTCCATTCAAGCTTCTCAAGAACAGGAATTGTCTTTTGCCTTTTTTGTATACCTTTAGCACTCAGCACAGACCTTACACATAGTAGGTGCTTACTAAATGCCTATTTATTGATAGCTGTCAGTGCCAAGATATGAGGTACAAAGCTGGAGGAAGAATACTAAATTTCAGGTAAGTCATAATTCCATTCCCCGTTGGTACTTCCAGGTCCAATAGATTCCATTTGTACAGATTCTGCTCCAATTCAATTTAACCCTATTAATCAAACATTTATTAAGCACCTCTTGTATCCAGAGCACTGAACTATTATTAGGGGACGTACAAATTTCAGGCAAGATGTTGGTTCCTGCTCTCAGAGCCAAGGTTGAATGGGGCTCTGGGAAAGAAGACTCCATCTTCCACCTGTACACTGGGGGAACACAGAGAAGACAAAGAAGACTAAGAGACAGGTTTTGTACTAATAGCCTTTCAATTGTGCTCCCTTGGGCACCATTTAACCACACTACCTTAGCTATGCTGTCAGAAAAATGTTCTCTCCTAACCAGGATCTTTATCTCAATAAAGTGGTACCCTCTACTCGGGAATTACCACTATTATCATTGTCTTTTACTCTGCCATCCAGAAAATGCCTCTCCTCAGTATCCATTCATATCATTTCAAGGCCTAATCAGGAGAATGGAGAAGACTTTCTCAGTGACTGATGCTGAAGAGGGATTCTGGGACAGTATATACCAACCTCTGCCCAATATGGAGGTGCCTGTCTCCTCTAGCCAGGGAGCTAGAACCTATTGTCTCTCTTATGTTATTTTAATATCATGAACTTGCTGGTACAACCTGTTTGTTCTTGGTGTGAAAATTTTACTCAAGCATCAATTTGCCTGCATTTCTGTCTCTGGGTTTCATCACCCTTAGAGTTCGTATATCTCCCAGGGATCCGGCAATCATTAAAGAAAGAGGTGATGATAGAATCTAAGGACCAGAAGAACCCAAGCGTATGTGAAGGTGAAGGCTGAGACCATTATACAAGGAGGAGCCTTGAGGATATGAAATGCAGTCCTTACTTGGCCAGATGGCATAAATGAAAGCTTTGGATATTACGAATGAGTGGAGATGGAGGAATGGAAAGCCCAGAATAGTCTGAATCAAAGCTTAGAAGCAAGAAAGCCAAGGGGGTTGGGAGAATTCCAAGTAATCTAGTTAGACTGGAATGTACTATATTTATAAGAGAATCATAGAAACCTAAATACATAGCTAACCAATTGTGAAAAAGTGGGAAAGTAGGATTTGACTTACACATTTTTTAGATACAACTATGCAGTGAACTCCAAATTATTTGTATGTAGCCAGATTTACCTGAGGCAGATATTTAATCTTAGGCTGCCTCTTCCCTTCTTTGTCCAATATGGAAAATCCATCTCCTCTGCTCCTACTTCACTGGAGAATGTTGAGAGGAAACAAATTAATTTTGATATCAACCAAGGAAAACACAAAAAAATCTGCTGACTCCAAGGGAAAATAGACGATGCTTTCCAAAATCAACTTGAGCAATGTTTAGTATTATTTGTGATACAGATCTCCTACATGAAAGCCAAAAAGCTTGAGGTGGTTTTAAGTTAAGAACACATAATTAAATACAGCATGTCCTAAATAGGTTACCTCTCAGTTCAAAAATCTCCTCACTACTCATTTAAATTAATTTTGGGGCAAGGAAAGGAGTTCTAATTCTAAATTATCATAGAAAAAAAAACAGGATTGAGGGGAGAAAGTTGTTTTCTGGAATTTTGCCAAAGTTGATGTTACCTGGACACTAATTGCCTCCTCCTTGAGGCCTGAAGATAGACATGGAGGTGAGAAAGTACAGTGATTGCTTAAAGGGCAGGAAGTTTTCCAGCTGCAGAGAGAGAAAAGAACAGGGCCAAGGTGGAATCTTAGGGAAGTAGATAACTTTGGATTTTTTTGACTTCTGTATCTCCATTGTCTCTCTAACCTTAGCCATTCCTAGGGGTAGGGGAGTGGTCAGCTAGTTAATCTGGTAGAAGCTGAGAGTCTAGGATGGTGGTTTCAAAATTCAGGATCTAGAATGGCAAAGACAAAGGAGGCAAACTCTGTGGATGCTTCTTTGGGATTAAAGAAACTCACCAGCTAAAGCTCTAATAGCTTCTGATCACACTCTGAGTGATGCAGAAAGGTCTTGCCATAGACTTGGGAGGGGGCTAAAGAGAGTGAAATTGTAAGAGTATCAGAGACTGTAGAGAAATCTTACTCAATGAACCTCTTTGCCCCATTAGGAATTCTAGATGCACATAATTCCATTTTGACTTGAGGGCTGGAGGGTTGTGATTAGAGTCTGAATGATCAAATTACTGAAAAATTACCAAGATTACTCACTAAATTACCAAAAAAAAAAAAAAGTGTTTACGCAAAATAAAAGGTTCTGTGTATATGTTTGGGTGGGGAGGGGAAAGTAAGTATTATTAATGCACATATAAAATTTCCCAAGGTGGGTAATTTGGATTTTGTAGTGCAGATATTTGTGAATATGATTTTTTTTGTCTTTTACTATTTTGATTATTGTATTTCAACCTAATTGGTTTCATTTGTAATGCTACGTATGTTATTTTATGCATTTAAAAACATTCATCTGAGAAGGGATCCACAGGTTTCACCAGACTGCTGAAGGAGTCCATGTCACAAGAAGAGTTAAAAACTCCTGCTATAATCCTAGAAACAATTGAACAAGTTATTGGGGGATGGGGTTGTTGAGAAATGGGGGACGGAGGCATAAATAGGTGTTGGTACATGGTGTAGCCGAAAGGGCAGTAGCCTGGTAGAAGTCAGAAAGCCTGGGCTCCAGTCTTCAAAAGCAACCCATTTCTCTTTTGGATAGCTCTGACAGTCAGGAAATTTCATCTTTCACCAACCTAAATCTGTTTCACTGATCCATTCTTTCATCAAAGTCATATTAAGCTTCTACTGAATGAAGAGATAAAATTTGGATAGGACAAGGTCCTGGACTGCATGGAGTTTACAGTCTTAAAAGCAACATGAGACATAAACAGAAAGTCATGATACATAATATAATAAAGGAATTAGATGTCTGGAAAAAAAGGTTCAAGGAAGAAAGTCATTTACCACTATGGCTCAGCTGCTTCTTCTGCCACCATTTCAGCTCCCTTCTCCTAAAGATGCACAAAATGATATGCCTAGACTCATTTAATCTTCAGACAATTTTATATGGTAGTTACTTCTCCACTCCCACCCTGGCCCCATTAGATGGTAAACTTTTTGCAGGCAAAAATTATGTCTCTCATTCTTAGACCAGATTATCATTCTATCAGCATTTATTAGATACCTGCTATATGCTAGGTATTGTGTGAAGTGCGAAGAACACAAAGACAAAATAGGAAAGGTATGGCAGGGTTTGCATGGGATAAACCTATGAAAAACATGTACAGTTTAATGAGTATACCTAGATAATAAAAATAAAATTAATTACTTCATATTATATATAATGTAAATGTTATATTACATTATATTATACTATATTTATGACATGATATATGATATGATATGATGTGTGATACTATAATAAGTAATAAAAATTTCCTTCTATCAGAAATATAGGAACCAAATAGGGGTCAGGATGGGGTCATTTGGGCTAACTTCCATGAATCAAATGATCCATCTAAATTTCAATCAAACAAATGATTTATTTATTAGAGTTTGTTATTACTTTATTGTTTATTAGTTTGTTAGTATTACATCTGTAGGTTAGAGAACACCACCCATAGAGAAGAAGGACAAATTAGGGAAACAGATTAGAAACCTGACTTCTTGTTTTTGTCCTTTGTTTTTGAAGAAGACCATAGTATCAGGGAAATGATGCCAGAACTAGCAGCTGACTTTGATTTGAGTGAGGGAGGGCTGTGCAAGGTCACCAGCCTCACTTTCTCCTCCAGAGTCCAGTGGCCAGATATTCATCAGGATGACTAGAGATGACCCAGGATGCAATGGGAGCCCCTGGCTCTTTTAGGCTGTAGCCTGAGGCCTGATGTACACTTAATTTAATAGTGGTAAGAGACCTTGATAATCTAGACATCTTTTGGAGTCACTTTCTCCACAAAGCAGAGTGGTTAATAACTTCATGACTTTGCTCTAATGGTTATCTCAAGATGTCCTCCCCTCCTTCACCCTCATCTCACCCAAAGTGGACCTTCTCCTTGCCCAGGCACATCCTTCTACATGTACAAGTGATTCCATTCTCTCCCATCTTCTCTGGTAGATTGCCTTTCTCTCTCTCATGCTCATTCTCTCAGAAATCTTCGTTTGCTCTTCCCATCCACTGGCTGGTTCTCTGCTGTTTACACATGCGCCTATGCCTCCCTCATCCCAAAACAAAACAAAAACCCCTTACTTGATCCAACCTTCCATGGTAGCTATCATCTTTTATCTCTCCTTCCTTTATGGTTAAACTACTTGAAAAGGCATTTACAATCTAAGTCTTCAATTCCTCTCCTCTCTCTTCTAAAGCCTCTGTAATCTGGCATTTGAGCACACCATACAGTTGAAACTGCTCTCTCCAAAGTTACAAATGATCTCTTAATTACCAAATCTAATGGTTTTTTTTTTTTGTTTGTTTGTTTTTTTATCGATCTTCAGACTTCTTAATCTCTCTGCAGCTGTGGATATTGTCAATGACTCTCTTATCATGGACATTCTTCTCTCTCTCTTCATTCTTCTCCTACCTGTCTGATCACTCCTCAGTTTCCTTTGCTAGATTTTTCTCCAGGTCATCACCACTAATTGTGGGTGTCTCCCAAAGTCCTGACAAAGAGAGCAAAGCTAGGCACAGTCTGAAACACAACCTAAATTTTAGAAAAGCAGATTTGAGAGTTCAGAGGAAGAACAGAAAGATTCCCACAGACTAAAATTCTTCAGAAGTCAACCCTGGATGAATGAGTAACTCTCAAGAATAAATTCTAGAGACATAAAGGGAATGAATTCTACTGAGAAGTTAAAATGAGAATGGTCTGAAAAAAAAAAAAGCTGTGAATTTAGATGGAAGTTACCGTCCAACTTAGATTCTCTAAAAGATATATACAGGAGATAGGAGCAAGGATGCTCATAACAGGATGACATTTTTGTTAATGATAAAGGTTTAAATGGCACACTCACCAATTTTGCAAATGATCCAAAGCTGGGTAGGGATAGTTAAAGTTACTAATGTGATCTTGGGCAGCATTGACATGGATTCTAAGAAAGTGATAGCCCTCGTATTCTGACCTGGTCACCACATAAACTGGTTCAGTTCTGGGCTTCACTGTTTAGAAAGACATCAGTGTTCTGGAAGGCATCCAGAGGAGGGTGTGGGAGGGGTCTTGAGACATGTCATAGGAGTTTCAGTTGAAGCAACTGAGAGGATGGTTAGTTAGCCTGGAGAAGAGAAGCCTACTGGGGGGGACCTGATAGCTATGATTCATAGTTTGATGATCTGTCACATGGAAGAAAAATTGGTCCTAGAAGACAGATCCAAGAACAATAGGGAAAAGTTACAAAAAGTCCATTTATACTTGTTATTTAGGAAAAATTTTTTAAAAAATAAAAACTTCCTAAAAATTAGAGTCTGAATGACTCTAATTGAAGTCTTTCCAATTGGAATGATGTTATAATAGAATGAGCTGCCTACTCTTAGAGGATGTACGATTCTCTTCATTGGAGTTCTTTGTTGTTGAGTCATTTCATTCATGTCTGACTCTTTGTGACTCCCTTTGGGATTTTTTTGGCAAAGATACTGGAGTGGTATGCCATTTTTTTTTCCTCTAGATCATTTTAAAGATAAGGAAGTTGAAACAACCAGGGTTAAGTGACTTGCCCAGGGTCGTACAGCTAGCAAGTATCTGAGGCCAGGTTTGAACTCAGGAAGATGATTCTTCCTGAACTCAAGCCTGGTACTCTATCCACTGTGCCACCTACTTGCCAGAGGCTGGATGCTTATTTCTTATATAAGTTATATGGACATTCCTTTTGGGCAGAGGTTAGACTGGATGTCAGCTGAGGTCTCTTCCAACTATGAGATACTGAATTTCTATGAAGCCCATTTAAGTCTTTCTCTGGTGTTTAATTTTGCCATGGAGGTAACTCTGCTTTCTCAAAAATTATACCATCAAAGCCTATATTATTATAAGAAGGCCAAAGGGTCCATGAAATATAAGACGTGAAGAATCCCTGTCCTAGAGGAAGTCTGAAGACTCCAGCCTATGGACATCTTCCATGGGGATTTTCTTCAGTTTGCTCCAAATTAAATTTTATAGCTCATTTTTGTCTCTGAACTGAGGATTCCTGGTCCAAAGCCTGTTCATTTATTCTAAGTCTGTAAGGACAATGAGAGGAAGAGTAAGGGCAACCAAAGCCAGGGGGTGGAGTTTCAACTTGGCAATTCCTATCAAGCGAAAAGGTTATAAATGGAGGCCTAGTGATCTAGCACATGTATATTATCTCCAATGGACTGTCAGAGCCAAATCAAAGAGACTCATCACCATCTGGTTTCAAAATATAAGTGCTTTGGCTATAACCAATCTTTAAGAACATCTCCTCAGTCACAGAGAAGTCATCATTTCACTGGAAGAAAATAGCAGCAATCATTAGATCACAGATCCTTAAAATACTGAAATAAGATGAGGTCTAACATCTGTCAAACCTCTACCACTTTGTGATTCCCATGCCGGCCAGGTGCTATAGTGCAGCAGCTAGTGAAGAGCTTCACTCACAGTCACAGCTGAATCTCTGACTGATGGGAGTGTTCCTTACAAAACACACTCTGACTAGATACAAGCACCGCTCTCTAATTATAGGTCTTGCTTGCATTCTTTATGGCTCCCCCACCTATGAAATACCTTATCTTGAGTCCAGAGGAAGAGTTAGAATTAGTACAATAAATATTCAGCTGGAACCCAATGTTCAGGCATGTTGTCAAAGAGCATGACCCTGATGCTCAACAAAAGGCATGAATGATAGACCTGTTTGGCAGCAGATACTATAAGCTCTTTACGGGCAGGTGTCCAAACCACCCTGCTCCAAGGAAATATCCCGACTATCTAGTTTTTGATGACTGAGGAACCTGGAGCTTTCTATAGACAATAGGTATAACACAAAGGAACCCACTAGAAGAATTCGAAGACAAACCCTCCTCAGGTCAAGACATGGTATCTCCTCCATGCAGTGAATCCTCTGAGCCCGCCTCCTCTCTCTGGTGCCTATGGCTCATTGAGATTTGAACTCTTTCCACTTCTGGCCTTTGTCACCTTGTTTCCTCTCACTTCCATTACAGAATTAGAATACAGGAACAGGCTCCAGGAAGTGTGTGGACCAGGAATCTTCAGTGTTGAGAGACAAATGAGTTGGAGGATTTAGTTTGGACCAGACTGAAGAAGAGCTAGGTTGGGTGCTGTCCATAGGGCTAAGTCTTCAGGTTTTCTCCAGGGCAGGGATTCTTCACCTCTTGTGTCATGGACCACTTTGACAGTCTTGTAAAACTGATGGACAGCTTCTCGTAATAATGTTTTATAAATGCATTAAAAATATATAGGATTACAAAGTAAACCATTTATATTGAAATACAATTATCAAGGGGCATCTAGGAGACAGAGTAGATAGAACACCAAGCCTGGAGTCAGGAAGACCACAGTTTAACTCAGCCTCTGACACTTACTGACTGTGTGACCCTGGGCAAGTCACTTAACCACTCTTTGCCTCAGTTTCCTCATTTGTCAAATGAGCTGGAGAAGGAAATGGCAAACCACTCCAGTATCTTCGTCAAGAAAAGCCCAAATGGGGTCCCAAATAGTCAGATATAACTGAAATGACTGAGCATGGACAACATCACAAAAATTTTTTTTTTTAAACAAGTGCACAGACCAGTGGATAAGCACTTCTGCTCTAAGGTCATTGTGTATAAAAGGCCCTAAGACTTTATCTTATTATCAGATTACAGAACAAGAACTAGACTTTAAAGAATATCTGGTCCAACCCTCTTCATTCTACAAACAAGGAGAGGCTTAAGTGAGGGTTAAGTAGCCGTACTAGTATTCAGACCCTATACCTTGGACTTGAAACTTGGAGTTCTTTCTCTGTCATTCCACATGTTTCTCCAGGACCCCAGAGGGCACCCTTAGCATTTCCCAACATCCTACAGAGAATGCTTGACTCCCTTCAAGTTCCTATAGGGGACACTGAAATCTCTGCCTCAGTTCCTACCAGGGTCCCAAAGACAACACTCACTAGTTTCTCATAGATTCCCGGGAGAACACCAGACTCTTATCTCCTGTTCTTAGAAAGTCTGTCCATAACTCTTTGTTATTGGATTATTGGAGTCTAGTGTCATCTGTAGGACTGGTCATCCCAAACTCCCCTCTTTCTGTCCCTGGAGATTCTAGACAGCCTAATTCCTCTAGAGACAAACCACCTTTGGTTATTGCCTCCAACGTTCAACAGGAAGTGCCTACAATGGCAACAGTATTGGGCCTGAGGGGTTCTAAGATGCTGACTAACATGATTTGAATGAGGTATATTGTGTCATTCCCTGTCTCTAAATCTTCTTGAGGGTGGGGCATGAGAGGAGTACCTATGCTGTAAAGTTGCCAGATAGAATAGGGCACCACCTGGTGTCAAGCTGGACGTGAAACAACCAATCCCTTGGGCAGACAGGCAATGGGCTGTTCACCAGGGCCCCTCCCATCACTCCTGTCCCTAGGTATATGACAGTAGTGGGGAAGACACAGGTATTTGAACGCACTGATCCTTCTAAACAGCCTTCCTGGCTTCCAGTGCTCAGGATAATGGACACTCCTTGAGGGTCGGGACTGTTTCATTTTTTATCTTTGAATCCCTAGCGCTTAGTGCCACATAGTGACTAGAGATCCTCAGCTAGTTTTCAAGGTCTTCCAAGATTTATTATTCCTTGAACCACATATATGTATTAGAGCAGGTGGTAGGAAAGATAATCAAAGGGATAGAAGGTACTAGAAAAAAAAGCCACACACCTTGGCTGGGCCATTCATTAATATTCCAGGCCCAAAATAGCCAATCTTGCTCAGAGTTCATTATCCTGACACCATTTCCTCCTCCTCCTCACATCCAATACTCATTAACTGTGGTATGGAACCAGTTAGAACCTGTTGATCAGGCAGTCCATTATTTACTGTTTACTGATCACCCTGTGTGTCTGACATTGTGATGTTTCCACCCAGATTGCTTTTTCCATTAATTAAAAATTCCTCTCCACCTTGGTCACACAGAGTCAGTGAAGAAACATGTCCCTTAACTGATAGATGAGGAAACAGAGACTGTTAAATGACTTGGTTAAGGTCATAAAGATAGTAAGGGGTAAAGTCAAGATTTGAACCCAGACACCATTACCACCACCACCACCACCACCACCAGCCCCCTCACACCCAAGTCACACCAAATCCAGAGTCCCTTCTAAGGCACAATGTAAACTTGCTTCCAAGTTTACTAGCAGCTTCCAGTCAAGAAATCAGCAAAAGTAGATCACATAAAATACCTAGACAGTATAAAAATATGAGAGTATACCTGCCAAAACAGACACAGGAACTATATGAATATAAACACAGAATACCTTTTATATGGAGTTGGATCTAAATAATTCAAGTAATATCTGTTGTGCATGGGTAGTTAAAGCTAACATGATAAAAAATGATAACTTTACCTAATTTATGTAATACCCTCCAAATTAAATTACTAAAAATTATATTGTTGAATCAGAAAAAATAAAAATAGTTCATTTGGAAGAGCAGAGGGTCAGGAACTTCAAGGAAACCAGGGAAAAAAATGTGAAGGAACCAGATCTAGTGGTGTCAGACCTTAAACCATATTATAAGGTAAGAGCACTGTTGAAGTGTAAAAATGGATAATTT
Source organism: Pseudochirops corinnae (assembly GCA_028646515.1). Taxonomy (NCBI): domain Eukaryota; kingdom Metazoa; phylum Chordata; class Mammalia; order Diprotodontia; family Pseudocheiridae; genus Pseudochirops; species Pseudochirops corinnae. The sequence continues at coordinate 35,530,267 of CM053586.1, forward strand.
TGATTACTATAAATCAAAAGTTTCCTGTATAAATAAACTCTATGTAGCCAAGAATAGTGGGAATGCAGAAAAATTGGGGAAGAAAAACTCTCATAGACAATCTCCCAGATAGAATGTGATCGGGTTGGAATATTGTTGTGGGGCAGGAAATCATGAGCTACTGGATTTAGAAAACTACAGAGAGACTTGGACTTATGAAGGAAGATGCTATCCACCTTCAGAGCAAGAGATGACAAGTGGAAGAAAGCAGCAAAAGTCAGGAATGAAGTGCCTTTGGAGCATCCTCTGCTACCTGGGGGTACTCATTCCTGAAGATGGGATCTTTCACACCAAGGATCTTTCCTAAAATTAGAGGATCTCACAAGCAGAAGGAATTTAGAGATAGCCCTTGCTGATATCAATCTGAGCATCATTCTCCACTCAACTGTCCTCAAGAAGTCACCCAGGCTCTCTCTGAAGACATTACCAACAAACCCTCACCATCTCCACCCCGCCCAGGTGGAAGGATTCCTTATGTTCATCTGAAACCTATTTTCCTGTATAACCTCCACACACTGGTCCCGATTTGCTTCTCTGGGGCCAAGCAGGATTAGACCAGTATTTCTTCCAGAGGGCCTCCTTTCAAATTTTTAAACTGTTAATCTACCTCCAATGCATGTCTTTTCTTATGTGGGTTAAATATTCCCAGTTTCTTTGAGTGATTCTAGTAAGATATAGTAGATTTAGAATGGTCTTGACAGGATTATAGTACTCTACATTTCCCAGATCGAGGCAACACTTAAAAAAATGGCTCCCTCATTCCAAGTGAGAGAGATTCTTCCCCCAAAACTGCCTTTCCTGGCCCTCTTAATGCTGAGAATCCCTGTTTTCTTTGAGGAGGATTTCCCAGTGTTTATGCCACATATAGGCTGGAGTGTCCTTTTATTTGAGGCTGACATGATTTCTCCACAAGTTCATTTCTCCCTATCAGGGTTTTCTTCTGTGCCAAGGGAAATGTCAGGATGGGAGAAAGATTAAACCGCCAGGATTAGGTGTAGTAACACTTGGCATCTTGGCACACACTTACCCACCCCACCCTGTGGCAAGATCAAAGTAGGATTCCATCACAATCCCCTACCAGCTTGTGTAACTCACACAGCTGATACAATTGAGAGGCAACGTGTCAGGGGCATACCACACGTCCTCTCACTCCACCTGTCTGTTTGTTAGTGTGACAGGTTAGGGTGGAGGATGCCTGGAATTCTTTGAAAAGTCTACTACTGCCAGCTTGCCAGGTGCTCGTGAGAACAAAGGAGGTCCATCTGGGTGGCCTAACATCTACCTTTACTGGGCTCTTCTGTCTCCGGGCAGGGTTTTAGGAAGCATGCTCAGTGGCTTATCATGTAGGTGGAAACCTTTCAAAGAAAGTAAGATGGAAAAACCTTCCTAACTTTTCCCCCTCCCCCTCCATTTAACCCCCTCTGGAAACTTACGCCTTGACTTTTCCTGGAGATTACCAACGATTGGCACAATATATTAATTCACCAAAGACCTGATCTTTTCTCCACGCACATCTTGCTTTCAAAGCGGTGGATTGAGAGTGGAAGGATTTATGTGACGATACTATTCCAACCGTGGCAAACCCTGACCAGAATGGAATAAAGGTCAAAACATCATTCCATAGCCTTTTCTTCCCCTTCCTCTCTCTCCATGAGTTTCTATATAGTTATCAGCAATCAGGAACACCTGAAGAATTGATGAGAGCTATTGAAGCAAGAGAAAAGTATATAACACTTCTATTCCCTTTCAGAAAGCAGGATTTAGTCAGGAATGATTGGAGTGAAAAGTATTAGGGAAGTGGAAAAAGTAACTGGCCCTGGAGTCAAGAGGAGCTGCCTGAGTTCAAACCTCAGATACACGTACTAGTTGTTTGACCCTGGGCAAGTCACTTAACCCTAATTGCCTCCAAGAAAGAAAGATGGAAGGAAAGAAGGAAGGAAGGAAGGAAGGAAGAAAGGAGGGAAGGAAGGAGGGAAGAAAGGAGGGAAGGAGGGAAGAAAGGAGGGAAGGAGGGAAGAAAGGAGGGAAGGAACAAAGGAGTGAAAAAAAGAGAGAAAGGTGTTGGGGATTTGGAGTTAGAAGATTTCCTTTTGGCTGCACAACCTTACTGGGCCTCCAGTGTCTCAAAGGTAAAATGAGAGCATAGGCCTACATGGCCTCTTAGGTCCACTGCAGCTCTAACTGAGTCCTTCCAATGATTTCCCCAATAAGGTCAGATTGTCGCTCACTATTGCTTACAGCTATTAGAAATGATCCTGAGAGAAGATAATGCATTGGTGGGCAGGGGGAATGAGATGTGTAAAGGAATAAAACACTTGAGTAAATAGAAAATTTCCTGATTCATAGGTTAGACAGTGGGTGTTCATTTAATAGAAGGTACAAGCTCTTCAGTTACTTTACATATGCAGCATAGCCACTTAAAGGAGGGAAAGGAGAAATGTTTATCTCAGGGGTGGTGGTTTACGGAGGATTATTCGGAAACTACTTCTGGCTTCTCCTTGAGAATCACCTGTTCTAGGTAGTGTAGATAGGAAATTTCAATAATCAATCAATATTTATTAAGTGACCAGGCTCTGTGCTATAAGAAACCCTACCTGTCTTTCTATGGGGCTCACAATTCCTATGCATATAGGATAATAGATGTAGAGTTCGGAAGGACCCTAGAGACTGTCTAGTTCAATTTCTTCACTTTACAGATAAGGAAACTGAGGCATAGAGAGGTTAAGTGACTCGCCCATTGTCCCAACATTACCCATTGTTGAATTTGAACCTAGGCCTTATGACTCCAAGTCTAGTGCCCCATCCATGAGATCACAGCTGCCTCTCTGATCAGGTCACTGCCTTGCTCACAAACCTTCTGTGTCTTCCTTTCAACTACAGGATAAATTACAAACTCTTTGGGTTGGTATTTAAGGCCCTTAACAGTCTGGCCCCAACCTACCTTTCCAACCTGATTTCACATTTCTTCTCTTCACATGCTCTATACTCTTGCCAATCTGGACTATTAGCTGTACCCTGAACTATACATTCTCGGCCACCTCTGTGCATTTGCACAAGCTGTCTTCCATGCCTACTCTCCCCTCATCTGTATCTTTCAAAATCCTTAAAATTCTTCAAGGCACAGGTCCTGTGCCACTTCATCTGTAAAGATTTCCCTCTCCTTATCTTCCCAGTTATTAGCATTCTTTCAATTCATTTAAATTAAATTCAACAAATATTTACTAAGCTTACTGATTCTACCTTCACAACACATCTCACATCTGTCCCCTTTTCTCTATTCTACTCACCACTTTGGCTCATGCTTTATTTCTGGGCAAAAGTCTCCTAATTGGCCTCCTCATAGTCTATCTCTTCTTTCTCTGATCCCTTATCCACACAGTGGCCAAATTGATTTTCCTACTGTGTTAGTCTTAGAAAGCCCTTTGCAATTTGGCTCCAGCCTATGTCTCCTATCTTATTACACGTATTCCTTCATGCATTCTATCTTCTAACCAAACTGACCTACTTGTTCCTCCCCATACGTGCCCCTCCATCTCCCATCTCTTTGCCATTCACCATGCTTGGAGTATATCCCCTTTTAATCTTTGCATCATGAAATCCTTAACTTCCTTCAAGGCTCAGCCCAAGTTCCCCTACCTACAGGAAGCAAACCTGTCTTGAACGTCTCCAGCTTCCATATCTCCACCCAGCAATTACTGTCTACTCTGTTTATATTTTATATTTAATTTTCTGCATCCATATGATTTCCTTCATTAGAATCTAAGCTTCTTGACAGCAGACACTGCTTAATTTTCTTGTTTTCATATTCCCTCTACTTGGCACATTACTTGCCAGATATGACATTCCTTCCATGAATATTATTGAATGCCATATATATAAGTCAGCTATTGTTCAATTCTTTTAGACACGTCTGACTGTTCATGACCCCATTTGGGGTTTTCTTAAGAAACTGGAATGGTTTCCCACTGTCTTCTCCAGCTCATTTGACAGATGAGAAAACTGAAGCAAACAGGGTTAAGTGACTGCCCAGGGACACACTGCTAGTAAGTGTCTGAGGCCAGTTTTGAATTCATGAAGATAAGTCTTCCTGACTCCAAGCCTGGCACTCTGTGCACTGTGGTGCCACCTAGCTGCTTCATGAAATACCTAAAACACATAAAGTTGGACATGCAGACCTAGAATTCAGGTGACTAGGGCCAGATGCATAGATCTGGGAATCATTTGCATCTATGTTAGTTGAATCTATCAGTGCTGATGAGGTCAATGAGACAGTTTATAGATAGAAGAGGGTCAAGGACACAGTCCTGGGGTACCCCCTCCCCATGCATAGAGAGTAGAATATTAATGAAGATCCACCTAAGGAGATTGAAGAGAGGCCACAGAGGAATAAAGAAAGACAAGAGAATGAGGTGTCACAAAAACTCAGAAAAGAGATTATCTAGGAGGAGAGTGTAGTGAGTCCAAAAAAAAAGGGTGAAAATAGGTAATTTTCACCAAATTTGGCAATTAAGAGATCTTTGGTAACCTTGGAGAGGGTAGTTTCTATTCATCGATGAGGTTTCATCCTATATGGCAGAGTTTGGAGGAGTGAGAGGTGAGACCTTTGCTAGGAATCTAGTGAAGAGACAGTTTGATTGATAGACTGATAGTTTGATTCTTGAAGTACAAAAAGATGCAATTCAGTTTAATTCAATTCAACAAATATTTCCTAAACTTACTGCTTCTACCTTCACAACACATCTCACATCTGCCTCCTTTTCTCTACTCCTCTAATCACCACCTTGACTCCTGCTTTATTTCTGGGCAAAAGTCTCCTAAATGTCCTCCCCATAATCTCTCTCTTCTTTCTCCAATCCATTGTCCCACACACTGGGATTGTAGGATTGTAGGAAAGAAATAATTTCCCAACTGAAAGGAGGAGGGGTGAGGGAAGATTTTTCAAAATAGTTCACATTTATAATAAGCCTTAAACAATGAATATGTTTTAACAGAAAAGAAAAAAGCTTTTGAGAGAAGTCATGGGATCTCTTTGGAGGGTGTTTAGTAATCCAGTTTTCTGGAGCATGTGCCTTCATGAAGTGGTCTATAAGTCTTAAAAGGTCTGTTGGGGCTGATTTGGGAAGGTCTTAAGTGCCAGGGTAAAGAGTTTGGGCCTTATTTTTTAGATTATGGAGAGCCATGAACAGTTCCCAAGTAGAAGGGTAACTATTAGGTCTGTGCTCCTCTCTGCCAAAAAAAGATTAATCTGCTGGTGGTTTACAGGTTGGATTCGAGAGAAGATGGCTTTTCTCTTATCCTTGACAATCTCATCCATTCCTATGGTTTCAACTATAATCTCATGCAGAAGTTGCCCATGCCTAAATTGCTAGCTCCATTGGCAGCCAGAGACATGGGGTGGGTGTATAGGCTTAGTAAAAAGTTCCTGCAGTACTTCATGAAAGAGATGATGGTGTAGGAAAGGGATCAGTGCAAAGGACACTCCCGGGGAGAACCTCCAGGACTTTGGGAAGTATGAGACACTGTTTTTAAAGTGCTTCTCACAGTGTCTGGCATGGTAGGGGATATCTAGATGCTTATTCCTTTCCTGCTACTGGACATGGTAGGGCTGAAGAAGAGGGAATCAAAGATAAGTGAGATTTCAGGCATACGTGACTGGAAGCAACACAATTTATGAACAGATATAGAGAAGTCAGAAGGAGAAACTAGTTTAAAGGAGAAATATATTAGTTGAGACTTAGAAATACTAAGGTACGGGGTGGCTAGGTGGCATAGGCAATATAGCACCAGCACTGGAGTCAGAAGGACCTGGGTTCAAATGTGACCTCAGATACTTAACACTTACGCCATGTGACCTTGGGCAAGTCACCTAACCCCATTGCCCTGCCTTCCCCCTCCAAGAAGCAAAAATACAAAACACTGAGGCAGACATGGTGCATGGATAGAACGCTTGGGGAAGACCTGAGTTTGAATCAGCCTAACTGCTTTGTGACCCTGGGCAAGTTACTTAACTTTTGTTTAATCATTTTTAAAATGTGAATAATAATAGTTCCTACATCAGAGGGTTGTTGTGAGAATCCAATGAGTTATTTGTTAAAAAAAAATGACCAGCACAGTGCCTGGCATATATAAGCAGGTGCTGTATAAATGCTTAGTTGCTTTCTTCCGGAGTCTAAGCTGTCAGTCAAAATGTCAAAAAGGCGGTTTTAAATACCAGATGGAAGTATGGGAAATACGGTGACTGGCTACTTAGATGTGGTTGTCTTCCATGTGGAGATGATATTGGAAGCTGCAGGAATGAATGAGATTGCCAAGGAAAGGAGACAAAGTAGCCAAGGACAGAACGTTCAAGAACACCAGTGTTAAGAGATAAGAAGAAGAAGAAGAAATAGCAAGGCAAGAAGCTATAATTGGGGGTATAGCAGAACCAGAATAGGGTAGCCTAAAGAGCATATTTTTCAAGAAGTGGCAAAGTGTCAAAACTTGAAGATAGAAGACTAAGAAAAAGCCATTAGTGAATTACTCTGTTAATATAATTTATTAGCTTAAAAAAGATGTTCATAAAAGAGGCACACAATTCAGTAACCTTTAAAGCAATGATCCTTAATTAAGGTGCATTCTGATTGACACAATGGAAGGACTGAGGACCTAATCTGAGACATCCATGGATGGGAGCACTGGGATGGCAATCAAGGTTATAGCTAGGGAGGTCATTGGAACCTTAAGTATGAAAGGCTTTGGGCCTTTGCAGAAGAGAAGTCAGTGATGGACCTGTGAGAAGCTTTAGATTTAGCATGCTTTATCAAGTAGTCCATGTGTAAGACACCTGGGTTCACCATGACCTACTCACCAGGCAAGGAGCATAGTTTTCTTGGGAGAAAAAAAAGAAAGAGGGAAGGAGGGAGGGAGGGAAGGAGTAAGAGAGGAAGGAAAGCAAAGAGGGAGAGAGGGAGGGGGAAGGAATAAAGAAGGGAAGGAAGAGAGAAAGGCAGAAAGGGTGGAAAGAAGGGAGGAGGGGAGGAAGAGAGAGAAGAAAGAAGGAAGGGAAAAAAGAATGGAGAGAGAAGAAGAGAGAAAGGAAGGGGGAAAACAAAGGATGGAGAGAGAAAGGAAAGAAATGGGAAGATCAAAATTAATATTAGCTCGAGTTTCTACTGTATTAGTTTCTACTGTACTGATTCTACAATGTAATTACATTGTAATTTTATGCCATATTGATTTTTATGATTTGAGTCTGCATCTGCCTAAAGCCACTTTTCTATGGCCTTGAGTTGAGCTTAGGAATTTAGCTTTTCCTCTAAGTCAATTTGAATTAAGTTACAATTAATGAGAAAAATTGTTTTCTATTATACCTTTAACTCCTGGTAAAATGCCAAGACAATCAGTATTATCCTGAAGCTAGCTTTTTAAGAGATACATTGTCCCTGAATTGTCATTGCACCATTAAGGAAAGCCGTTACCTCCCTAACAAATCTTTCTAGACATCAGAGAGTCTGCTAGTCTAGATCCGTTTATAACATCTGCAATATACAACTGGATTCTATAAATCAATCAGCATTCTTTAATGACAGAGTAGAGTGATTACTAGCCCCATGTGGATTGAACAAATTATCAATGAGTTCCTTAAGAAAAATTCCCCAGGACAACATGTATTCACAAGTGAAATCTATCAGACATTTAAAAAACAATTAATCCTAAAACTACATAAACTATTTGGAAAAATATGTGAAAAAAGGAGTCCTTCCAAACTCCTCTCATGATACAAATATTATGCTGATACCTCAATCAGGAAGAGCCAAAACAGAGGATGAAAACTAGAGACCAATTTCCCTAAAAATATCAATGCAAAAATTTTAAATAAAATAGTAGCAAGGAAATTACAGCAATATGTCACAATGATCATACACTATAAGCAAATGGGATTTATACTAGGAATGTAGGGTTAGTTCAATATTAGGAAAACAACACAATTGACCATATTGATAACAAATCCAACAAAAATCATATGATTATCTCAATAGATACAGAAAAAGCTTTTGACAAAATACAACATTCAATCCCATTAAAAACACTAGAAAACGAAGGGATCAATGGATCTTTCCTTGAATTGATAAGTTTTATCTATTAAAACCATCAGCAAGCATTATCTGTATTGGCATAAGCTAGAAGCCTTCCCAATAAGATCAAGGATGTCTATTATCACCTCTATTATTCGATCTCCTACTAGAAATGTCAGCCATATCAAAAAGAGAAGGAATTAGATGGAAGGAATTAGAATAGACAATGAGGAAACAAAACTCACTCTTTGTAGATGACATGATAGTCATACCTTTCCCCAATCCATTATGGGCAAGTAGGAGGTACAATGGAGGGAATGTTAGACCTTATGTCTGGAAAACTTGCATTCAAATTGAAACTCAGAGCCTAATTACCAAGTTACTTAGCCTCTGCCTGCCTTAGTTTCCCCACGTGTAAAAGGAGATTAACAAAAGCACCTACCTCACAGGACTGTTGTGAAGACTGACTTGTCAAGCACTTTGCAAACCTTGAAATACTATATAAATATACTATTAATATTATTGTTATCACCCATCCTTCAACAGATGCCAAACTGATATTCCTAAAGCACAGGTCTGACCATATCACTCTCCTCAAAAATCTTCAGTGGCTCACTATTGACTCTAGGATAAAATACAATCCTCAGCCTGGCATTTAAAGTCCTCTATGGTATGGCTCTCACTTATATTTCCAATCTTGTTTCATTTTACTTTCTTTCACACATTCTTCATTGCAGTGGAACCTACTAAGTGAACCTTCTATATGGAAAACCCATCTCCTACCTCTCTGTGTTTACACAGGTAGTCCTACATGCCTGAAAATCTCTCATTCGTAGATTTCCTAATTTCCTTCTAATCACAGATTAGGTACCCCCTACAAAATGCCTTTCCTGATTCTTCAAGTTGGCATTGTTTCTTTAGAACATGTTTATTATTATAACTATTATTACTATATTAAATTATAACTATATATTACTCTATATATAGTACATAAATTGTATCTGTTTATGGCACCATAGTGCGAAGAAGGCTGGTCCTGGAGTCAGGAAGTTTAAATCCAGCCTCAAACATTCACTAGCTGTGTAACCTTGGGCAAACTCACTTTACTTCTCTCTGCCTCAGTTTCTCCAACTGTAAAATGGGGATCACAATAGTACCCACCTTTCAGGGTTGCTCTATTAAATGAGATAATATTTGTGAAGCACTTAGCACATTGCCTGGTAGTCCTTTCTTCTCCTGTATACATGTCATTAGCCCTAGTAGAATGTAAGTCCCTTGAAGGCAGAGACTGTTTCATTTTGTCTTTATAGTCCCAGTGCCTGGTGTATGGTGGCTGGTCAATGTTTACTGAGTGGAACGGAATGGGATTGAGTAGGTTTGAAGTGAGTTGATGTCACAAGCAGGGAGAACAGGTGGATTGCCAGGTGATGCCTAAGCTGTACAAATGGAAATTTCCAGCGTGTGGTGCAGCAGTTTCCAATATGAGACCTGGAAATTTCCAGGATTGGGCAGGCAGAGGAGGAAGAGGCAGTAAGGAAGGAGGTGGGTCCTTTGCAGAGACAACTTGTTGCAAGGATTCAGAGGAAAAAACAACAACAACAGAGACAGCTTTTATTTGGGGGTGGGGGGCGGGGGGGGGAGTTGTACAATCACATCTGAATTTGGCAATCAGGAGGCCATTATGAACTTAAGGGCTGTGTGCGTGTTTGTGTGTGTGTGTCTGTGTGTGTGTGTGTGTGTGTCTGTGTGTGTGTGTGTCTGTGTGTCTATGTCTGTGTCTGTGTCTGTGTGTCTATGTCTGTGTCTGTGTGTGTGTGTGTCTGTGTGTGTGTCTGTGTGTCTGTGTGTGTGTCTGTGTGTCTGTGTGTGTGTCTGTGTGTCTGTGTCTGTGTCTGTGTCTGTGGCTATGTAAGCCACTACTAAGTTCTGGAAGTTTGGGTTGTAGGTTCTCAGGTGAAACAAGTTCTAATCTTTCCTCAGGACTCACTTCCTAGGGAGGCTTCCCAAACTCCTATTCCTTCCTGTTCTGACTGCAGAAACAGAGAGAAGCAAAGGGCTTGGGCTTCTACAATTACTGACTAGCCTCCTCTAGTTCTCATTTCTGTGTTAATACAAAAGCCACACCCAGTTCTCTTGGGTAGGAAGAGACAGTCCCAGGTGGTGTCCATTATGACACCAATGCCCCTAGCTCAGTCCAGTGAGATATATAACTCAGCTGTTTCAGAGGCCTCACAGGGAGGGGTGGCCTCAATTAAAGACCGAAACTCTACTCTTGTGGGTGTTAATTAGGCCCAGGTAGTTGAAAGGCAATTACATCTTCTGCCACATTAAAAGAGAGAGGAGAGTTAGGGGTGGGGGTTGGGTGGAGAGAGACCAACACAGGGACAATAAGAGACAGAAACAATGAAAGAGACAGAGACAGAGGCAGAGGGAAAGGGGAGAATCTTGTTAGCCATTAAAGATATATGATTTGAAACAACTTCAGGGTTCCATTATGCACCTACAAAGCTAGCAGATAAAAGTAAAAGTGACTTTGAAAAATCCCAGCTGAGCCATGGTGAATTTAGACATTGCTGGTGCCTGTGTAAATTGGTTCAGTTTTTCTGACAAGTAAAGACACCAGAACTACAGAATGGTCCATGCCCTTTGGCTCAGTGGTTCCCCTTTGTGGAAGATCACCAAAGAAATCATCTCAAAGAGGAAAAATGCTGTTTTGCAAAGATATCCATAGAAGCATGATTTGTGATGTTGGAGAATTAGAATGCCTCCTAGTTGTTGGGGCTACCTAAGCTATGCCTACAATGATCGAATAATGGCAAAAAAAAAAAAAAAAAAAAAAGCAACAAGAGACAGCATGTGACATAGTAGATGGAGAATTAGACCTGGAGTCAAGAGACGAAGGTTCAAATCTGCCTCTGACATTTACTGAATATGTCATCATGAACACATCCCTTAGCCTCCCTACGCCCCAATTTCTCTATCTATAACATGAAAGAAAAGCTGTCCCCTCAGGGGGATTGTAAGAAAACACTATAGAAAGTAAGTGAATCATCCTTAGAACTATTTCTGCCAGGCATATCAATGCATGAGTGAAGTAATAGTTAAGAATGAAAAGTGGAACCCAGGACAGCATTGCAAACCAGTTAGAAGGAAAAAGGCAAGTATTTCTGAAAACTTTGTCACTTTTTATTTTTTGCCTTTGCTTGTAATCCTTTCCCTGTCCCTCTCTCCCCAATCCTTCCATATAATCAAGAAAAACTGTGAGCAAAACTAACCAGCAAGGTGACCAGGTTCGATGGTATGCATATGCACCTTGTTGCATTCAAAGTCTTCTAGTTTTCTTTGGAAAGGAGAGGAGAATGTGGAGAATGCTTTGTCATCTATTCTCCAAGCCCAAGACTGGTCATAGCATTTAATCTGAATTTTGCTTCCATTTTGTGTTTTCAATAGCATTAATGAAGTTATCATATATACATATATATATATATATACATATATATGTATATACACACATATACACACACACATATATATATATGTATGTGTGTGTGTTTCAGGTTCTGCTTTCTTCATTCTGTATCAGTTCGTACAAGTTTATGAATTCCTTCTACTTACCATCTCTTCCCATGTAGTAATATTCCATTACATTCCTATATGATAACTGACTAAGCAATTCTCCATGAATGTTGTTGAGTCATTTTTCAGCTGTGTCTGACTCTTCATGAACCCCATTTGGGGTTTTCTTGGCAAAGATACTACAGTGGTTTCCCATTTCCTTCTCTAGGTCATTTTACAGGTGTGGAAACTGAAACAAATAGAGGGAAGTGACTTGCTCAGGGTCACATAGCCGGTAAGTGTCTGAGGCTAGATTTGAACTCAGATCTTCCTGATTCCAGTCCCAGTGCTCTATCCATTGAACCATCTAGCTGCCTCTTATTAAATGTCTACAATACACCAAGACTTGGGATAGGCTCTGGTGATACAAACATAAAGAATGAGACAATTCCTGCTTTCCAGGAATTCCATGGGGGGATGATATGTACATATAGGAAGAAAAACAAAAGAAGTAAAAGGTAATTAAATACAAGGCAGAGAGAGAGGGCACTAGCAGATGGATCAGGAGAAGGTCTATGTACAAGGTGATGCTTGAAGGAACAGAGTCATTGTATGAGTTGGAGGTGACAAGGCAAAGCCAGTGCCAAGGCATGGAGATGGGGGAGATGGAGTACCATGTGTGAACAACAGAGAGAAAGACAATTTGGCCAGACCATAGAGTCTGGAAGTGGAGTTTGAGTCCATTTGGATGGAGACTGACTTCAGTCAGGGGAAGAAGGTGTTGTAGAGTTGGAAGCAATGGTAGTAACTTGTCCACAACAGGAGGTCAGGAAGGACTTAATCCATAAGCAGAGAGAAAAGTCATCCAGTTTCTTCCCAGTGGGTGGAGAGAGGATGGATGCCTCACCTATAACCCTGGGGCACTGGGAGAGTACACAGGCAGGCTGGCTGATCTAGACTGAGAGCCTCAGAAGTTTAGAAGTGTTTCTATAATGAAAGGGAGGGTCCTCAATGACTTTGCCATCCCTTGGTGCCCCCATCCAGGCCAACAACAATCTGGACCCTCTATCTAGCCAGTCCCAGACCATTCTTCATACTATCCAGCCATCTACCAGGACACCAGAGAACCTACGTGGGTATCTTGCCATTTGTCCTGTGACAGGCTGTTTCTGGCCACTAGAAACAATGATCCTTTAGACTAGAGGTTCTTAACCTGAGGTCCATGGACTGCCACTCCCCCGAGGGAGACCCATCCAAGTTACATCTTTATTTTCACTAACTTCCAACTGAATTTCAGCTTTCCTTTCAATTATGAGTATAGGCAGAATCTTTCTGTAATATTAGCCTTCACCAGACTGCCACAGGGGTCCATGACACAAAAAGGTTTAAGAACCCAGGTTCTAAATCTCCTGACCCCCAAGCCCAGGTAAGTTAATTCATTCAGTCTTGGGACTTGCACTGATAGACGTGCTTCAGTTAGAGAGTAAGGCAATCATTACCTCAGGCCCAGGCCCATATCCAAGCCCTCAGACTGGCCATCCAGTTGAACGACTACCAGTGTTCCTAGTTAGGACATGACAATCCATTACCCTATGATTATATTCACAATCCATAGGATTTCCTAGGCTAAAGTTCCCTTCCTTGATCTCTACTTCCTGATACATGTTGTCTCCACTTAGTCACCAAAGGATCTTCAATTTTTATTATCATTCTAACTTGTCATTGATTTATTTATCTATCTCTACAAATTTATCCACCCAACCATTCATTCATTTTAGATCTGGCCTACTTTCCTGAGATCCCACATTAATTTCCATTACTGTCCCATTCTGACACCTGGTTTTCTGAGGGAGAAGACTATATCTTTCAATATAACCCATCCTCCTTTGGTAGAGATGCCTTGCTCTACATCCAACATTTCTAACCTGCAGAGTCAAGATATTCTTAGAATAGTTCTGATAGGAATCCTCATACTACCAGTTCCTTGAGGCAGGGATGGTGTCACTTTTATATTTATATCCCCAGTACCTAGGACAGGGCTTGGTATTTAATTAATGCTTGTTGATTGATTGAATGCTAGAGTCAGTGAGGATTGATGAACCTCTCACATTCTCCTCCTACCTCCTCAGTTTCACTGACAATGGACTTTGCATCTGAGGCCTTAGCTGGGATGGGATCCTCCTTGCTGGTGATGCCATGGCTGACAGATCATGATAATAAGTTTGTAATCAATTCCTAACTTTCTGCCAGCTTTAGGTTTAATGCCCTTATTAGGCCAAAACATGACTTGCCAGGTTCCAAGCTTCCCCCTTTCCTCCCTACCATGGTGTAGTGCTATAGAGCTAAAGGACAAGAGATTTATGCCTTTCCTCTGATATTTACTGTGTAACATCGGTCAACTCTGCCTCCCGGGGCCTCAGTTTCCTCATCTATAAAAGGAAGGGGTTGGACTAACTGGTTTCTGAGGTCCATTTCATTCTTAAGATCTATGATCCTATAAATGATTATAACTAAATTTTTATAGTGCTTTAAACTTTACAAAGAGCTTGCCTTAAAGCAAATCTGTGAGGAGGTAATATAAATATTACCTCTATTTTGTAGGTAAGGTGAAGCTTTTCTATCTATATAGAGATGGCTAGTAGTTTTCTCCCTCTCATTCCCGCATCCTCTGTCCAGATGGCTGTTATCCCAGTATCCACTGCTATTTCACTTGACCATGCCTAAGCCATATTGAGTTTTAATCAAGGGTACTAATTTTGAAGGGTTTTGTAGGTTTCCAAATCATTCATGGACTACAAGGGGACTTGAGTTCTAACTCAGGTGCCTTGCTAACTGGAGGAATCTCAAAGCCACTGTATTCACTCAGGTACCTACTTTTCCCTGGAACCTAATATATTAGGCAGAGAGATTACAGAATTTGGAGTCAGAGGACTGTATTTTTGAATTCCTACTGTGTCCTTTGCTACCTATCTATCCTTAGGTAAGTCACCTAATTTCTCTTGTCCTCAATCCCCTCATCTGCAAAATAAGCTGCTTGGACTAGATGGACTCTTAAATTCTAACTCTAAATTTATGATCATCTGACTGGACCAGTTGCCCTTGGAACATATACCATTACCTAAATCCGGTCTTTAGTTTCCTCCTATGAGATCCCAGTTACCTAAATGTCTACTCTACTTGCCAGTTCTCCTTTCCAACATCCTCCTAAAACCTGTGGGTAGACTTAGCTCCACCCAGTTTCCTCCATCATTGGTTGTGTCCAGGAGTCCACAAATTACAGTCCTGATGGACAAACCCATCAATTGGCTGTTTTTGTAAGGCCAGAGCTAAGGATATTTGTAGTTTAAAATACAATAAAAATTACTTTAAAATGTAAAAATTCTGGTGGAGTTGAGATTACAGCATAGAAGCAGGAGAACTCTGTGGCTCCCCCCATACCACCTCAAATACCTATAATATATGACTCTAAATAAATTTTAGAGCTACAGAACCCACAAAGGGACAGAGAGAAACAAATCTCCTGGTGAAGGCAGCCCGGCAGGTGGACAGGAAGTGTTCATCGCAGCTCACTGGGAGCTGACCCCAGCCCCAGGTGAGCCTATGGTTTTAGCCCCAGAGTAGTCTGGACCAGCCATGGCTGGAGCATTTGGGAGAGTGGATCACCAGCAGCTATGGTAATTTCCAGAATTATCAACCCATAAATGCCAAAGACAAAGTAAAAGGTCAGTGGAATTCTGCTAAATTGGGGCGAGGGGAGACGAGTGTGGCTCAGCCTCTGATCCTGGAGTGAGAAGTGGCAGAGGTGTGGTGGCCCTGCAGCCACCTCCACATGGCTGCTCCAGAGCTCCTGGCCTGCAGATTGTAGGGAGACTGAGCGACCATTTAGAGGCTAAGTGCTCTTGCCTTAACCTGCCTGGTTTGGGATCGCAGTCTTGGGTGGTGGTCTTGAAGTGTGTGACCAGTGAGCCAATACTGGTGGGGGCTGTAGAGACAGTGCCCTCCTAATAGCTCTGGCAGCTGGAAAACCCCCAGAAATTTGGGACAAAGCCCTCCCCTCTGGAAGCAGAGTTCTACTGTGGCAAAGAGCTCAAAAGTCAAGTAATTGACTGGCAACATGAGTAAGCAAAGGAAGCAAAGCAAGCACAGCCATCTAACGTTAGATTTCTTTTTACAGGACAAAAAAGATCAAAGCATGGAACAAGAGGAAGACAACACAAGTCAGAACTCCTGCACCAAAAGCTTCTAAGAAAAATATAAACTGGTTAGAGGCCGTGGAGGAGTTCAGGAAGGATTTTGAAAATCAAGTAAGAGAAGTGGAGGAAAAATTGGGAAGAGAAATGAGGACGATGTAAGAAAATCATGAAAAGAGAGTCAACAACCAAACTGAAGAAAATAACACCTTAAAAATAG
>CM053586.1:35553456-35579571 GCA_028646515.1 Pseudochirops corinnae
GACTTATGATGAAAAATGCTGTCCATTCCCAGAGAAAGAACTGATGGTGTCTGAATTCAGATTGAAGTATATTTTCTTTTTCCTTTATTATTCTTGAGGGTATTTGTCTATATTTTCTTCACAATATGGCTATTATTAAAATGTATTGCATGACTACAGATGGATAACCTCTACTGAATTGTTTGCTTTCTCAATGGGGGGGGGGGGGTTTGAGAGGGAAGGAGGGAGGAAGGGAGGGAATTTTTAACTAAAAGTTTTAAAAACTAATGTTAAAATAATTTTCACATTTAAATGGGGAAAAAATAAAAGACTAAATAAAGCTAATCTTCACTAAGAAACTGTCATTTCTTTACCTAGAGATGAATAGTATTTTTCATCATGAGTCCTTTAGAAGTGTCTTTCACTTATTTTCAATCTCTGTCTACTGACTCATTTCCTAATGCCTACAAAGATGTCTTTGTCTTCCCCATCCTGAAAAATCTCTCATTTCATTCATCCATCCCCACTGACCATTGTCATGTTTCTCCTCTGCCCATCATAACTAAATTCTCCTAACAAGCTTTCTGGAATAGATGCCTTAGCTTACTTTTCTCCCACTCTCTTAACTCCAATTGGCTTCCAAACACATCATTGTACTGAAACTGCTCCCTCCAAAGTTATTAATGTTCTCTTAATAGCCAAATTAAATGTCCTTTTCTTTATTCTCATTCTCTTTCCCTGAAATTCTTTCTTATTTAATATTTTATTTTCCCCAGTTACATGTAAAAATAATTTTTAGCATTTTTTTAAATTTTGAGTTCAAAATTTTCTCCCTTCCTCCCTCCTCAACCACATATTGAGAAGGTATGCAATTCAATAAAGTTTATACATGTGTAGTCCTGCAAAACATATCCATAATAGTCATGTTCTGATAGGAAAAAAAGACAAAAAATTCTCAAGCAAAGTAAAGTTTTTACTTTTAAAACTTTTCAGTTTAAAGTAACATAAACTTAAAGGTCAAGAAATAGGCTGGGAAAATGAGCAAATAACAACAAAAGAATTTGACCGTAAAAAGTTACTGTGGTGACAGGAAAGATTAAAAACACAAACTCAGAAGAAGAAAATGAAATCAAAGCAACTACAAGCAAAACTTCAAAGAAAAATATGAATAGGTCCCAGAACCAAAAAGAAATACTGGAAGAGCTCAAAAAAGATCTTAAAAAAAGAAATAAAAGACATGTATAACCCATATCAGATTGCTTTCTGTCTCAGGGAAGGAGGAGGGGAAAAGGAATAGAATATTGAACTCAAGAGCTAAAAAAAACACCCAAATAATTAATACCCAAATTGTTTCAACATGTAATTGGAGAGAATATAAATATTATTTTAAAAAACTAGAAGTAGAGGAAAAAAGAGGAAAAGAAATGAGAGTGATGCAAGAACAATATGAAGAAAGAGTCAATGGCTTGGCAAAGGAGGTACAAAAAATACTGAAGAAAATTACCTAAAAATAGGTCAAATGGTAAAAAGAAAAAATCCTCTGAAGAGAACTCTTTCAAAAGCAGAATTGTTCAAATGGAAAAATATGTACAAAAATTCACTGAAGAAAAGAACTCCTTAAAAAGTTGATTTGTACAAATGGGAAAGGTGGTACAAAAGTTCACTGAAGAAAATAATTCCTTAAAATTTAGAATTGAGCAAATACAAGCTAATGACTCCATGAGATATTAAGGAACAAACAACAAAAGAAAGAAAGAAAGAAAGAAAGAAAGAAAGAAAGAAAGAAAGAAAGAAAGAAAGAAAGAAAGAAAAAAGAAAGAAAGAAAGAAAGAAAGAGAAAGAAAGGAAGGAAGGAAGGAAGGAAGGAAGGAAGAAGAAAATTTGAAATAACTCATTAGAAAAACAACTAACTTAGAAAATAGATCAAGGAGAGATCATTTAAGAATTATTAACTACACAAAAGCCCTGATCAGAGAAGAGCCTAGATATCATATTTCAAGAAATTACTAAGGAAAACAAGAAATTAACAAGGAAAACTTCCCTGATATACTAGAACTAGGGGGTAAAATAGAAATACCAATCATTTCCTGAAAGAGGTCCCAAAATGAAAAGTTCCAGAAATGTTATAGTCAAATTACAGAGTTCCCAAGTTGAGGAGATAATATTACAAGAAGTTTGAAAAAAATTCAAATGTCATGGGACCAAGGTCAAAATAATACAAGATTTAGCAGCTTCTACATTAAAGTATCATTGGGCTCGGGATATGATATTCTAGAGAGCTAAGGAGCTAGGATTATGACCAAGAATCAGCTGCCCAGCAAAACTTAGTATAATCCTTCAGGGAAAAACAGATATTCAATGAAATAGAGGACTTTTAAGTATTCCTGATGAAAAGACCAGAGTTCAACAGAAAATTTAACTTCAAATACAAGACTGAATAGAAGCGTAAAAAGGCAAACATGAAAGAGAAATCATAAGGGATTTGCTAGGTTTAAACTGTTTACATTCCTATGTAGGAAGATAGTACTTGTAACACCTAAAAACTTTATCATTTTTAGGGTAGTTAGAAGGAGTATACAGAGACAGAGTGCACAGGTGCAAGTTGATAATATTGGGAAGATATCCAAAAGAAAATAAAATTAAAGAGCAAGAAGTAGAGATGCACTAGGAGAAGGGGGGAGGATGAAAAGGTACAATGGGGTAAATTATCTTGCATAAAAGAGGCACCAAAAAAACCTTTTATGGTAGAGGAGGAAATAAGGGATAGAAGGCAACTCTTTCTCCTTTCTCTCAACAAAACTGGTTCAAAGATGAAATAACATACATACTCAGTTTGGAATAGAAAACCATCTTAACCTTCAAGGAAATGAGAGGGATGGACATGAAAGAAGGGGGACAGACAGAAGGGGGAGCAAATTGAAGAAGGCAGTGGCCAGAAGCTAAATACTTTTGAGGAGGGACAGGGTAAAAGGGGAGAGAGATAAGGATAAACAAGATGGAGGGAACCAGAGGGAAGGAAAATACGTAGTAATCATAACTGTAAATGTGAATGGGATTAACTTGCCTATAAAATGTAAGTGGATAGCAGAATGGATTTAAAAATAGAATCCTACAATTTGTTGTTTAAGAGAAACATACTTGAAGCAGAGGGACACACATAGACTAAAGGTAAGGAGTTGGAGAAGAATCTAATATGCTTCAGCTGCAGAAAAAAAAGAAAAAGAGGGGACAGAGCCAAGATGGTGGAGTAAAAACAGGAGCTCTGCAGGGTTCCTGTTCCAACCACCTCCAATACATGTAAAATATGACTCTAAACCAATTTTAGAGCTACAGAACCCACAAAGTGACAGAGGAAAACAAATCTCTGTCTGAAGGCAGCCTGGCAGGCCAACAGTAAGGGACTATCAAATGGCACAAGCAGACTTCAGGAGAGTGAATCACTAGCAGCTGTGGTGGTTTCCAGACTTCTCAACCCATAAACACCAAAGAAAAAGTAAAAGGTAAGTGGATAACTCTTTTGGAACCAGGTAACAGAAGAGAATGGTCTGGCCCCTGCCCCCTGGCTAGAGATAAGTGGCCTGGTAGCTGCAGCAGCTGCCCTGTGGCTGCCTCCAGAACTCCCAGCCTGTAGATCATATGGAGACCAAGCAACCATTCAGAGGGTAATCACTCTTGCTTTGACTTGCTTGGATTTGGATCATGGTCATGGGTGATGGTCCTGAGGTGTGTGGCAGTGTGTCAAAGTTTGGAGTGTCTCTAGAGAGGATGCCCTCCTCAGACCTATGACAACATTTGTGAAAACCTCATCTATTTGGGACATAGCTCACTCCACTTGGGAAACAGAATTCTTCTCTGGCAAAGATCTCAAAAGCCAAATAATTGGCTGGCAAGATGAGCAAGCAGAGGAAGCACAATCAGGCCATAGAACCATTTTTTGGAGACAAAAAACATCAAAACATGGAACCAGAAGAAGTCAATGAAGTCAAAATTCCTGCATCAAAAGCTTCCAAGAAAAATATGAACTGGTTGCAAGCCATGGAGGAGATCAAGAAGGATTTTGAAAATCAAGTAAGAGAAGTGAAGGAAAAATTGAGAAGAGAAATGAGAATGATGCAAGAAAATCATGAAAAGCAAGTCAACAGCCTGCTAAAGGAAATACAAAAAATATTGAAGAAAATAACACCTAAAAAATAGACTGACTCAAATGGCAAAAGAGGACCAAAACGTCAATGAGGAGAAGAATGCCTTAAAAAGTTGTATTGCCCAGATGGAAAAGGAATTTCACAAACTCATTGAAGAGAATAATTCCTTCAAAATTAGATTAGAGCAAATGAAAGCTAATGACTTTATTAGAAATCAAGACAGTATGAAACAGATCCAAACAAATGAACAAATAGAAGGCAATGTGAAATATCTCATTGGAAAAAACCACTGACCTAGAAGATAGATCCAGGAAAGATAACTTAAAAATTATTGGACTACCTGGAAGCCATGATCAAAAAAAGAGCCTAGAAATCATCCTTCAAGAAATTCTCAAGGAAAATTGCCCTGATATTCTAGAACCAGAGGGCAAAATAGAAATTGAAAGAATTCACCAATCGCCTCTTGACAAAGATCCCAAAGAGAAAATTCCTAGGTATATCATAGCCAAATTCTAGAGCTCCCAGGTCAAGGAGAAAATATTACAAGCTGTTAGGAAGAAACAATTTGAATAGTGTGCAAACACAATCAGGATAACACAAGCTCTAGAAGCTTCTACATTAAGGAAATGAAGGGCTTGGAACATGATATTCTGGAGGTCAAAGGAGCTAGGATTAAAACCAAGAATCACTTACCCAGCAAAACTGAGTATAATGCTTCAGGGGAAAATATGATCATTCAAAGAAATAGAGGACTTTCAACCATTTTGATGAAAAAACCAGAGCTGAAAAGAAAATTTGACTTTCAAATACAAGAAGCAAGAGAAGCATGAGAAGGTAAACAGGAAAAAGAAATCATAAGGAATTTATTACAGTTGAACTATTAAATTCCTACATATATATGTATGTATGTATATAAGGTTGTATGTGTATATAAATGCACATGTGAGTGTGTGCATATGTGTGTACATGTATACATAGACAGAAAGCATAGGATCAGTTGAATAGGAAGGGATAATATTTAAAAAGTAAGATTAAGAGGTGAGAGAGGAATATAATGAGAGAAGGAGAAAAGGAGAGATAGATTAGGGCAAATTATCTCCCATAAAAAAGGCAAGGGAAAACTGTTATAATAGAGGGGAAGAGCAGGAAGGTGAAAGGGTCAACCTTATTCCCATTGAATTTGGCTTAAGGAGAGAATAACATACAAACTCATTTGGATTTCTTGCCCTACAGGCAAGTGGAGGAGAACAAGATAAAAGGGGGGATGATCAAGGGGAGGGCAAATTGGAGGAGAGGCTAGTTAGAAGCACATATGTTTGAAAAGTGACAGGGTCAAGGTAGAGAATGGAATGAGGGGGTGGGATAGGATGGAGGGAAATGTGGTTAGTCTTTCACAATGTAACTACTATGGAAACATTTTGTATACCTATATATGTACAATCTATATTGAATTTCTTATCTTCACAGTGGAGGTGGGTGAGGAGGGAAGAAGGGAAAGAATCTGGAAATCAAAGTTTAAAAAAGAAATGTTAAAAAAATGGTTTTTGCATGCAACTGGAAAATAAGATATGCAGGCACTGGGGTATAGAAATCCATCTTTCCCTACTAGAAAGTTAGAGGGGGTATGGGGAAGGATATAGGAGAGAGCAGATTGGGAGAAGGAGTACTCAGTAGGCTCACCATCTTGGGGTGGGGGTTAGGGGAGAGACAGGGAGAAAATTTGTAACTCAAAATCTTGTGGAAATGAATGTTTAAAACTAAAAATATTGTTTAAAATTCACTGAAAAAAAGAAAAATAAAAAAATCAGGGGCAGTAATCATGATCACAGACAAAGCAAAAGCAAAAATATATTTAATTAAGAGATAAGCAGGGAAAGTACATTTTGTTAAAAGGTACCATAGACAATAAAGTAATATTAATACAAAACATATCTTCCCCAAGTGGCATAGCATCCAGAATCTTATAGGAAAAGTTAAATGAGCTACAAGAAGAAATAGGCAGTAAAAGTATGCTAGTGAGGGACCTTAATTTTCTTTTT
The DNA here is from genome assembly GCA_028646515.1 of Pseudochirops corinnae. Lineage (NCBI taxonomy): Eukaryota > Metazoa > Chordata > Mammalia > Diprotodontia > Pseudocheiridae > Pseudochirops > Pseudochirops corinnae. Next base: position 35,559,617 of record CM053586.1, read on the forward strand.
CAGGATTAAACATATCTAACAAAGTCAAACAATAAGGAAACTAAAGAGATTAAAAGAATTTTAGAAAAGTCAGATATGACAGACCTCTGAAGATAATTGAATAGGGAAAGAAAAGAATATACCTTTTCCTCAGTGTCCCATGGCATCTATACAAAAATTGGGTGTTTATTAGGACATAAAATTCTCACAACCAAATGTGGAAAAGCAGAAATATTAAATGCATCCATTTCAGATCACAATGCAATAAAATTATATTTAATAAAATGTAAACATAGATTTAAAATTAATTGGAAACTAAATAATTATTTTAAATATATATACATATATATGTGTGTATGTATATGTATATATGTATGTATATATACATATATATATATTTAACATTTGACTTTAGAATTTTAAATTCTAGGTTCTTTCCCTTCCTCCCTTGTCACCCACCCACACTGGAAAGACAAGCAATTCAATACAGGCCATACATGTGTAGTTACGCAGAACATCTCCACAATGGACATATTGTGAAAAACTGACTATATTTCCCTCCTTCCCATCCCACTCCCCACTTGTTCTATTCTCTACTTTGTCCCTGTTCCTTCATAGAAGTGTTGCTTCTGTAAAGAAGTATGTGCTGCTGAAGCTATTAGGGAGCAGCTGTCTCTGCAGCCCCCACCAGCTTTGGCTCACTGGTCACACACCTCAGGACCACCACCCAAAACCAGGATCCCGATCCAGGTGGGTTAAGGCAAGAGCACTTAGCCTCTGAATGATCACTTGGCCCCCCTGCAATCTGGAGGCCAAGAGCTCTGAAGCAGCCATATGGAGGAGGCTGCAGGGCTGGCGCTTCTGCTGCTTTCTTGTCCTGGGGGCAGTTGGCCAGACACTCTCCTTTCCCCCAAATTTAACTGACTTCCACTGACCTTTCACTTTGTTCTTGTTTCTTATGGGTTGATAATTCTGAAAACTGCCACAGCTGCCAGTGATCCACTCTCTCGAGTGCTCCAGCCGTGGCTTGTCCTGGCTGCCCTGGGGCTTAAGTCATGGTTTCAGACTGGGCTGGTTCTGGCTCCCAGAATGCTACAATGAACCCTTCTTGTCCACCTGCTGGGCTGCCTTCAGCTGGAGCCTTGTTTTTCTGTCATTTTGTGGGTTCTGGAGCTCTAAAATTTGTTTAGAGTCATATTTTATAGGTATTTGAGGTGGTTATGGGAGGAGCTCCCAGAATTTTTCTGCTTCTACACCACCATCTTGACTGTGCCCCCAAAATGAAATAATCTAATCCTAAAGAAACAATGAATAATTTCATTAAAGAAAATGACAATAATGAAAAAACAGACCAAATTTCATGGAATGCTGCCAAAACAGTAATTATGAGGAAATGCATATCTCTAAATGCTTACATCTACAAAATAGAGAAAAAGCAGATCAATGAATTTGGCATATAATTAAAAAAAAAAACTAGAAAAAGAACAAATTAAAAATCCCCAATTAAATACCAAATTGGAAATTTTGAAAAGGAGAGATTAATAAAATTGAAAGAAAATCATTGAACTAATAAATAAAACTAGAAGCTGGTTTTATCAGGAAAGAAAACAACAAAATAGACTAACCACTGGCCAATTTCATTTTTTTAAAAAGAAAACTGGGGATAGGTAGGTGGCACAGTGAATAGAGCACTGGTCCTGGAGTCAAGAGGACCAGAGTTCAAATATGACCTCAAACACTTAGAACTTACTAGCCATGTGACTTTGGGCAAGTCATTTAACCCCAATTGCCCTACCTTCCCCCCTCCAAAAAAAAAAAAAAAGAGAGAAAGAAGAAAACCCAATGACCAGTGTAAAAAGAATGAATTCAACAACAATGAATATGAAATTAAAGCAATTATTATAAGCTGTTTTGCCCAATCATATGCCAATAAATCTAACAATCTAAGTGAAATGGATGAATGTTTACAAAAAATATATGAATTACCCAGATTAATAGAAGAGAAAACTTAAAAGTCTTAAACTTAAATAACCCTATCTTAGAAAACTGAATTGAACAAGTCATCAATGAGCTAGCTACCTAAGAAAAAATCCTCATGACCAGATGAATTCACAAACGAATTCTAATAAACATTTAAGGAACAATTAATACTAATATTATATGAACTATTTGGGGAAGATAGGCAAAGAAGGAGTTCTTCCAAATTCCTTTAATGTCACAAACAGGTTACTAATACCTAATAGCAAAAACAGAGAAAGAAGACTATAGATCAATTTCTTTAATGAATATTAATGCAAAAAAATTTTAAATAAAATACAGGCAAGGAGATTATAGCAATATATCACAATCATGTAATATGACCAGGTGAATTTTTGGGTAAGCAATATTTTATTTTTCCAATTACATGTAAAGAAAGTTATCAACATTCATTTTAATAATATTTTGAGTTCCAAACTTTTCTCCCTCTTTCCCTCCCTTCCCTCCTCCCTAAAATAGCAAGCAATCTGATATAGGTTATATGTGCACAATCATGTTAAACATATTTCCACATTAGTCATATTATGAAAGAAGAATGAGAACAAAAGGGAAAAAATACAAGAAAAAAACTCAAAAGTAAAAATCATATGCTTCAATCTGTATTCAGACTCCACAGTCCTTTCTTTGGATGTGGATAACATTTTCTATCATGAGTCTTTTGGAATTGTCTTTGGTCACTGGACTATTGAGAAGAGATAAGTCTATCATAGTTGATCATGGCACAACATTACTGCTACTGTGTACAATGGTTTCCTCATTCTTCAGTTCATGCAAGTCTTTTCAGGTTTTTCTAAAATCAGCTTGCTCATAATTTTTTTATAGCACAATAGTATTCCATTACATTTATATACCCCAATGTGTTCAGCCATTCATCAATTGATGACAAAGTGGGATTTATACCAATAATGCAGGATGGTTCGGGACTAGGAAAACTATCAACATAATTGCCCATATCAACAATAAAACAAACAGAAATAATATGATTATCTTAATAGATGCAGAAAAATGTTTTTGACAAAATATACCACTTATTCCTATTAAAAATACTGGAAAGCATAGGCATAAATGAGCTTTCCTTAAGATGATAAGTAGCTTCTATCTAAAACTATCAACAAAGATTATCTGTGATGGGGATCAGCTAGAAGCCTTCCCAATAAGATCAGGGTTGAAACAAAGATGCCCATTATCGTCATTATCACTATTATTCAATAATATAATAGAAATGCTAGCTGTAGCAATAAGAGAAGAAAAAGAAATTAAAGGAATTAGAATAGGCAATGAGGAAACAAAACTATCACTCTCTGCAGATGCTATTATGGTACAGCTGGATAATCCTAGACAATCAACTAAAAAAATAGTTGAAATAATTAACAACTTAGCAATGCTTTAGGATATAAAATAAACCCACATTAATCATCAACCTTTCTATATGTTACCATCAAAGTCCAACAACAATAGATAAAAAGAGAAATTACATTTAAAGTAACTGAAGATGATATAAAATGCTTGGGAATCTACTTGCTAGGAAAAATCCAAGAATTATATGAACACAATTACAAAGCAAAGTTTTCACACAAATAAAGTCAGATGAAACAATTAGAAAAATATTAATTTCTCATGGATAGACTGAGTCAATATAATAAAAATGAGAATTCTACATAAATTAATTCTCTTATTCAGTGCTATATTAATCAAGCTACCAAAAATATTTAATGGAGCTAGAAAAAAGTAATAAAATTCTTCTGGGAGAACAAAAAGTCAAAAATATCAAGGGAATTAATGGAAAAATTCATGAAGGAAGGTGGCCTAATTCTACCAGATCTCAAACTGTATTGTAAAGTGGTAATCATCAAGACAATATGGTTCTAGCTAAGAAATAGAGTGGTGAATCAATGAACTAGATTAGATATACAATATACAGTAGTATCCATGGTAATCTAGTGTTTGATAAATCCAAAGATGCAAGTTCTTGGGGCAAAAACTCACTATTTGATGAAAACTTCTGGGAAAACTGAAAAGTAATTTGGCAAAAACTAGGTAGAGAGCAATGTTTCGCATCATATACCAAGATAAGATCAAAATGGGTGTATGATTTAGAAATAAATGGAGATACCATAAGCAAATTAGGGGAGGATGGAATAGTTTGCCTGTCAGATTTATGGATAAGGGAAGAATTTATGACCAAATAAGAGATAAAGAACATTACAAGATATTAAATGGATAATTTTGATTATGTTATGAGGGTTTTGCACAAACAAAACCAATGTAGCTATTATTAGAAGAAAAGCAGAAAATTGTGGAAAATATTTTTGCAGCAAGTTTCTCCAATAAAGGTCTCATTTCTCAAATGTAGAATTTAGTCAAATTTGTAATAATATAAGTCATTCTACAATTGATAAATGATTAGAGGATATGAACTGTCAGGATTCAAAAGAAGAAATCAAAGCTACCTACTGTCAAATGAAAAAAAGTTCTAAGTCACTATTGATTAGAGAAACAAACTAAAATAACTCTGAGGTACCTCCTCACACCTATCAAATTGGCTAATATAACATAAAAGAAAAATGACAAATGTTGGAGGAGATGTGGGAAAACTGAGACAATGTGGAATTGTAAACAGATCCAACCATTCTGAAGAGCAATTTGGAACTATGCCCAAAGGGTTATCAAACTCTGAATACTCATTGATCCAGAAATACCACTACTAGTCTTATCCCAAAGAGATCCCCCCAAAAGGGAAGAGGACCTATTTGTATAAAAATATTTATAGCAGCTCCTTTTATGGTGGCAAAGAATTGAAAATTGAAGGACATTGCCCATTGATTGGAGAATGACTGAACAAGTTGTGGTATATGATTGTGGTGGAATTCTATTGTACTGTAAGAAATGTTGAGCAAAATGTCTTCAAAAAAAAAAATTTACACAAACCGATGCAGTGAAGTGAGCAGAATGAGGTGAACGTTGCACCCAGTAACAGCAATATTGTATGATGACCAACTGTGCATGACATAGCTATTCTCAGAAATGCAATGACTGAAGGAAATTCCCAAGGATTCATGATTAAAAGTACTATCCACCTCAAGAGAAAGAACCGATGGAGTCTAAGTGCAGATTGAATCACGCTTTTTATTTTACTTTATTTCTCTTAGTGGCTTTTTTTTAGGGGAGGGGAGTAGAATCCCTCTTCCAATATGATGTCAAACTGGATATCCCTTAAAGAGTGACAAAAGCCTTTGACAAACATATAGCAATCTCCTTGTTTGAAACCTCACATGTTAAAAATAAAAGAAGAGATATTTTCCTAGTGATACTACATAGCATCAAATTATGAAATACCATGATCTCTGAGGACTTGGATTTGTGGATCTCATACAATGGGCAAAAAAAGATATATGGTGTGCATACATAGGCTGCAGCCTTTTACCAACATTGAAATGTGCTCACAAAGTAAAATAAAAAGACATCAAACAGATGTATGACCAGAAAAAAAAATTGGTCATTTGGTGAGTGAGAGAGTGTTGTATTGGTACATATGTAATGTCTTGAGATCTGGTGTATATTGGGTAGCCCTTTGTGGAGGATTTAAGAAAAGAATCACACAGGATAAGAAGGTATGGATGTGTTCCCATCTGCCCAGTAGGAAGGAGTACCTACCATGATGAGATATTAGACCCACTGAAGTCATAAAATATAGTGAGCTTGGAAGGAAACCAAAGATAGACAATTACTTAGAAATTTAACCAAAGTTATGAAGAAACCCCAGGTAGAAAAGAGGAATAGATCTGAGTCAACTGATGACACAGGGGATAGAATGCCGGATCTGGGGTCAGGGAGACCTGAGTTCCAATTTGACCCTAGACATTAGCTGTATGGCCCTGGGCAAGTCATTTAACTGCCATCAGTTTCAGTTTCCTCAGTTGTGAAATGGGATAATAACACCTATCTGCTAGCATTCTTGTGAGGATTATCTGCGATTTTTGTTAAAAATACTTAGCTGGGGGATAGTAGGCACTACATAAATGCTTTTCCTCACCTATCCCATGTACCCAGGTTTGGTTTTACCTGTAGCATCATTTCCTTTTCCACTTTAATTTATGTTCTACTGGCTATTAACTGCAAGCCACTGGGGTGGAGGTTCCTTTTCTACTCTCTGAATTTATCATCTTAATCTTCTCTCTTTTAGTTACTAGAAAAAATCCTTTCACACTGCTGGCAGTAGTAGTAGAGACAAAATGGGCTGACATGTCAGTAATTAGGGATATAAACCAACAGACAGTGACAACTACTACTACTACTACTATTACTAAATACTATTACTACTAACTACTAGTAGTAGGTAGTAGTAGTAGTAGGTAGGAGTAAGAGGAGTAGGAATAGTAGTAGTAGTAGTAGTAGTAGTAGTAGTAGTTAGCATGTATATAGTGCTCTAAGGTTTAAAAAGACTTCTATATATGTTAAGTCATTTTATCCTCTCAACAACCTCAGGGAAGTAAGTGTTATTATTATACCATTTTATAGATGAGGAAATTGAAACATGAAAGGTTAAGTGACTTGCCTAGAGTCATATAGCCAGTAAATCTCTGAGGGTAGATTTTAACTCAGATCTTCTTGACTCCAAGTGTAGTATTCTATCCACTGCACCACCTAATAAAGTTCCGCCCTATATCTTCAATTCAATGAATATTTATTAATTACCTACTATAGACTGGGGATTATAAAGATGAAAAATTCAACTATCCCTGTTGTTGATGAGCTTATAATGTATGGGAGGGGGCATATATGACACATGTACAAACAAGAAGCTTATCCGGTCAGATAGAATAGGGGCAAAAGAAAGATCAGACAAAGAGCTATGGAAAAGCTGAAGAGGGAAAGATTACTTTTTAGCTAGAGAGATCAAGGAAGGCCCCATGTGAGTGATGGCACCTGAACAGAACCCATAAGAGAGAAAAAGTCTCCACCATTTGTCAGAACATTAGTCCTTGTCTCCTTTGCATAGTTGCCAGTAGGGGATGGAACATCAGGGACTTCTTCCCTCACTGTCCTTGACTGCTTAAAAGAAGATAGATAGGGAATTGGGTAACAGATCACAGTCAATCCTTGGGAACTTAGTCACCCTCTAACATTTAAATATATTTAATTAATTGCCTAATAAATTTAATTGAATTAGCAATAACATCATAAGGCTGATGACCCAGTACAGCTGGTTCAAACTGTCAGCCCCCAGAAAGTATTGTGTGAGTTCCCCACATGGAGAACAGAAAGAGCAAAAAAAGGAAACAAGGCAGCTGTTAGCTTCCACAGACCCCCCACACAACATCCTTACTCTTAGGATCAGCCTCTGAGACTACTCTGTGAGGCGGAGTATTCCATGACCAAAAGCTCAAATATTGGGAGCGTGGTTCATGCCAAAGGTGTGGTAAGATTCGGTGTGGGTGGAGTGTCATTACCTGGGATAGGTTAAATAAACAAAACACGCTTGATGATAATAAGAATCACAACTTTTTGTTGATTGTAATTTATGCTGATTTAATTCTATTTGGTACATTACCAAAATTCTTGTTATTCATGAATACAGAGGTCCATGGTAGCCTGAGGGACCTAATTAGTCAAATTTTCCTCTTATTTGGAAGACACAGAAGATGAGGTTCATGGAAGTTGTGGGAGTGTGATGTGAATACCAGTTAGAATATCTTTGTCATTTGTGGTGTGTGTGTGTGTGTGTGTGTGTGTGTGAGAGAGAGAGAGAGAGAGAGAGAGAGAGAGAGAGAAAGAGAGAGAAAGAGAGAGTTTATGTGTGTGTATGTGAGAGAGTGTGTGTGAGAGAAATGCATGAAATATATACATATACATATATATATATATATATATATATATATATATATATATATATATACCCATTATGTATTTAGAGAGAGGGGAGTTCTGGGTGGGGCAAACTCAAAGAAATTAACTCACACAACTTGCAAAAGAAAAGACAACTGAATTCAGTGAAATAGGATTATAGAAATTGTCTTGAGATTGGGAACATGCCAACAAGAATGCAGTCTATTTATCATGAGAGCCAAACCTCAGACAATGTTCCTCCCATATCAAGTCTCTCATTACCACAACGTACCCTCCAACAGAGACCTAGGAACACTCTTCAATGAATATACATTCCTCCATGAACTGTGATGAAGTTACTACACTCTGGCCTAAGTAGCATCACAAGTGCGCTGCACTAGGACTGCATAAAAGATATGGCTATAAAGTAATGTTCCCTTAACACACATACCAGGATGGGCATGTTTAAATGATCACTGCCCCTTGGGAAGCTATATTCCTATAGTCCAATGATGCTGCCATTGCTCAAATGGATAGAGAACATTGCTTTGGAGACTGCCTTTAGTCAATTTGTTAGAAAAACAGAAAACTGATTTCCCACAATCTCCAAATAGTGAGGAACCATAGGGACCACCTCATCCAACCCATACCTGAACAAGAATTTCCCTCTGTAATCTTTTGACATGTGGTCATCTGGCTTGTGCTCAAAGGGGAAATTTCACTCATTTCAGTTTCAGATAGCTCAAATTTTTTCGAAGTTTTTCTTTATATCAAGTCTACATTTACCTCTTTGAAATTTCTATTCATTGCTCCCAGTTCTGCCTTCTAGGGCAAAATAGAATAAATCTAAACACTTCACTCCTCTTTTCTCATGTTACCAGTCCTTTAAATATTTGAAGACAATGATTATAGCCCACCCCCAAATATTCTTTCTTCAGAACCAAACATCTTTAGTTCTATCCATTGATCCTTGTATGGCATAATTTTGTTCTCTATCCTAAGCCATCTTCCTCACTTTCTGCAACAGGCCATTCCATTCTTCAGAGGTACCTTTCATCATATCTGTACTCTCTGTCTTCAAAACAGAGTTGTCTAGCCATGATTTCTTTTTAAATTCAATTTATCAAGCCAAGATTTAGAAGGAATCTCAGATGACTCTTAGTTCAAACTCTACATGATATAGAAATTCTCTCTTCAGTGTCTCCAACAAACGATCCATTAGTCTATGTTCAAAGTTTTCCAATTACATACTTCCTGCTTCATAAGGTAACCCATTCTTTTATTATATAATTGATGCAAAATGGCATTCATCATCCACCATATTCAGCAGACTTGGCACTGAATGACCCATGGCTGTTTCCAAAACAGTTCATACTTAATATACTATAAATGTGTACAAAATAAGCCACAATATTTACAGAACTTTTTGATCAATGGCCATATCTTTAGGTTATTTGTCTATGGCCTCCTGGGGTAAAAGGAACAAACCTATTTTGAATTGTGAATTCCATGTATATTTGTTTTAAAAAAAAACCAGTCCCATTACTTTAGAGTTAATTTGCCTTCTCTTCCCATCACCAAAAATCAAGCAAGCAAAACTTCTGGATCTTTTGGTCAAATCCAAAGCTAAATAGTTTTGATCCTCCATCATTCAGGTCAAATTAGGAAGAAAACCAGCAAATCTACCAACCCATTGGAAGCTCTCTTTATCTGCCTTAGAATCTTAAGTGTTCCCTGCCCCACCAACAACGATCTCCTTGATGCACAAGATCTGTACCCTGCTCTGGATTCCTAACATCTAATTAACAACATTGCCATTAATTCACACAGTGTGTGTAATGCGATACTGGGGTTTTATTTTATACATGGGGTGATGGGAAGTCCATCAAAAAGGAAAGAACAGTCACAGTGTCCTTGTGGATACTTTCAACCTTAGGGATCCTCTAGGCATGAGCCCTCTTCTGAAAAAGTCCCTGCAATCAAAATTGTCCAGAACTTCTGCCATTTAAGAATTATTTCAGAAATTAAGATGAACATGAGGATAGGTTGTATATGAATTAATATTCGGGGTGGGGGCAGAATTATGATTGATTCATGCTGATTGGGGCTCTGACCACCTCTTTCCAATCTGAGGAGAAGATGAGGATTGTGGTGTATTTTTAGAAGGCTATTTAATTTTTAATTTAAACATTTAATTTAATTCAATTTAATTAAATTTTAATTTAATTTTAATTTAATTCAAAAATGGAGTAAACGGGCATTTCCAGAACATAATACAATTTTTAAAAGATGATTGCACATGAAACTGTAAATTTACTATGTACGATTTGCTATTCTTTTTAAATGTGAAACAGTTATCACGTAAATTTATTTTTTGTTCTCCCCCCACCTACAAACATCAAAATTAACTATAAAGGACATATGAGAAAGATGAGGCTTGTGATCTGAGGACTTCCCCATCTACCTTGCTCCTTGGGGGCCTTCTGTGGTATGCTGAACATCAGGAATGATCAGGTAACATATTGACCTGTCTCAAGGATTACCCAACACCACCCACTTGACCCTCCCTGGAAAACAGATATGAATTAAGCTATGATATACAAAGCTACACAAACACAATAAATTTTGCACTCTCTCTCTAGACATTTCAGAGAATATTGGAAAACTAGCTAGCCAGTTCTAGAAGGAACAGGTGGCAGAGCTCAGCAAGGAGGGTTGTCACTGGATCTGACCAGCTCATCTATCTCTTTAACAAAAATTTGAGGAAAACAACAATTGCAGCCTTGTCTAGCAGGAATACATCATGTTCTCCCTGAAGACACCCAGGCCAGGTCTTTCCTTACACAACTCCAAATTCAAGGCTGATGAGCATTTCCAAGATGGGCACAAGAGCTCCTGAGTAGCTCTATCTTCAAAGAACATTGAAATACGGGAGCTGAAAGGGACTACAAGCTATCTAATCTGTCTTATTTCTAACCAAAAACACTCTTTGAAACACCCCAACTGAAGGGCTCTCCAGAAGAGGAAACCACTACCTTGGCTTTTTGGATAGCTTTGATTATTAGGATTCTTCCCATTTACATCAAGCTGAAATATGTTGCTCTGCTGCTTCCACTCATGGTTCCTAGTTTTGACCAAAAGGATACTATCCCTCTCTCCCTCTCCCAAACCTCTTCACCAAGCTAGACATCCCCAGGTTCTTTAACTGATCTTCATACGATAGAAATCCAAAATCCTTCTTTTCTCCATCCTTTCTTCTCTCCTCTAAATTCTTTGTGGTTAATAAATATATTTTCAAAAATGTAGGATCTAGAAGAAAACATGATGTTTTAAGTGGGATCTTACTAGGGCAGACTTCAGTGGAACTCTCATTTCCCCCTCTTACTGCAACCCAAGCTCAAATTAACTTTTTTGATCACCATATTGCACCATGAATTCAAGATGAAATTGCAATCCTTTAGAATTCTGATCTTTCTGGGAGGAGTTTTAGATGAATGACTGTCTAGCCAAATCTCTCTCATCATGCACTGTGGAATTTTTTAAATGATGTTTCAGACTTTATATTTATCCTTCTTGAACTTCATCTTATTCAATCTGGCTTAAAATTCTTATTTGAGAGCATTTTGGATCCTGAGTCTGTCATCTGATATATTAACTTTTCCTCCACACTCTGTAACATTTATAAATTTATAAACCTGTCATCTATTCATTTATCCAGAAATTATGTCTATGCTCTTGGGGAAAATAGCCAAGGAGACTCTTGACAGGGTCAAAAAATAGGGTATATCACAAGGAAGTTCCACTCAGTTCCTCTAGGTGTCCTCCTCTGGAGAGCAGTGAATTACCCACACCCACTATTTGCATTACTTGTCTTTAAAAATAGTTCAATAAATATATTTTGGCATATTGGCTTTCTTTGTAATGCCATGTATTTTTATTTTGTGCTTTTAAAAACATTATTCTGAGTAGGGATACAGAAGTTTCACCAGACTGCCAAAAGGGGTCCATGACTCAGAAAACACCAAAAACCCCTGTTCTAAAAGCATTGAAATGGGAATTTCCCATCTCCAATGAAGGGAGAAAGATAAAAGAGATGATTTGAAAGGGATTTTCTAGAATAATTCGTTGGTGTCTTAATCTTTCTAAATTTTTCACTTAGACGATTTTCAAAAGTGGGTCAGCATGTGAAACTGAAGAAAAGGCTAAGGGAGGTCATTATGTGGTATAGACTTGCACTACAACCTCCATGGCTACGAAAAACTAAAAAAAAATTTTTTTTTTTAGTTTAAAAAAAGAAAGACTTATTAGAAAAGGCTTTATCAGTAAACAGAACCCAATTTAGTAATAAACGACCTATTAGGCCATGTTTATGCGTAGCTAAGTGGCTCAGTGAAGAGAGAGACTCATCTTCCTGAGTTCAAATCTGGCCTCAGAAACTTACTAGCTTTGTGACCCTGGGCAAGTCATTCAACCCTGTTTGCCTCAGTTTCCTCATCTGTAAAATTATCTGGGGAAGGAAATGGCAAATCACTCCAGTATCTTTGCCAAGAAAACCTCAAATGGAGTGACAAAGAACCAAACACAACTGAGAAACACCTGAATGACAAGAACAAAGTCGTATTTGTTGACATAAAATTGTGGAATTGGAAAGGATTTTTTTATTTTTAAAAAATGAAAGTTTATTGTTTTGAAGGGTTTTTTGGTTGTTGTTTTTTTTTTGCTTTTTGGAGGGTGGAAGGCAGGGCAATCGGGGTTAAGTGACTTGACCAAGGTCACACAACTAGTAAGTGTTAAGTGTCTGAGTCCACATTTGAACTCAGGTCCTCCTGACTCCAAGACCAGCACTCTATTTGGAAAGAATTTTTAGATCATTTAGTTCAATATCTGTATTTTATAAATGTGGAAATGAGCTCAGAAAGTGACTTGCCCAAGTCTCTTGTCTAACTAGGTAGTAGGAAAGATGACGTTGAACTTAGGAACAGTCACTGGGAACAGGGAAGTGAAAAGACCAATGATTTAGGGGTCAAAAGAATTGGACTCAAGACTCAATTCTGAGATTTACTAGTTTTCTTGTTGCCTCCATGGACTTTATCTATAAAATGAGGAGTTTGGATTAGATAATAGTTAATGTCTCTCCAGCTTTAAATCCTATGATCCTGCCTCAACTTTCATGAATATGTTCTGAGCTGAGCTTCTCCTTTTCCAGAACCTGAGGTAGCTGAGAACCATGAGAGGAGAATTTACTGTCTTTCTTGTGGAAAATGAAAGCATTGTTCTACCGAAGGCCCCAAGGATGGTCATCAAGAAAGCAGAGAACCTCAAGAAATGCATGCTGTAACTGAACCTTTGGACTGGCTTCTTCAGGAAAAAGGCAGTCTGTACAAAGGAACTATGAATTTGACCAGCATATAGTGAAAAGGTCAAAGTTTAGATTTTTTTAAGTACAGCCAAACCTATTCCAAGGTAGTTTTCACTCAAGAAAATCTGCTGTTCATTCATTCATAAGTATCATAGCTTGGGTCAGAGAATTAGAGAGTCTGATGGCACATGGAATGTACTTTAGCCTGAGCACAGAGTAGCCAGTGACTTCTGACAAATTAGCAGGATCTCTAAGAGTAGTGCTTTCCAAACTAGACCCAAGCTTTCTGACTTATTCAAGAGTCTACCAGAATACCAGGCACTCAAAAAGTTAAGCAGACATCACTGACCAAATCTTTTCCCCAGAAGTCCCTTACCCCAGTAATATATTCTCTTGTATTTCTTTCCAAACACCATTTGAGTCATCTCCTTTTGGCAAACATTTGGGGGAACATGAGCATCCCATTGAATGGCTGATAAAATGGGAACCAGTGGTGACTACCTACCAAGAAGTGCCTTAGATATAGAATGGAAAAACCAAAATTTCAAGTGCTAAAGAAATTTCTGCAATCTCAGTCAGTGACTGATAGAACCAGCACTACCCTAATTGTCTGCCCCTTTGTCTAGCACTCTGGTCCAAAAGGCTTGTGCACCATTTTTATTTGTTTCTTTGTTTTGTTTTGTTTTTTAATACAGGGTGTCCACAAAGTTTTAGCATAGGTTTAAACTACTGACACTTCAAACTGTACTAAGACTTTGCTGACACCGAGGATAACCTACCAAGAAGTCTCTCTAAAACTGCATGCATCCAAGGAAAAAAATAAGAAAAAAAATCAAAATTAAAACAAAGCAAAACAAGATAAAGATTCCTATAAGTGAATGAAGCTGTTATGCATACAAGATAGAATAACTTGCTATCAAAGTCTTTTTGTCCTTGACCCTCAAATCTACATCTCTGTTACTTACAGCACTTAGCACAGTGACTAGAGTATACTAAACGCATAATGAATGCTAATTGATTTATTGATGGAAAAGTAAAGGATGTCTCTGTTGGCTAGTCTGGTCCTGAATCATTTCTAGATTTTTTTTTGCTAATCTTTTCCTTTATGAATTATCAACCAGTATTAAGGCACCCAAATTAGACCTAAGCCCTCTGGATTCTTTCACTTTGCCTCTGATGTGAGTATCTGATGAATCCCATTTTAAAAATCTCTGAGACCCAAATAACCACCATAGTATTGAATGGCAACATGTGGTGAGTGGTCAGGTGAATGAAGGATGGGTCAAAGTAAGGAGGGTAATAAGGAGGAGTCCACCCCCATAAAGCTATCCCAAATTGTTCTAAGGACTATTCATGAATATATCCCCAACAATTGCCCAGAAAAGCCCTTCAAAGATGACCAGATTCACACCAAATTTGTGTCACAAGTGTTCCACCTGTTTCCTTGATTAATTTCCACCATTTCCAACATGCCATTCAAATCAGCCAAATGGTGCCAAACAAAGAAATTCTCTAGCAGGTCCAAAGGCTTCCTGTCCATTTCTGTGGGTTTAGCACTATAGTGAATGATATGGGGGATAGACAAGATTTGGTCCCTGCCTTTGAGGAACTCACAATGTCCATATAGGCTCTTCTGCAAAAGGTCCTCAACTACGCTGATAGGTGGGGCAGATACCAACCTGAGTTTGGAAGCTGCCAATATAATCTCAAATGAGTACGTGAGGAAGCAAAATGAGGTAAACAAATGGCCCTGGAGACAGAGAGGTGGAGAGGGGGGTGGAGCTGGGTTTGGTTGTAAGGTAATCAGGTTGTCACACAGAAAGGGTGTCACCTTACTAAGGTGGACCATTAAGCCCACTATAAAAAGCCGAGCATCCCAAACAGCCAGCACCCTGCAAGCTGCTTTGGTCTACATTCTACTTGTTCATTTGCTGAACTGGGTAAGTAAGGGAGGGTTTGGCTGAGCTTCCACTTACCTGGTTAGCTTTGAAGGTAGTAATCCCCAGTAATGTGGGATGCCTTGAAGCTATTGGAAGCATTGCTTTCTTTTTAATTTCAGGAATCTCTTGGTGTGAATTGATCTTGAACCTGGATCAAATCAGAGCAGAAGTGGATTGTCTTTATAGATGATCACTCTTAGCTTTCTAGTCCAAGTCTGCATAAACAGGGTCAGGAGAGTTATCTATGGACAGCAAAGCTTTGACAAATGTCAGTCATTTAGGCTCAGATGCAGGTGAGTTCTCTAGCCCCAAATATTAAGGAGCCAGTGCAGATGGATAAGATCAAGCAAAAGAATTATCTGGGGAAGTGGAAACTGAGCCACAAATAAGAGACTCAGCCCACAGCAATTCAAAGACAAGTGAGACAGGAAGTAGGGAGATGAGGGGGAAATGGTACTTGTGACATTCTCTACTGTCAGTTCATTAAGGTTCATGGAAGTCTTCCCTTGATCATTCGGTTTCATCCTACACTTCTGAATTTCTCATTCTCTCTTGCTATATTGGATTTGCCCCCTATCATCTTCTACCTTGTTCATGTTACTTCCCCTTCTCCACTTCATATCTGGACTGCATGCTCTCCATCACACCCCTTTCAAGTTATAACCTCCTTTAGGTCAAAGACTATTATTTTTGTGTTTGTATGGAACCCTGTGTCTTGCGCTTGGTGGAAATGTATTGAATGTTTGCTTAATTTAACTGAATGCTCATGAAAATCCTGATAGATAACAGTATGATTAGGATGATTCAATGTGGAGATGTGAACTGAGTCCAAGTCCTCATGGGTGACTACTCTTCCTCTGGAGCTTTGGTGGATTTTACTTACTTTTATTGGACACATAGTTGTTCAACTTAATTGAGTAGGGATGAGGGTGCCATGAGGTGATCAGTGTCCGCAATGGCTGATTCCTCCTAGACACAGACCCTTTCCCACTGATACATTGTCTTGGAATAATGGGACATAGAAAATGACTGAAATGGTGGATGAGGAATAAAATGTATATGGACTCCAAGTCAGAGCTAAGGTGCTTGATCCCACTGAAGGCAAAGTAGATAAAACTCAAATTCATGGTTTCTTCATTCATTCTGCATTAGGGATTAGGAGAATTGGTTTCCAGTTTTAGCTTTACTGGAACTCTTTCAGCAAGGAATTCCCTTCTCTGCTATGTCAAAAGACATGAATCATATCTAACTCATCATTTCTCATTGGGCTATTTTAAGGTTGAAAGAGATAAGAGATGCAAAATATCTTTGTGGCTATTTTTACTGATTAGACTTACTATGGAAGAAATTTAAAAAGAGAAGAAAAGAAAGGGAATGATGAAAGAGATACTTCATTTTTTCTTTCTTTCTCAGGTTCACATAAACTTACGGAAAGATGCCTCACCTCCTGAGCAGTATTCTTACCATTATTGACGTTTACTACAAGTACACCAACAAGGATCAGGATTGTAGCACACTGTGCAAAAGAGAGCTGAAGGAACTTCTGGAAAAAGAATTTCGACCAATTTTAAAGGTAAAGGTTGTCTGCCAGAGTCAAAGGTTTATTCAGGCACCTTCTTAAATAGAAGGTTTTTAATCCTAGAAAGCTATAAACAAAAGTCATGATAACCCACTTGTGAGTGCTTCAAATAGAATTCTACCATATCACCTTGTCCCTGGAAGATGATAAATGAATGCTTACTGAATTGAGTTGAATAAAATTAATAATACTGAAGAGGGTTGGAATTAGGCAAATTGGAATAGTTTTTTGTTTTCAGTAGCCTTACATTTCTTTCTTTCTTTCCTCTCTTCCTTCCTTCCTTCTTCCTTTCTTTCTTCCTTTTTCTTCCTTCCTTTCTTATCTTTCCTATCCTTCTAACATCACCTTCATTTCTCTTCTCATTTCTTTTCCCTTAGAACCATCCCTTAAAATAAAGAATAAGATATAGGGGCTTTAAAAAACACAGTTCAGTAAAAGTAATAACACACTGACTGAATCAGACATTATATGTAGTATTCCATATCTCTAAAGGAGAGAAAAGGCTACATTCTCATATATTTTCTTTGTTCTTTCCTTTTCTCTGCCCTCCTTGCAAATCTCAATCTGATTCCAGACTCAGAGAATAAATATCTTCCATGTTGGTCCAGATTCCTGTCACAATTGAAAGTAATGTGAAAAATCAAGTAATATTAATATTACTGACTTAGGATTATACTGCTTCTCTAAAGAAACACCCTTTCTGAGGATGAAGAATCAATCTTCAGTAATACAACTTCAAAGAGTGTACTGTCTTGGTAAAACACAAAATGCTCTGTATAATGTAGTGTCTATGTGGGCAAAAGGGAAAGAGTGGCCTGGAAATCACACCAGAGGCAACCATCCCCTAATTGTATGGCTCTGGACATGATGCTTTAAGGAAATATGAAGACAGATGGATATCTGAAAGTTTGTACTATCGAATGCTCTCATTTAAGCAAAAGTGTCCCATTCACTCACTCTAAAATAATAAATTATTATTTAGTCAACTTGAGATTTGGCCTGTTTGAGTCAAAGTGAGTCTGAAATGTTACTAGTAATTGGCTAGAAGAGGTCTTTTCTCCAAAGGAAAATAGAATCCCAAGTCCGTAATATATTATTAACTTAGTGAAAAAGTTATCAGTAGCCTTACACTCCCTATGTTCGATAATCTCCTTCCTACATTCCTAAGCAGACACTTGGTTTCTGCCAATGTTACCTTGTTCCTTTCTGTCTCATGTCTATGGATACTCAACTATGTTAAAACAAGTTAAATCAGTGCACCAAAGCAAGTTGTACCCAAAAGCCATCTTTTCACTGATAGGTAGACAAGGGGCTCTGACCTAACCGATTTTCCTTTCATGCCTTACTTTTGGACAGAATCCAGATGATCCTGACACTGTGGAAATATTCATGCACATGCTCGATCGAGATCATGACAGGAAAGTGGACTTTATTGAGTTTCTTTTGATGATATTCAAACTGACTATGGCCTGCAACCAGTCTGTTGGAAAAGAATACTGCCAAGCTTCAGGGTCACAAAAACAACGTCATAGTCACCATCACCAAGAAGAACAGAGTGAAATGGAAGAGGAAGAAGAAGATAGTTCTAGTAATTCAAGTTGGAGTGCAGGAGAGGAACCCAAATCCCACACTGGGTGGTCACGGAAGACAAGGAAACAAAGGCACAGGTCGAAGTCCCCTTCTCCGGGAAATGGAAAATTAGGTCACTCATCAAGTGCAGGACACAGGGACATCTTTGGGAGAAGACAACATAAGTCAAGATCAAGTCATTCAAAAGGAAGTGAGAAAAAGAGAAATGGGTCCAGCTCAAGTGATCTGGGGGAAAAGAGACACAAGTCAAATATTAACCCCTCCAAAAGACTGGGAGGAGAAGAACATGAGTTTGTCTCTGACTGGTCTGGGAGAGGTGAAAGAAAAAGATTTGTACCTAGTTCAGGGGTCTTATCCTTGGAGTTGAAGAGCAAAAGATGCATCTCAAACTCTAGCCAGTCAGAAGAATGTAGAGAACAAAGACAAAAAGGCAAGTCTTGCCAAACAGGAAGCTATAGACAAAAACATCATGAATCTGTCTGTGGTCAATCAGATGGATGTGGAAGACAAAGAATATCTGATTCTTGTCACTCTAATGAATCAGAGGGAGAACACAAATATAGATCAACATGTTCAGAAAACTGTGGGAGAAGAGTAACAAACTCAGGTAGTCAGTCACAAAGTTGTGGAGGACAAGAACATTGGTCCTCCTCAAGTCAGTCCTCTAGATGTGGACAAGAATCAGGCTCAAGACAGTCCTCTAGCTATGGACAACAAAGGTCTGGATCAGGGCAGTCTTCCAGCTGTGGCCAACATGGATCCAGTTCAGGTCATTCCTCTAGCTATGGACAGCATAGGTCAGGCTCAGGTCAGCCTTCTAGGTCTCAACAACACGGTTCAGGTCACTCCTCCTGTTATGACAAACATTGGTCTAGCTCAGGTCAATCTTCTAGATCACAAAATTATGGGTCACGTTCCGGGAATGCTTCTAGTTATGGACAGCAGAGATTAGGCTTAGGAGAGAATTCTAAGCATAAACAACAGAGGTCTGGCAAATGTCAAAGCTCATGCTCCAGGTCACAAGACTCAGATACAAGGGAGTCCTCTAGCTCTGAGTATCAAAGAGGGGACTCAGTTGGACATTCAGTATCAGATCACGAACGAGGGACTTCCACATATTCAGGATATGGAAGGAGAAGGCAGGGATCTACTACCAGTCAAGACAGGAATAGTGAGAGGGAATCCCAAGCAAGAGATAGTCCAAGAAATGCAGAGTGTGATGAGAGATGGTACTCACACACTGAGGAAAATAACAATGCTAGCAGAAGAAGAAGATATGAATCCACTTCCAGAGAAGCAAGCGACACTAGAAGACAAACAAGGGATCAGACAAGAAATGAAGATTCCAGACAAGGAGAGCCTCATTCAGATAGAGGAACAAGTTCAAGTCAAAAAGAGAGATCCACTTCTAGAAATCCAAGGAATGTGGAAGGTCAAAGAGGAGACAGCAGTAGAAGAGAGAGATCTGGTCATCAGGATGTGACATCAAGACAAAAAAGATCTAGTTCAAGAGGAGGAGAAGGACAAAACAAGAGACAACAACAGGTAGGAGATACATATGAGGACTCCCGGTTTGGTCAAAGACAGTCGACAGATTCTAGGTCAAGGGGAAGGGAGAGAAAAGGCAATAGTCAGGAACATGGTT
>CM053586.1:35580071-35602171 GCA_028646515.1 Pseudochirops corinnae
TGCTTGTTTTCTTTCATAAATTAAAAATAAAATAAATTTAAAAAACAAGATGTGTTGTGAAGGTTAAAAAATCAACTGAGGTTGGATATGGGGAGAAAGAATGGAAATATTAGTGATAACTCTGGAGTTCACAACCTCAGATTCAACAGACATAGGGAAGTTTGAAGGAGCAAGAAGTCTGAGGGGTAAAGTGATACCTAGGAGATACTCATAGGCCATTTATGCAACCCACACAATTGGAAATACAGGATTGGATCTAGTTCAGGAGAGAGATTAGGACTGGGCATCTAGAACTGGCAGTTACTTGTTTTAGAAATTATAGTTGAAGATATTATAGAGAAAGAAGAGATGAGAGTCCAGAGCAGAGTCTTGGAGGATATCCATGCTTAAGAGGTAGCAGATGGATGGTGATGATGCAAAGGAGACTGATATGGAGAGTTCAAATTTAGTTGGAAGAGATCTTGGAAATTGTCTAGTCCAATTTTCCACCCAATGCATGAATTGCCTTTATAGTATCTCCCCCTCCCTATGACCAAAGTATCTGTTCAACCTCTGAATATCTTCAATGATGGGAGACTCACTACTAGTATGAGGCATCCCTTCCTATCTTTAGTCAGTTGTGCATATTGGAATAATCTTTCTTATGTTAAAAGAAAACACATTTTCCTATAACTTTAACCCATTGGTCCTGATTCTGTCTCTGGAACCATATAGAATGAATAAATCTAATTCTTCTTCCATGGGAAATATTCTTAAATATTTTCAGATAGCTGTTGTGTCTCTCAAGTAGGTGTCTCACCATTAGATGGCACAGTAGATAGAACTTTGGGGTTGGAATCAGGAAGACTCATCTTCCTGAGTTCAAATCCTGCCTCAGACACTTTCTAGCTATGTGACCCTGGGCAAGTCACTTGACCCTGTTTGCCTCAATTTCTTCATCTATCAAATCAGAAGGAAATGGTAAACCTCTCTAGTATTGTTTGCCAAGAAAACCCTAAATAAGGTCACAAAGAGCTGGATATGACTGAAAAGACTCAACAACGACCGTGTCTCTCAAAACCTATCTTCATTCTAGTTCTTTTAGCTATTCTTCATGGGAGTAATTTTAGTTTTCCTTACTTGATTGCCTCTTAGATATATTCCAATTTGCCAGTGGTTTGGTTGCTATGTTATGTCAAATATGTGGACACTCTCTTCAATGGTACACATTGCAATCCACGTATACCTTCTCATACTTCTCAATTCTTGTGAATGTCCTCCCAGAAATCTTTCATAGAAGATCTACCAAAAATGTTATAGTCCTTCCTTTAGTTCTCCCAATATTCCCTGGGTACTAATATCACATTTGAGCTACCTATCTGCTATCTTTTGTGTTTGTTACAGGGCTGGCCTATTGTCTTTTCTGATCATTAATATTAGATGATATTTTTAAAATAAATGTTTTATTGATAACATAAATAACAACAACAATGATTAAAGTTTCTATGAAAAAGGCAGAATGGTATAATGGTTAGCTAACCAGGAATCCAAGAAGACCTGAGCACAGGTCCCATCTCTGACATACACTGACTGTGAGACTTTGGGCAAGTCATAACCTCTCAGTGCTCTAGGAAACTCCCTAAGATTATGTTTCAGAAATAAAATTCTACCTTGTGTTTATAAAAGGAGTTTTCTCACCAGGAAATTCCTTATACCAGTAAAATCACAGGACTAGTCCCTAACACACACACACACACACACACAAACATGAATATGTATATGTGTATATGTATGTGTGTAGGTATGTGTATGTATATATAATGTGTGTAAATATATGTGTGTGTGTATATGTATATAATTTGATACAACTCTATGTGTTAAGTTATTATCCCTATTTTACAGCTGAGAAAACAGATAGTGAGTGAAGATAAGTGATTTGACCAAGGTAACACAGTTAGTAAGTAGTAGGTAGTTTCCAAATCAGGTTTTCCTGACTCCAAGTCTATCTATATCAACCTTTCATATCTTTTGTTTTTAAATCACCTACATTTCCCAATGTATTCTTTCCCATTTTCTCTTTCTCTGTTGCTATGAAAAGTTAGGCTTATGTGGGTCCTTCATTTTTATATGGACCTTTTTGTATATATTTACGAATGGCATTTTTGGATCAGAGGCAGAGCCCTTTTAGTACTTTCTTCATATGGTTCCATATGCTTTCTATAATTGTTAGACTATTTCATAGCTCTACTAACAATTCATTTTTTTTCCCCACAAAACCTTTGATATTGACTATTCCCCCCTCTTTGTTATCTTTGCCCATTTGTGGGGTTTGAGGTGACATTGCAAAGTTTTTTTTTTATTTGCATTTCCCTTAGTATCAATTACATGAAGCATTTTTTTCATGTGGTTGTTAATAGTTTATAATTTTTGTAGAATTTTGTAGCATTCGTGCTAAGTCATAAAAAACATAGTTTGCTAGTGATACTAGTTAGTGATAACTCTGGAGTTCACAACCTCAGATTCAACAGACATAGGGAAGTTTGAAGGAGCAAGGGGTCTGAGGGGTAAAGTGATGCCTAGGAGATACTCATAGGCCATTTGTGCTGCCCACACAATTGGAAATATAGGACTGGATCTAGTTCAGGAGAAAGATTAGGACTGGGCATCTAGAACTGGCAGTTACTTGTTTTAGAAATTATAATTGAAGATGTTATAGAGAAAAAAGAGATGACAGTCCAGAGCATAGTCTTGGAGGAAGAGCAGAAGAGCAGAAATTCTGTCTATTTGTAGACTATACTGAAAACAAAGGATGCAGCATCATGTGGTGGAGATGGGGCCAGGCTTGACATCAAGAAGATTTAAGTTCCCATTCTACCTTTGACAGCATACTAGCTGTGTGACTGTGGAATCCCTTAACTTATCCATGCCCCAGGCAATTCTCTAAAACTATGAGATGCAGGCAAATTGCTGATCTGCATCACTGTGGGAAATTCCCACAGCAGGAATATATTGTGTGGATGAAATCATTTGTCTTGACACCAAAAAATCAACAAATTAATAATGATATAGTGAATGAAATGTGTAGACGCTCATGGAAAAATTTTAATTAACTTGTTAATAATAATAATAATTAAGTGAAAAACAAATTTATATAAACAATGAAATGATCAAATCAAAGATAATATGACCAAATACTACATATTCGAATCTATAGAATTTTGTCAAAGCACTATACCCAGGTACATTCATAAGGAAGAGAGAAAACTAATGAGCAAATGAAACAAATCAATGAAAAAATATTAAGTACTTACTACAGGCAACCCCCCTCCCCAAATTGTAATCAGATGTAGGTATACAAATGGAGAAGCAAAACAGTCCTTGATATCTAGGACCTCATTTTGTAAAGCAGGAGACAACACCCTTAAGATGTTTTAGCAGCAAGTCAGGTGGACAGCCCCAATAGTTCTTAGTGCTGAAGCAAAGCAGATTATAAACAGCCCTCAGCCAAAACATTTGAGAATCTAAAAGAAATAAATGGTTACCTGTTTAAGTATAAAATACCTACAACTTAAGTAGACCAGTCTTAAAAGGAAACCAATAAGAAATTTCCCTGTAAAAGACATCAAGTCCCCATGAATCTACACTTAAATTCTTTGCCTGTATATGAACTTCTTTTGTTCAATTAAATTTCACAAGCATTTATCAAGTTCCTATTATGTGTTGAACCATTTGTAAGGTGATAAAGATACAAAGTTAAACAACTGTGTTTCCCTGACTTCAAAGAGCTTACATTCTTCTAGGGAGAAGTAATGTGTACATAGAAAAGTAAATATAAAAGATATACCAAGTTAATACAAGGTAATTCTAGAGGAAGAGGGTCTCTAACAACTAGTGGAACTCAGGAAGGGCCTCATGTAGGAGCAGACTGCTCTAGGTAGTTAGGAATTTCAAGAAGCAGAAATGAGGAGGGAGTTCTATTCAAGGTAGGAAGGATGTACTCTGAACAAAGGCACAGAGAAGGGAGAAAGAATTTTGTCTATGGTGAATAACAAGCCACAAGTTTGGCTGAAAAAAAGACTATATGAAGGGGAGTCATGTGAAACCAATCTGGAAAGTCAAGCTGGAGCTCAAATGTGAAGAACTTTAAAGACTTGAGATTGGAGTTTATCTTAGAGACAATAGGGAGCCCTGAAGCTCTTTGAGGAGGAGAGTTGCATAGTGCTTCAGAAATATCAGTCTGGTAACTGTGAAGAGTCAGGGATTAAAAAGGGGAAAGACTGGGTTTCGGAAAGAGGTGATGAAGGTCTGAAGTAGGATGGTGACCAGGTGCATGGAAAGAAGGGGTTAGATGCTCTGAGAAATGTGAAAGGGGAACTGATGAGACTTGACAGATGATTAGATGGAGTGAAGGAGAAAGAAGAGTGAGGAAAAAAGAGGGATTTCAGGAGACAGATGTTGGTAGAAGTTTCAGAGAAGTCAATTTTGGCTCAATGAAAGGAAAAATTTTCTTGTTGATAGAACTGTCCAAAACGTCAACAGACTGCCTGGGTGGGGCTTCCAACACACATACACACACACACACACACACACACACACACACACTTCTGGTAATCTTCCAATTGAGGCCAGATGATACCTGCCAATGATATTACAAAGTTGATTCTGTTCTGGGTATCATTTGAACTAGACACCTTCTGGAGCATCTTCCAGTTTTGAGAGTCTCTGATTCTCAGGAACAAACCAAGTGCATAACATCATACAAGTGCATTAAAGTGGAGAGAAACAAAGGAAATACTATGTGATGTTTGTAGGGAAAAGTTACAGTCAGAGAAAGGCAGGAAAGGCTCAGCCCATAGATTGGACGTTATGAATGGATCCTTTTCAGACCAAAAGGGGAACATGAATCTTTCCAGGAATAGGGAAGAGTTTGAACACTGACATTCAAGTGGGAAAGCTCAGGAATTACGGACCTGGATGCAAATCCTTCCTTTAGTATCTACTACATGCTTTGTGCACATCACATAAGCTCCCTGGGTCTTGATTTCCTAATTTATAGAATGAAGGTGTCTTAGGTCCCTTTCAGCCCTAGCTCTATGATAATGTTTGAAGGGTAGAAGTAGTCCAGTCTGTGAGGGCTATAGTATTTGTGGAGGGCAGAAATATAGTAAAAACCTTGAAAAGTCAGGTGGTTCCAGATGGTATAGGTTCTGTGGTACTAGTACAAGGAGTTTAAATTTTATTTGATAATCAAGAAGGAATCTTTCAGGATTTGGAGTATGATCAGTTCTATTTAAATGAAACGTTATCCTGGTAATGTTTTGAAGGCTGGACAGGGAGAATAATGGGTGATGGTGATGGGGAAAGAAAAGAAAAGAAGAGACAAACACAAAAGAGGATGCAGAGATAGAGGTGATGAAACTTAGTCATTGATTGGATATGAGAAGTTTCAAACATGAGGAACTGAGTGAATGCTGATGCATTTGGCAGATATAGTAAAAATAGTCAAAAGGAGAAGCAGATTTAGCGGTAAAGATTCACAGAAATTATCCTATAGATAGTCCTTAGTTCTGAAGAGAGGTCAGAAATCCATGCTTCAGCTTCCCAACCTATAAAGCAGGGAGAATTTAATTCAATTCAAATAATTAATTCTGGGGACATTTATTAAATGGTTGCTATATATAAGGTTCTTTGCTAAGAACCAGAAAACCTTCCAAATGTAGCTTCTAAGGCTACTGTGAATAACTGCTAATGAAAATAGCTATAAATTTGTTTATGAGAACCAAAGTTATTTTATAACAACACCAACAATACCCACATATGGATGAGTCATTGAAAAGTTCTTTATGAGCTCTGAAAAACTGACACTGCATTTTAAGGGCCATGGTGCATGGTTGGAATGAAGAAACCCTCATTGTGAGATAAACAGATGAGTTGCCTTTGGGGCTTATGTTTGGCCAAAGGTAGGAGGTAGTATGGTATACAGGAGAGAGGGTTGGATACAGATTTACAAAGAACCAGGGTCTAAATCCTGCCTCTGCCAATTGCCGACTGTGTCATTTTCAGCAAATAATTTTACTTGCCTTTGTCTTAGTTTTCCATTGAGTCAGACCACCACCACCACCACCATCTCCCCTGATGTCCCTATGGAGTTAGTTCAGGACCCTGAGCCCAAAAGCCTTGGGAATAACAATGCCTCCAGACCTTTGGTCCTGCTTCCAGTCTAGCTCCTGTAGCCATCATCTGGGAAAGCAACTTCTGTAGAGAAGGGGAAAGCCATACCACCACCTGCTACCTATGGAGGCTTATCTCACCTACAGAGCAGGCAAGACAATCTAGCTAAAGCAACAAGATACATTGAGGGAGTGACAGGAGATAGCATATACCAGACAAGTCAAACCAGCATCAACACCTTGGCTACCTCTTCCACCATGACACTGATGGAGATGGGCATGGACCCTGAACCTAAGAGCCTTGGGAATAGCTGTGCTCTTCAGATCATTGGTTCTGCTTCTACATTGGGAGAAATAACTGGAGAAGGGGATCACATTCTTTGCTATCACTAAAACCAACTGTTGATCAATCACCAATGATGGGCAGGGAAGTCTCAAAGCCTTGAAATTGGCAGCACCTTCTCCCAACTGATTACAGATCCTACTTTAAGCCTAGCCATCATCTTGGGAAGCAACCACCATGTTGATAAAGTTCTGTTAATTGTGTCTGTGGGTGCTCTACCCTAAGCTACTGAAAAGCCAGAAAACAAAGTTCTTGCCATTAAAGCCTTTGGCACTGTCAACCAGCTCAACATTAGAAACAGAAAGGATTTTATCAGTGGAAATTATATTAAAGATAAAATATTTCTGTCTGCTTAGCCACTGCACCTAAGGACCATGAGACCTTTGCCTCTGATGTTTTGGCTAAAACTTTCTATATGTATTATCTCTTCCATTAGAATGTAAGCTTCTTGAGGGCAAGGACTATCTTTATCTTTGTTTGTATCCCATGTGCTTTATACATAATAGGTGTTTGATAAATGCTTCTATAAATTCACTCATCATCATTCATTCATTAATCTGTTAAGTCAGGGAGTTGTACTAGATAATCTTTAAGATTCATCAAAGTAAGCTTTAGGAATTAGCCACTTAGGAACATCTCTTTTCTATACTGACAAAATATTCTAAACATTAGCTAGTGTTGTCAATTATGATTGATCATTCCAAAAATTAATAGAAATCAAAACTACAACTGGAGTTGAGGATGGAAAGAATAGGTTTGTAATGGAACTTGGGAAATGTTTGGGGAAGGGTAATAAAAACAACTTAAGAAGGGCTCAGCGAGCTGGGGGGGAGAATAAGAGTTGGAAAAAAATGGGATAGTAGTTAGATGGATTTAAAAGACCAAGGCCCTGCAATATGTGAAGATGTAAAGAAATGATCAGAGGAAAATAGAGTCTTAGTTCTCAAAGCCACATATCCTTATTGAACTCACCATTACCGATTCATGTGAAGAAATGGCCCCAGCAGATTTGGTACATAATAGAAATTAAGTGAAAGAACCATCCTAAATAAGACAAGGGGCTATGATTTCACTGAAAGATGGTCTTCTTCCTTCTTGGAGTTATTTCTTCTCTCTCTCTTTCTCCATACTCACCCTTTTCAATACTGCTGAAGTATTTCAAAATATATTTCATTTTTTATTTGAAATGTTCTGATATTGAAGTATTGAAATATATTATTTTTTCTATTTCTTCTTATAAGATTTAACTTTTCCCTCATTAATTTAGCTGCCATGATATTTGGTGCACATATATTATACAAATTCAAAATAAAGATGCTTTTGCTATTAATAGTACATCTCAAATATGGCATCATCTCTGTCTTAATTCTTTCTAGTTGGATTCAGATTTTGTTACACAATGAATACAACTCCTTATTTGCTTGAGCTAAGCATTGTATAACAAATTTTAACCTATTCTTTGTACCTTTTTTGCGTTAGACGTGTCCTTCATAATACATAATACATAACATCATATTAGATGCAGACTTTTTAAAAATCCATTTCATAACCATTTAAAAAAGGATCAAATCTATTTATATGTAACACCACAACTATTAAATTTAACTTAGGTTATAAACTTCCCCCTTAACTGTTACTAATTTTGTCAGAAGAGACTATCAATTGAGTTTTATTTATGTTTTTAAAGTGAAGAAAAGGGCCCAAAAGGCTATAAAATTGTGCATACCCTTTGACCCAGCAATACCACTTCTAGGGATGTATTCCAAAGAGATCATCAAAATGGGAAAAAGACTCATATACACAAAAATGTCTATAACAGTTCTCTTTGTGGTGGCAAAGAATTGGAAATTGAGGGGATGCCCATCAAGTGGGGAATGATTGAACAAGTTGTGGTATATGAATGTAATGGAACACTATTGTTCTATAAGAAATGATGAGCAGGCAGACTTCAGAAAAACAGGGAAAGATTTATATGAATTGATGCTGAGTGAAAGGAACAGAACCAGGAGAACATTATACACCGTAACAGCCACATTATGTGATGACTGACTTTGATAGACTTGGCTCTTCTCAGCAGTGCAAGAATCTAAGACAACTCTAAAAGACTCATGATGGAGAATGCCATCCACATCCAGAGAAAGAACTTTGGAGTCTGAATGTAGATGGAAGAAGACTATTTACTCTCCTTTTCTTTTGTTGTTTTGTTTCTTCTTTCTCATGATTCCTTCCATTAGTTCTAACTCTACACCTGACTAATGTGAAAATACATTTAATATGAATGTCTAAGTAGAGCCTATATCAGATTGCATACTGTCTTTGGGAGGGGAGAGGAGAGTGAGGGGGAGATAATTTAAAACTCAAAATCTTATGGAAGTAAATGTTGAAATTGAAAAAAAAATCAATTAATTATATTAAAATTTTAAAAAATAAGAAAAAGTTTTCTTTTTTAATGCATTGAAAAACACTCAGGAAAGCTTTTTGTCCTAATATTATTAAAAATGACTTCAGAACACCTCCCCCCCAAATAAAGTGAACAAAAGGAAACAAAACTAAAAACAAAATCTCTATGTTACTTCTAACACTTTGGGGTTCTTTCTTTGTAAGGAAAGGCTGGAGAAGAAAGAAAGTTTCAAGCTCAGAAGTAAAGGAGTCTTGGAAATTTGACCAAATTTTAACTAGTATTCATTATATCTAGAGATTTTGAGGGGCCATGACTCCTAAAAAGGTCATGCCAAACGTGTGTAGATACAATCTATGTGGCATGCCATTGAACTGGATAAACTTATTGATTTCAACAGGTACCCCCAAATGCCACATGGGATTTCCTATGTCAATCATCAGGAAGGTATTTGTGTAAGGTCTCAAGAACAAAGGAGCTAACAATTTAATGTGTTGGAATAAGCCTGGGGTATATCTGAAAGAAGAGAACCAGTTGGGTTGGAAAGGTGAGCTCATGCATGAAAAAAATCATAAATCTGTGGTTCACCTCAGATTACAAGGTATCTGCTAATTTTCATTTAAAATAGTAGAGTGTATTACAAGAAGGTGTGACTTAATTTTGATTGACTGAGTATCAGGCAATGTAATTAAATTTACTACACCTATTCTCAAGATAAACAAACATCCTAGCAGTTATTAAGTATGGGAGAGCTAGTTCAGATCTAATCTTAAAAGCAGATGGTAATTAGGGACAATAAGTTCCTGACTGGTGTATCATGGAAAACAGAAGATTTCAATTTTCTCTTCTATTAGGTCAACTATGTGTTTATTGTCAGTGGTGAGAAAATACAAAGTTTGCTGTGGGAGTGCGTGAAGACATTTTCGAAATGGGAGGCTGCTAACTAGGCTTCCCTGTGCCTCTTACCTTCTTTGTTCTAGCATTCCAAGCTCATATTGGTCTGATCAGCCACAGTCTAACTCATTGTAACTTGACTCTAACATAGTGATGTCATCTTGATCCTCTTCAAGAATGCAGGACAACAACCAACCAATCTTCTTTGTAAACTTTTTATCTCGACCAGAAAACATAAAGGAAGGGATTAAGGGGAAGGGAAATAGCATTTATTAAATACCTACTATGAGCAGGCATGGTATTAAACAATTTACAATTCTTATCACACTTGATTCTCCCAACAACCTTGCGAGGTAGATGTTGCTATTATCTCCATTTCATAGCTGAGGAAACTGAGGCAAAAAGAGGTTAAGTGACTTGGCCAGAGTCACACAGCTAATAAAGTCTTCCTGACTCCAGGTCTAGTGCTCTATCCATTGTGGTACTAGCTGCCCATAAAAAATAAATAGCTAAAATTTGTAGTTTTAAAATTTACAAAGTGCTTTATATATGTTTTTGTATTTCATCCTCATAACTCCATTCGGAAGTAGGTGCTATTATTATACCTATGAATGAAGTTAAGTGATTTGCCCATAGTCACACAGCTAATAAGTAGCTGAGGAAGGATTTGAACTCACATCTGCCTGACTCCAAGGCCAGTATTCTATCCATTGCACTAACTGCATTCTCATAGCATGAGCAAAGTAGAACTTTATAGAAATAAGGGCAAAATCCACTGTGACATGGTATAGAAGGAAAAAGATATACTTGAGGTGAGCCTGAAACTAGTGGAATGGTTAAGATAACCCTTCAATGAGCGCCCTGAGCCCTAAGATTCTTGGATTACAAAATCATCTATTTCAGGACTAAGGAACCTCAGAATTTTCTTGCTTCAAGATTCCTTCCTTAAAATTCTTGTGCATTATTCCCATCACTAGGTATTAAATTTTCTTTACATGATAATTTTTAACATTCATTCTGACAGAACTTATGCTCTCTAGCTATTACAGTAGTGTACATGAAAAGTGATGAAGACCTGAACTAGGTCCATAGTTCTATATGTGATGGAGAAGAGAAAATGGATGAGAGAGACACCATGGAGGTAAAACTGATAGGAGTTTGGTAACTGACTGAATGTGGTAGTAAAAGAGAGGAAAGAATTACTAGGAACATGGTGATGCCATCAATAGAAATTGATCTTGTTGAGGATTCCAAGAGACAGAGAAAAGAAAGAAGTCTATTTTAAGCATGGGACCAATCAGAGTGAAACCATGGATATTGGAGATGGTGCACAGGCCAGTATGATTGGACCATAGAATGTGTGGAGACGTGTAATATGTAAGGAGACTAGAAAGGTAGAAAGGGATTTGATCTTGAAGAACTTTACAAGCCAGATCAAATAATTTATTTTTAATATTAAGGATAATAGGGCAAGTGGATGGAGCACCAATCCTGGAGTCAGGAAGACCTGAGTTCACATCTGGCCTTAGATACTTACTATCTGCATAACCCTGGGCAAGTCACTTAACCCTGTTTGCCTCAATTTCTTCATCTAAAAGATGGGCTGGAGAAGGAAATGGCAAACTATTTCAGTATTTTGGGATCATGAAGACTCAGACACAACAGCAACAAAAGGTAATAAGAAATCACTAAAATTTATTGAGTAAGGCTAATTTTGATCAAATCTGTAATTTAGGAAAATCACTTTGGTGATTGTCAATGGGAAAGACTTGAGGCAGAAAGCTGTAACAATAGTCTAGCTGAGAGATAAGGATGGCCTAAATTAGGGTGGTGGCTAGATTAGTGGAAATACATGAGATGTGGAGATAAATAAAACAAGATTAGGCAACTGATTGGATATGTAGGGTGAGAAAATGTCAAGGATGACAAGTTGCAAACTCGGGTGATTAGAAAGATGGTGGTGCCTTTGACATCATAGGAACAATCAGAAGAGAGGTGGATTGGGGGGGGGGAATGGGAAAATAATGATAGATGAATTCTACCTTTGACTTTTCAGGAGTTTGAGGTGTCTATGGGACATCCAATGTGAAATGTCCCAGAGATAATTGGTGATGCCAGGTCAGAGCTCAAGAGAGAAGTGGGGCTAGATCCATGGATCTGAGAGTCATACATAGAAATGATAATTGAATACATGATGAGGTCATTAAATGAGAGAACGGAAAAAGAGAAGAGAAGAGGTCCCAGGATGCCAGGACAAAGCCTTGAGTATACCTACACTTCCATTCCAGAGAGCCACCAGGTCAGCTGGAATGAGCCTCCCTAGCTCATTTCATTTAGCTTTAGATACCTTCTCAAATCACCCATATAGAGAAAAATATTACTTTTTACCAGAAAATTTTTAGCTGGTAGCTAGGATCAGAAGGTCTTTATTCGAAGGGTATCTCACTCTCTCCGTCACATGCTGTAAGATGTTTAGCCTCTTAAGTCTTTGTTTGATTATCCTGCTCTACCTACAATCTTGCAGGGTCATTGTGGAAAACAAATATAAGGGAGATAAGCTTTAAAAACTGGAAAACCCTCTGTGCATTGTGTCAAAGATGCTGCCTTCTTAGAAGTCCAGTCATGCCAGGCAGCAATAGAACATTGGCCAGAGGAGAAAAATTATGACCTTAACTTAGATTTAACTAGAGACAGTAAAGGATCACATAATCATAGATCATAACTTAGATGCTGAACGGGTCCTTAGACCCTATCTAGTCCAACCTCTGTTATAATAAGGCTCAGAGGGGTTACATGATTTGCCCAAAGACCGAAAGCTAGTAAGTGACTAAGGCAGCATTTGACCCATATTCTTTCTCTCTCTCTCTTTCTGTCTGTCTGTCTGTCTCTCTCTGAAGTAGTCTTATGCAGGACATACATACCTAAAAAGGTAGTCTGAGAGATGTGGGGGATTATTGTTCCCTTGGTTGTGACCTGTACTGTGATTTTTGATGTGTGAACTATCACATCCTTTTATGGACCTCAGTGTTCCCTTCTGTAGAATGGGGGGTCAAGTTAACGTTCTTTCATTTAACCACCATTTAGGACAGGCTGTGTTATCTCCTGGAACCCACCAAGACTCTTTGAATTTCAGTTGAACTTGGTTTAATTTAATTCTACCAACAATGAACTGAATTATTCAATTAAATTCATTTCTAACCTGGCTTTCCAGCCTATCTTGAAACATTTTCCCTGCTGCTAGTCACTCAGATTGGGAGAAGGAACAGTGATGATGCTGATCCTCTGTGATTTTTTTGTAAGGCACTTACAAAGTTGGTGCTATAGTTTCTTGTGCAAGAGCCAGATGGTTCCAGGGACTCTTCAATAGAAACAAATGAAGAGAAAAACAGGGACTTGTGGGGGAATCTGACTCCTCAACAAATTTCTGAATTCCAACATGACTCCCTAGAGACTGCTAGAATGGACCTCCTTGGGTGAGATCAGTCTCATCAGTACAAAATTTCCACATATTCTTTCAAGGAAAATATATTATATAACTCAGAAATAAGGTCAAACAACCTCTTCCAGTTAAGTTGGAAAAATCTTTACTGAGTTAGGCCACAACCTGTAGATAAGGCCTCAACCTGTAGATAAGCAGGCTTTGGCACTCACTTCTCTACTCTTAGAAGTGAAGAAGACACAGCATCCCAGTCTAAGACATACATGCGATCACCTTACTACCTAAGTTTAAACACGTTCCCTTACATGCTGCCACATGTTGTGAATCATTAGACATTTCTAAGATTGTTGGGCTATGAGAATACCAAGTTCAGGCATGCCCTGGGTGTGCTATCTCCAGCTCATGTGATAAGGAAGAGGGAATGAGAATGGAAGCAGGAGATCTAGAGATTGCGGGAAGAACAGGGCAAGAGTTAGACACTATTCCCCTCCAATTTAACCCCATCTCTTGGTAGTTTGCAGCCCACCATAGCCAGTCTTCATAGAGAAGACCCTATCCAGTTAGCAGCCCAGGACTCCCCTTACTTTTCTTGTTCTCTGTTGCATCTAAGAACTACAAGTGAAGACTTGGGTGACCCCTAAGGAAAGCCTCACTTTCTCTAGGAGGTGTTATATGTGACTAGTCACTATAAAAACAGCAAGGAGCAATTGCTAGAGAGGGCTATGGCTGACTAGTTCCTGCTTCCTCCTTCTTCCCCCAAAAGAGATCCAGGCAGATATTCCTTAGGTACATTAAATCTGGTGATCTCCAGGGGGCAGCAGGGAATACAGCAGAATTCCTAATGAGAAAAGGCTTAATGAAGCAGTCTCCACTCTTCACTTTTCCATTGACAAGTCAGGACATCCAGGTGATGATTTCAGTTGGGCAACCCTAAACCCTTAGGGGTGGTGAGCATGCCCATTCTTCATAAACTTCCTCCTTGTTCTCCCCAAACTTCTCTCTCCTCAGCTTTTCCATTAAATAGAATGGAATCTGCAGGTCCCAAAGAAACTTCTGAATGACAAAACCCAGCAAAGGACAAGGAGGTGAGAATACTCAGAGAAGCCAATAAGCACCCAGGTCCCCTTCCTCCTCAGTCCTTCATGAGAGATGCTATAGAGATAAAGGAAGAATTGGCAAGTTATTGGATGAATAAGTGAGTCGTTGCAGGTGACAATGATGAAATTGTAAACCCAAGTCACTAAAAGGGTAGTGATCCCTAACTTCTCCCCTCACACTGTCATCATGTTTTGGTTTTCCTCAAAATAACAAAGTCAGTACAGGGCAGAGGAAAGAGCTAGGAACCTGGATTCAGGATTTGTGTTTGAATCCTAGTCTGGACACTTCCTACCTTTGTGAGCCAGGGGAAAGTCATTTAACCAAAGTCTCAGTAATAGAAGGGATTTCAGAATCCATCTGCTATCTGTGTCTAACAAAGAATCCCCTCTATAACACAACACCTCCTAATAACTTGCATTTATATAGAGAGTTTGAAGGTTTACAAAGCACTTTACAAATATTATCTCATTTTATCTTCACAACACTTAATGCTTATTGATTTTACTTACAGATCTGCTAGGTGTTGATAGATTTAGCAATGTTCTATTTTATGTGTCTGTTCGCTTTTTTGTTCTGTGCCTGAGATTGTAAGGTGCTACAGGACAGAAACAGGTGTTGGGACATTAACATTTACCACAAACCCAGGGGGATTCATCAAAGCTTTTGTTAATGATGATGATGGTGCCTCATTGTCAGCACACTACTCTATCCAGAAGTGATCTCTTCCTCTGAATAGCTAACTCATAGTGTCTCTAATACTTGCCCTATTGTCTCAGCTATTATCTTATCTAGATCTCTTTTAGGCATGTGGTTCAGTGGAACCAGTGTGAATTTTGGAGCCAGAGAAGCTGTATTCAGATCTTGACTGCTTGTGTGACCTTGGACAAGGTCTTAAAATTTCTGGACTATATTTTAACTTTTCTGGGTCTTGGTTTCCTCAAATGTAAAATGAGGAAGATTGAACTAGATGACCTCAAAAGTACCTTCCACCTCCAAATTTGTGATGTTTTATTTTTTGACAAGAAACCTTGTAATATTTCAGACCTTGATGCAATTAGCACACTGTTATCTGGAGATAGTGACACCTAAAGGGGTTTCAATGTTCCTAAGGAATCCCTCTTGCTTTGGACTTTGCACAAGGTATCCTCCATGATGGTGGTAAATAACTTTGGTGGACATGTCTCCCTAATGTTAATGTCAATAATCAGAGGATTGATGGCCAAAATTATCTCTTGTTCTGTTTGTCAAGGACTTTTATATGTTCCTAACTTATGCTTGGGAAACCTTTAAGATTACATTTTGCTCTACCAAGGCAACCTCCTAACATTTTTCTTTAATTTTCAGTTCTAGATTCCTTTTTTCCCTCTTCTTCATCCATTGAGAAAGCAAGAAATATGATACCCATCACAAATAAGAAGTCATGCAAAACATATTTACACATTAGCTATGCTACAAAAAGAAAAAAAAAGAGAGAATCAAGAAAAATGAAGACAAAGGGAAAATAATGCTTCAATTTGTACTCAGATCCCATTGGCTCTCCATTTGGAGGTAGATAGCATTTCTCATCATGAGTTCTTTGGAATTGTCAGAGATCCTTTTATTGGTCAATTATTAAGTGTTTATCATTAAAATATTGCTGTTACTCTCTGCACATTGTTTTCCTGGTTCTGCTCACTTTACTTTGCATCAGTTCATACGTCTTCCCAGGTTTTATGGAAACAATTTTCTCCATCATTTCATAATAAAATTCTATCATAATCATATACCACAACCTATTCAGCCCTTCTTAAATAGATGGGCATATGCTTAGTTTCCAATTCTTTGCCACCACACCAAAGAAGGCTGCTATAAATATTTTTTTTACATATAGGTCATTTTTCTTTATCTTTCATCTCTTTACAATATAGGCCTCGCCTGGGTTTTACTGGGTCAGATGGTATGCACAGCTTTATAGTCCTTTGAACACAGTTCCAAATTGTTTTCCAAAATAGTTGAACTCATTTATGACTCCACAGTGCATTTGTTGTTGTTTGGTTGTTTCAGTCACGTCCAACTCATCATGAACCCTTTTGGGGTTTTCTTGGCAAAGATACTGGAGGGGTTTGCCATTTCCTTCTCCAGCTCATTTTACAGATGAGGAAACTGAAGCAAACAGGGTGAAGTGACTTGCTCAAAGTCACACAGCTAGTAAGTGTCTGAGTCCAGATTTGAACTCAGGAAGATGAATCTTCCTGACTTCAAGCCCAGGCTACTACCCACTGTGTCACCTAGTTCTCCCCAGAGTGCATTAGTGTGTCTATTTTCACACATCCCTTCCAGCATTTGTCATTTTCTTTTTCTGTCATCTTAGCCCAGCTGATAGGTGTGAGGGTGTATCTCAGAGTCATTTTAACTTGCTTTTCTCTAGTTATTAGTGATTTGGGGCATTTTTTTTCATGTGACTATTGATAGATTTGGTTTCTTCTTCTGGAAACTGCCTGTACATATCCTTTGACCATTTATCAGTTGAGGTTCTTAATTTTATAAATTTGATTCCATTCTGTATCTATTTGAGAAGTGAAGCCTTTATCAGAGAAATTTGTTCTAAAAACGTCCCCCAGTTTATTGTTTTCCTTCCAATTTTGACTGCATCAGTTTTGTTTGTGAAACCCTTTTTCATTTAACATAATCAAAGTTATCCATTTTACCTTCATGATCTTTTCTGTCTCTTATTTGGTCAAGAATTCTTCCTCCATCCATAGATCCAAGAGGTAATGCATTTGATGTCACTCTATGTTTAAATCATGACCTGTTTTGAGTTTATACTGGTATATGGTCTGAGATGCTTGTCAGTGCCTAGTTTCTGCCAGACTTCTTTCCAGTTTCCCCAATACTTTCTGTCAAATAGTGAATTCTTACCCCAATAGCTGGGATCTTTGGGTTTATCAAACACTATTTTTATATTTGTTTGCTGTAGCATATTATGTAATTAATCTATTCCATGGATCAACCACTCTATTTCATAACCAGTATGAAATTGTTGTGATGTTTACCGCTTTGTAATATCATTGAAGATCAGATACAACTACTATCCTTCGTAATTTCCTTTCATATTTCCATATCCTTCTTTCATATCCTTCACATTATGGTATTGTTCCTTCATATTTTTTCACTGATTTCCATTATATTCACTTTTTGCTCCTCCAGATGAATTTTATTATTTTTTTTCTAGCTCTTTAAAGCAATTATTTGGTAATTCGATATGGCACTGAATAAGTAAATTAATTTCAACAGTATTATCACTTTTATTGTATTGACTCAGTCTACCCATAAGCAATTAATATTTTTCCAATTATTTAAATCTGTCTTTATTTATGGGAAGTGTGTTGTGTTCCTACAGCTCCTGTGTGTTTTTTGGCAGGTAGAATCCCAAGTATTTCATATTGTCTGCAGTCATTTTAAATGAAATTGCTCTTTCTCTCTTCCTGCTAGGTTTTGTTGGTAGTATATAAAAATGTGGATGATTTGTGTAGGGGTTTTTTATATGCTGCAACTTTAACTAAGTTGCTAATTAACTGAATTAGTTTTTAGTTGATTCTCTAGAGTTCCTAACACTTTTACATGGTATCTATGGTTATTCAAAATTAACTTTCGTTTACTTTTAGCTTACATCATTCATTTCCACAAGATTTTGAGTTACAAATTTTCTCCCCGTCTTTCCCCTACCCACCACCCCAAAACAGTAATCCCACTGTATACCCCCTCCCCCAATATGCCCTCTCCTATATCCACCCCCTTCACCCCTCTGAATCTATGGTTGTTCAAGAGACACAGACATAACAATCTACAAAGGAAAAACCAAGTAGATGAATACAGCACATTTCCCAGATTATGACATGCAGTTAGATCACCCATTGAGTTTGTCTATCATTTCATGTCTTGAATGAATACTGCAGATTTATGAGCTGGCCCAGGATTGACAGGGAATTTGGGAATTTGCACAGTATTTTTAACATTTCCAAGTCCCCTGGTCAAAAAAAACTTTTAAACTCCAATATTCTACTTTCCATATTGTATGGACACAAATCATGGCATGTTCCCTCTAATACTAGAAATTGCAGGTGACCTAAAGATAGATGCATGGTGAATGTAAGTCGGTTGTGGCATGTTTGCAACTATGTCATATATACAAGAAATGATTGAAAAGTTATCATAAAACAGATGTGTGATTAGAATATGACTGAGAGGGGGGGCTAGGTGGTGCAGTGAATAGAGTGCTGGCTCTAGAGTTAAAAGGACCTCAGTTCAAATCTGACCTTCTCAGATGCTTAACACTTACTAGCCTTGTGTCCTTGGGCAAGTCACTCAACCCCAATTGCCCTGCCCTCTCCCCTCCAAAAAGCAAAAAAAGAAAGAAAGAAAAAAAGAAAAAAAGAAAGAAAGAAAGAAAAGGAAGGAAGGAAGGAAGAAAGAAAGAAAGAGAGAGAAAGAAAGAAAAAAATAAAATGACTGAGAGGGAAAATAGCACAGCTTAAGTGTTATGCTGACAATTAAAGAATATTAAAAGACTTAAAGAAATATATCCAGTGCACTGGGCATATCACCTATGTAGTACCCACAAGAAGTCAAGATCAGAAATTGCATATCTTGAGGGTGAGGATGACATGCCATTGGAGGGAGTACTTTCCACAGTGAGGTCATGGTTCCATTGAAGTATCATGACATTTAGGGGGACTATCTTGATAGAATAAAGTCACGTGCTAAGACATGGACAGACTTACTGGGGCACATGTTTGGTCAAGAAGTGACCCGTGAATCTTTCTCTGGAACAGTGGGGGCCATTGCTTTTTCTCTCTCTGGTCTCCTATGTCGTAGCTTCAGCAGGTTTCTCTATATTCATGTAAACGTATCAACATCCTACTCCGAAATTAGTTCTGTATCTCACTTTCTGTGCATCTATCTAGAAGCAGCTTGTGAACAGTTATATTGTGTTATTTTTCAGCAGTATCTGACTCTTTGTGGCCTCATTTGCTACTTTCTTGGCAAAGACACTTGAGAGGTTTGCCATGTCCTTCTCCAGCTCATTTGACAGATGAGGAAAGTGAGGCAAACAGGGTTAAGTGACTTGCCCAGGGACACACAGCTAGTGTCTGAGTCCAGATTTGAACTCAGGAAGATGAGTCTTTCTGACTCCAGGCCCAGCACTCTGTGCACTATGGCGCCACCTAGCCGCCCCAGATATATGTCATAGGCACAGTTACGTAGTCTGTCTGTAATTAGCTTCCATAGTTTATAGTGTATGTGTGTATCCATATACAGGCTCACAAGGCTGGCTCTATGACTGATAAAGATACTGAGGTATCCTTTCTTTACTGTCGACATGAAATAATTTACTCCCCTTTTGGTGAGTGTGCCCCATTACTGCATTTCCTTAAATCTTACAAGTCCCTTGTATGCTGAACTAATACTTTTGTTGTTGTTCAGACGTGACCTCATTTGGGGTTTTCTTGGCAGCAATACTGGAGTGGCTTGCCATTTCCTTCTCCAGTTCATTTTACAGATGAGGAAACTGAGGCAAACAGGGTTAAGTGACTTGCTTAGGGTCACATAGCTAGGAAGTGTCCGAGGCCTGATTTGAACTCATGAAGATGAGTCTTCCTGACTCCAGGCCTAGCACTCCATCCACTGCACCACCTAGTTGCCCATGGACTAATACAGTTCTCAGTATATGTTTGTTGTTCTATCTGGTTGATTATAATTGGGGAAGTGAGTAATGACGGAGTGCAGTCTAGGCTGGGATGGGGATGTGTTGTGGAGGGTTCATCATTCATTCTAATAACCTAACCCCAAGGTACAAAATGCTTGTTGCCACCTCCCACCCCCATCCCCTACCCACTGGATCATTTCTAATCAATTGTTTAAATAGTATCATTGGCTATTAGGGCTCAGGTTTGGCTCTGCAAATGAGTAGAACCTTCCGACTAAGGTCTATCAGTCCTAATATTGTGTGGAAAGAGTAGATGCCATAGACAATAAGAAGAGGCAAAGGCCACTAATTCTTAAGAGGTTTTTTTATTGATGCATTAGAAGGTAGAGTCTGGTAGCACAGGATGGCACAGTTCAGAGTGAGGACTTGAGCTTGAGGACAAGATGAAGGGAATCAAACAGAAGGGGCTATTGGGCCGTGTTTGGCTCAAGTGCTCCTGCTTCTTTTGACAAAGGATGAGGAGAAGACAGGGAAGGGCTTGGGGACACAAAGCAACTTGAAGAAAGGGTCTACTCAAGACCCAACTGGAAAGCAGTTGGATTATAGACTGATCCACAGGCTGATCTGACCAAGAAAGGTAGGACTGTCCAATGTCTCCCCAGTGGGGCTGTTCTCATTTCTGGGCATTGGGAATTCAAGAGCTCACGGTCATTGCTTGTTACCTTTGAAGTAGGAGTAGAGGCCCCGGGCAGTGAGACCTCGCTTTCCTCCCTGAGCCTGGCCTGCTCCTCCAAGCTGGGTGGCCTCTTGACCATGAACTTTTGATCCCTTTGGTTGCAGGTTACTCTGGTCCTGCTGTTGAACCACTGTCTCCTTTGTATGATGTCTGTGCCACTCTTGTCCTCCAATAGTGGGCTCCTGGTTGTGGCAGTCATCACTCTTCTGTAAGCCTCCTGTCACACTGCAACTTGTCTGACTGCCACTACAGCCCTGTTTCCCAGACAAAGAGCTCTCTGTCTGGGTGTGACCTTGGCTCCTTTCTTGGCTCCATCCGTGACTACCTCCTGTCTGAGTCTGGGTCCATTCCCCCGTTTGAGTGTGAGTCTGTCCCCCTAACACTGTTTCTCTTGTTGTCTGGCCCCTATCACGTTCTTGGATCTCTGTGCCTCTATTCTGGCCACAGCCCGTTTCCCATTGTTGGGTTATAGTATTCCCTGTCTGACAGTTTGTGGTCTGAGTGACCCCTGTCTGAGATTGACCTCCAGTCACTCTCACACTTGTCTGATGGCTCCTGCCTTGTTCCCTGACCTGTGTGGTACCAGTGTGAATCTGAGATTGGCCTCCAGTCACAGTATCACCTGTCTGATGGCTGCTGCCTTGTTCCCTGATCTGAGTGGTACCAGTGTGAATCTGAGACTGGCCTCCAGTCACAGTCTCTCCTATCTGATGGC
This sequence comes from Pseudochirops corinnae, assembly GCA_028646515.1. NCBI lineage: Eukaryota > Metazoa > Chordata > Mammalia > Diprotodontia > Pseudocheiridae > Pseudochirops > Pseudochirops corinnae. The sequence continues at coordinate 35,601,530 of CM053586.1, forward strand.
TACTGCCTTGTTCCCTGATCTGAGTGGTACCAGTATGAATCTGAGACTGGCCTCTAGTCACAGTATCACCTGTCTGATGGCTGCTGCCTTGTTCCCTGATCTGAGTGGTATGAATGTGAATCTGAGATTGTCTTCCAGTCACAGTATCACCTGTCTGATAGCTACCTTGTTCCCTGATCTGAGTGGTACCAGTGTGAATCTGAGATTGGCCTCCAGTCACAGTCTCTCCTGTCTGATGGCTCCTGCCTTGTTCCCTGATCTGAGTGGTATGAGTGTGAATCTGAGACTGGCCTCCAGTCACAGTATCACCTGTCTGATAGCCACCTTGTTCCCTGATCTGAGTGGTACCAGTATAAATCTGAGACTGGCCTCCAGTCACAGCCTCTCCTGTCTGATGGCTCCTGCCTTGTTCCCTGATCTGAGTAGTAGTACCTGTCTGAGTCTGAGAATGACAACCACTCACAGTCTCACCTGTCTGATGGCTGCTGCCTTGTTCCCTGATCTGAGTGGTACCAGTGTGAATCTGAGACTGGCCTCCAGTCACAGCCTCTCCTGTCTGATGGCTCCTGCCTTGTTCCCTGATCTGAGTGGTACCAGTGTGAATCTGAGACTGGCCTCTAGTCACAGTATCACCTGTCTGAT
>CM053586.1:35602671-35654281 GCA_028646515.1 Pseudochirops corinnae
GGGAACTGGAACTTTGCCCTTGTCTACCACGACTGCTGGACCTTCCACCTGAACTAGAGCCGCGTCCCTTGTGGCTAGATGACTGACCTGATTGCCCTGAGCCAGATGATTTGCCAGAGCCAGAGCTCTTGCCAGAGCCTTTGCCAGATCCTGATCCTGAGCTTGAGCCATATTCTGATTCAGATTCAGAGCCAGAGCTGGAACCCGACCCTGAAGAGGAGCCAGAGCCAGAGCCATATTGGCCAGAGCCATATCGGCCAGAGCTGGAGGACTGCCGGGGACTGGAACTTTGCCCTCGTCTACCATGACTGCTTGATCTTCCACCAGAACTAGACCCATGGCCCTTGCTCCTGGAGGACTGACTGGAACCTGAACTGTATCGGCCAGAGCTAGATGACTTCCTAGAACTTGAGCTTGAATCCGAGCCTTTACAGGAACCTGCGCCATTTTGTGATCTTGAATCAGAGCCTGAGTCAGAGCCTGAAGGAGAACCGGATCCGGATCCGGAGCCTTAGCCATAGCGGCCAGGCCTCGAGGATTGCCGGGAACTGGAACTTTTTCCTTGTCTTCTGTGACCGCTTGACGTGGAATTTTCTTTTTCTCTTCCATCATTCGTTGATGTACTTCGTGAATTGGATCCATATACCTTGCTGGTGGGCGACTCATGTGATCTAGACCCATATTGTTTATAGCCTGAATTCTGTCTATAACCAGAATCTGATTCTGATCTTGAGCTCTGTCTTTTAGATTTTGTTGTTGGAGCTATACTGCTCTCTGTACCAGATTCTGAACTTGATTCATTGTTAAAACTGTCTCTTCTAGAGCCTGAAGACTTCAGCCAATTTTTACTTTCTCCCTGTTCTTCAAAAGTGACTGACTGTACCCTTTTTTTGGATTGGCTCTCTTTTTTCCCAAACCCATCTTTTTGATTCTTCTTGTATCTATCGGTTTTTTCTCCCGTTTTCCTTGAGTTTTTAGAGTCAGTTTGGTATTCTCCTCCATATATTCTGGAGGGGCTTTTCCTTGAATTCTCTCTTCTCCCTCCCGATTTCTTTGAGCTGGATGCATATTCAACTTCATCTCTGTTTCCTGAGTTGCTTGAATTTGACCTGTGATATATTTTGTGTGAGCCCTTTCTCTTCCCTGAGCTCGATAAATTATCTTCCTTCTCCCTCCCTATCCAGCTCAATCTATGCCTGACTTTCTGTTTTTCTTGTGAGTGCTGTTTTCTGGATGTGCCATATTCTTCTTCGGGGTTCCAACTCGAATTACTGGAATCTGATTCCCTCCCTTTTTGTTCTTCTTCCTCTTCTCTTTCGGTGTCTTCCTTATGATGACTTTGGCCTTGGCAATACTCCTTCTTGAAAGCTTTGTTGAAGGCCATTGTCAACTTGAATATCAGTAATAGGAACTCAGTAAAGTCTAGTCTCCTGTTTTCATCTTCATCCATATTAAGCATGATTTTTTCCACAGTATCTGGATCTCTTGGATTCTGTATATGAGCAAGGTCCAGAAAAAATTCAGTTAGTTGAAAAATACTTCCCTACTAATTGAAGGAATATTGTCTAATGGTTTATATTAATGCATCTAGAGGGACTCCAATCAATCCCTGGTATCCTACATTTACTCTGTTTTCCCCCTCCCCCACCCCAGTTGGGCTGAGTGATTTCAGACAATAATTAACACAAGGTAGACAAGAATAATGTGGTGGTTAAGAGGTTGCTTGAATTCAAAACAGCTGATATATTTGGACCCAAGATGAATGGATCAGAAACAGCATGCTAAATTTTTATAAAATCTTTGGGAATCATCAATCAGCAAATGTGATTTCTCTTCATTTTTGGTTCTCTGACCCTCTGAAAAATTCTCACTGTGAACTCATTAGATGGTCTTCTTTACAAAGTGATTTTGTTGGGGGGTGGTGGTGGTGGTGTGTCATCTCATCTCTCTTTTTTATTTGGTGAACACGGTACCTGAAATTCTGCCATTATGTTATTTCTGGATTTCTCTAGAAAAAGTCTTGTAAAGTTAGAACTGTAGTTGATTTGGCCAACTTCTCATTAATGTGAATGAATTTTGAGTTTGTTTTCCTCAGCTGAGGAATAACTAAGGTAAATACAACACTAGTTCATGGGAAACCAGAATAGGGATGGCATTACTGACAGTGGGCAGATAAAAATTAGGTGGAGATTGCTAGAGAAAAACTTTACCTAAATTCTAATTTTGTGAAGGACAAAATCCATTTCTTTATATGTTCATAGATTTATTTAATTCAGATAAATTCCGTTCAACTCAATTTAATTCAAATCATCTAACAAGACTTATGTACATCATATATATACATATATACACATATATATATATATTTTTTTGGGAAGGTAAAGTTACTTGTGCTTAAGGGCAGTGAATTTTATGTTCATATTCCTTTGACATTCTTTGATATTCACTAGCTTTGTGACCATGGCCAACTCATTTAATCATCTTTGTCTTTACCTTCTCCTTATCTATAAAGTAGAGCCTCCTTTACTCACTTTTTGCCTGGAGCTAATGAGATAAGACCTGTAAAATTTTCTGTGCACTTGGGCCCACCACTGAGCCACTGAATGTGTGCTTTCAGTGATTAGGTGATTCCCAGGTCAAAAGCCCTCACCTCTATCAATTCCAGGTAGAAACGTTTTAGTAATACATAATCTTAGAGAGCTGCCTTTAGTACTTAGAGTTTACGTGACTTGACTTTACATATTAGTGGTGGGAGTTGAACACCGATCTTTTGGAGTTCAAGCCTAGCTCATTGTCTACTGCCTCACTAAATATCCAGTATTATGATTGTTATGCTAGATTCTAGCATGATTTCTTTGGACTCAGAGATGGAATATTGATTATGTGAATCTTTTGCTTCCTGCTTATTAGAAACAAATGTGAGCTAGGATTTTATATAGCTCTTCAGGGATTGCGAAGCACTTTATAAATACTCTCTTATGCTGTTCTTCATAATAAATAATCCTGTGAAGTAGATGCAGCTTTTCCTCCCATTTTACAGATGAAGGAACTAAGGCTGAAATGTTAAGTGCCTTGCTCAAGGTCATATACCAGTAACTGTCTGAAGCAGGATCTGACTCCATTCTTCCTTTGTTCAGCACTCTGCCCACTATGCCACCTAACTGCTTCTTTTTAGGCAAGGCCAAATGTGACAAATGTCAAATAAAAAAATACACTCCTGCCTGTTGTCACAGCCCATGGGATGTAACAGAAAATTCTCACCTCCAGAATACAGTACAGCTCATTTTCCAGAAGTTCCTTCAGTTCGCTTTGGCTCATTGTGTCACCCTCCTCATCTTGGCCACAATATTGATAGAAAACATCCAGGATGGTGGCGATGCTTGTCAGGAGATGAGACATCTTGGTGCACAACTTAAGTGACCTGGAGGGGGAAAAATGTGACTCTTCTCTGTCATTTCTTTACTTCCTTTAAGAGGCCTCAGTAGGAATTATCTGGAATAACATTCTTGAATTTATTTTCTGTCTCATTTGTTTCACCTGTGAAACAGCCTCATGGGGGAAAGATGGAGTAAGGACAATTCATCCTCACTGATCCAAGGAAACACTCAGTCCTAGGGATCTTAAGCTCCAAGGTACCAGAAGAAGCCAGGAAAGATGGGACTGGAAGCAAAGGTTGCTCTTACCCTTAAAGGGAGGGGAAAGCAAAGTTTATGGTACCTCAGCACATTATAGGCATCACATCAGTCAGAGCTGTGCTGGAAAGGACCTTAGACACTATCTTGTTCCCCACTCTCACTTTATTTTACTACATTTATAAAGTACCTACTATGTGCCTCCCACTGTGCTAAACTCTGCAAATATTTTATTTGGTTTTCACACCAAACTTGAGAGGTAGGTGGTATTACGATATTTATTTTACAGATGAGGAAACTGAGGCAGATGGTACATAAGTGACTTGCCCAGGGTCACACAGCTAGTGAGTGTCTGACTTCAAATTTGACGTTGGGTCTTTCTGACTCTAGTCCTGGTACTCTGTGAACTATGTGCCACCCAGATACCTGAAGTCACACAGCTACTGAGGGCAAGACCTCTGATCTGGACTCTGTTCTGCTGGCTTCAGTTTAGGGTTCTTGTTCTAATCACCCCAATTCCAAGATTCACCCCTGGGAAAACACCAGGTACCTGCAATCTTAACAAGACTGAGTCCCCGCTTACCTAGTTCACTGAAGGAACAAGCAGGAAGGAAATGCAAGCAACTTGCAGGATACTGAGTGTCTGGGATGCTGGGCTTTTTATACTGCGTTTAATTGTCCATTTCAGGACGGTGCCACCCTTTCTGTAGGATAGCCTGATTCTTTCTCAACCAAACTCAGTGCCACCTCTCCTCCACCCCTGTCATCAAGGACATTAGTTAAGCTAACTTCTCACCTACTCATCTGTGATTACTAGGAGCTCCCCAACTTGACCCAGTATCAGCCCCCACCTAGCAGTGTGTTAGGACATTTTGCATAAGGACCTCTGTGGGCATCATAAATTTTCTGAAGGTAGGGACTATAGAATTACAGGGTTACATGATTTCTTCCTGGAAAAGGGCCATGGCAATTTCAGAGTCCAACCTCCTAATTTTCTAAATGAATAAATGATCTGAACATATGAAAAACATTCATCAGCCCTTACCATGTGCCACGGCACTGTGCTTGTTACACAAATACATCAACAAAACAGCACCTGCCCTAAGTTAGCTTCTATTTAAACAAGTGGGAAGAATATGTAAAGAGGGGTTGTAGCCTGGAAAGGGTGTTAGGATCTGGGGAGACAGAGGGGTGCCAAGTGGAACTGTAAGAGAATTTACTGACATGCCTTTGCTAGAAATAATGGTAGTGTCAAATCAATTTTGGCTACTAGATCAAGTAGCAGAAAATTAGGTGCAGAGGGTTTGGTTTGCTGAGAGGAAGAGAAAGCACATGATAAATGATAGATATTAGTAAGAATACTAGGTGGTTTTTGGATGGGATATAAAGCATGGTTTGGCTTGGGGGTTACATGTTAGGTATAATTTTCTGCTTGTTTTTTCAGTCAGGTAGTCTTCACCTCATTGCAAGAATTTCAAAGCTATGTAAATTAAATCCCCCTTTAAAGTCCCCTCTTTGGACTTACGGTGGTTCAGAAGGTGTAATGTAGGAGGGGATGACAAGAAGATGATCAGTGTGGATAGAGAATCTTTCTATCAAAAGCACCACAATGCTACCAATCACCCAGGTTCACAACTTGAGTCATACATGAGGCCACGTTGTTCCCTCCTCTTGTTGCAGCCCCAAATATTTGTTGAATTTACTTGGAAGAGAATAGTGACTTACGGAGTCCAGCTAATGAGTTTTTCTTGGTTCCATTCAGCTCCCTTATATGGCAATGGCTTCAGCAATGAAGATGAGCACATGACGGAGAAGACCTTTTTTAATCTGGGGGTTACTCATAAATAATATCTTATTCTTTGAGCCCTTGTGGTGACTTTCAGGAATGAACCTACTTCATAGCCTTTTCCCACCAGATTATTCATAATATGAGGCTGACCTTCAGCTCTGTTGCTGCTTTGGGCCTAGAGACTTAGGAAATATTTCTTGTAGGATATATCGGGTTTGTACAATATGAAACAATGAACAGGTGAATGAAGCCATAGAATTCTAAGCCATGGACATGAGGAGTTAGCAAATGGTGGTGCTCTAATCTATGAGAAGGCCATCTAAAAGATCTAGAAATGGTGTAGGGCCTGCCCAACCAAAAAAATGTCCTTGAAGGAAGATTTCTCTCTTAAAGTCCGACGTCCACACTTTTGTGCATTCCCAAAGTCTATGACAATGATTCATAAGATCTGGCAGTTTCTATGAATCAGAGAAGTAATGAAGGCATTGCCATACAAGGAATGGCGTACAATGGTCTTCATTGGAAGATCATTCTTGCTCCGTACATTGTTGCACTCGCTGCTGTCACAAGTCACAAAATTTCCTATAAAGACATAAGAGACTTCTTGCTTGAGTCACTGCAAGGCAGACCCTCTCTGTTGAAATTATAGACCCCTGGAATTTTGAAGCCAAAGAGACCTTGACAGCAAGATACTCTGTCTCTTTTTTGCATAATATGGCTTCGTTCTCAGGAAGCACCCTATTTCGGAACTTGTTTTAAATGTGGTGAGTGTAGAATCACAGAACATGGTGGAGGAGGGGAGTGGAATAGCCTTGGCAAGAGGTAGGTAGGCATGTCGTTTGGGTTCTAGTACTAGACCAGAGGACTGAAGTGTTTAAGACGATAATGGTGATAAATCAGCTAGGTGGCTCTGACCCTGGAGTCAGGAAGACCTGAGTTCAAATCTGACCTCAGGGTCTTACTAGCTGTATGACCCTGGGTAAGTCACTTAATTTCTGTCTTCCTCAGTTTCCTCATTTTTAAAATGGAAGGTAATAATAGCACCTATCCCACAGGGTTGTCGTGAGGATAAAATGAAATAATATTTATGAAGTGTCTTGCCTGCCTTAAAGCATTCTATAAATGCTGCCTCTTATTAGGAATGTTGCCAATAATAAGAGTAATCACTAATACACAATTATATATTTACATATAAATACATGTGCCTATATATAATATATATGCACAGACATATGAACAAGAGCATGCACATAGGTATGCCTACCTCAATTATATATGCCTGTATGCACATATATTACCACTATTCATAATAATAATGTACATACATGAACAAAATTATAATGCACGTGTGCACATATATATCTTATTTATACATTTATATACATATCTCATGATGTATATATAGTATGTGCATATACATACTTATGCACAGAATACATACACATGTGGACATAGGCACATAATATATGCATGTGTTGCTCATAATGTATATATGTGCATGCACATTACATGTACACACATGTGCACACACAAACATCCATGACCACATATTTAAGTGTCAGCTATTACCCTTATATTACCATCATTTACAGTAGTAGTTAGAATAATATACGTGTGTAGAATCTATATCTTTAAGGCTTACAGAACACTCTACAAAACTGATCTCATTTGATCTTTGGAGCAGTCACGTTCTTCTTCACCCTTTGTTTTTGAAGAGTACCGATAACACCGTGATGTGACTGGTAACATCTCGACTTGTACAAGAGTTGAATTTTAGTGAGGCAGGGTTATACAAAATCATCAGCCTCACTCTCTTTTCCTGAGTTATTGAAGTCCAGTGACCAGACAAAGGTCGAGATGACTGGGGATGGCCCTGCATGACCTTGGCGTCTTTGATGTCTGACCAAGCTCTAAGAGCTCCACAGCACTTGCTTCAGTTACCTTTGTGGATGTTGGAACAAATTGTTCTCATCCACCCATTCCATTGGGAGAAATCTTCACATGCTAGGAGTAGACATCCCCCTAACTTACCAATTAGTTGAAAGCCTGTTGGTTACCCTTGATCTGCTGAAATAGTTTACCAGGGTATGGCCTCTTTGCATGTTACAGCTTCTTGGAGCCACAGGTAAGAGTTGGGTCACAGGTGGACACAAAATGGGAATGAGCAGCCCTGAAAAGGGATCCATAAGCCCTCACACCAGAGGTTCTAATTCTACCTCAGCATCTCATCTACTTAAATGATGCAGTGGATAGAGTGCCAGGCCTGAAGTCAGGAAGACTCATCTTCTGAGTTCAAATCTGGCCCCAGACACTTACTAGCTTCTCAATCCCGGGCAAGTTACTTAACCCTGTTTGACTCAGTTTCCTCATCTGTGAGATGAACTGGAGAAGGAAGTGGCAAACCACTATACTATCTTTGCTAAGAAAGCCTCCAGAATAAGTTCACAAAGAGTCAGACGTGACCAAACAGTAACAACAACAAAGCATTGACATGGCCCTTCACAAAAACAAAAACAAAAAATCGGCCCTGTTAGTTAGGTACCATAGATATTGCTATCATTGTTATTTCATAGATAAAGTAACTGAGGCACAGAGGAGTCTGTGACTTGACCCTCACCACTCAGCTAGTAAATAGCCAATGGAGGATGTGAACCCGGGTCTCTCCTGGCCTAGTGTTCTTTCTACCATAAAGTGATTATCTGAGTGGTAGTTTTGCTCCTACCAGAGACTGACTTTGATCGAGTTCCCTTAACTTTTGGTGCTTTGGTTTTCCTTCCACAAGGGCAAGGTGTTATTAGTGACAAGGTGCATGTAGGCAGTTAGACAAACACCCTGTATCATCATCAACCATTGTGTAGCATGGTCTTGGTCCACCCAGTGTTTGCCAACAGGTAGGAGGGCCAAGCAGAATGGAATCCAATCGCTAGGGGTGAAGAGATCTTAAGGATTCAGTAATGTCTACTCAGCATTTTAGCTACTGGGTGTTCTGGATGCTAATTCCAGTGAGTCAAAGGGTTGGGGCCAAGAATCCTCTATTCAGAATGCTCCATTGGTTTTCCAGAAATCCCTTTGCTTCTCTTTTCATGCTAAAGATATAGTGAAGGAACCTAGAGCTCATGATTAGTACACTTAATGTTTTATTCATTAAAATAGATAAACTTTCTTGAGGGGGAAGTAGAAGGTACCTTAATAAGTACCTTCTTAATAAGTTGGAAGTTACTTCCAGATAGATTTGATTGAAGTAATACAAATCCCAGATTTAAGATTTCTCCATTAACTTAAAAAATGGTTTTCTAATACAATTAAATTTCGTTCTCTAATTTTATAAAGCCTCTGCTATTAGCCGAGAACTGTATCCTAGGTACTGAGGAAGATAAAGTATTTAGCAAGGACATGTTGTCTGTCCCAATGGAGGCCATGTACTGAAGGGAAAGGGAAAATATAATTATACTATAAAATAATAAATGAGAAGTCACGGAAAGTGTTGAAAGGGACCTATTTACTCCAACTAAAACTTGAACAATTTTTTGTTATTGTTCAGGTGTGTCTGACTCTTCGTAACCACATTTGGGGTTTTCTTGGCAAAGATACTGGAGTAGTTTATCATTTCCTTCTCTAGCTGATTTTACAGATGAGGAAACTGAGGCAGACAGAATTAAGTGACTTGTCCAGGGTCACATAGCTAGTAAGTGTCTGAGATCACATTTGAGCTCAGGAAAATTAGTCTTTCTGACTCCAGGCCCAGTGCTCCATCCACTGCGACACCTAGCTGCCCCAAAACTTGAACAAGATTACCTTCTATAAGTGGGCTTCTGCTAAAGTAATTCCTACAAGGACTATTTTGCTTCCTTAAGGAGCCCATTCCATTTTTGAGTAGCTTTAATTGTTAAGAAATTTTCCCTTATATTCTGCCTCAGCAAATTTCACTGGTTAGTCTTAGTTCTTTGGTCTGGGGAAAAGCAGAGCTGATTTAATTTATCTCTTTTTCCAAATGATGGTGCTTCAAATACTTGGAGACAGCTATCTTTTCCAGGCTAAGTGACTCCTTTGCCCCAATCCATCCCAGTTAGATGAGGTTCCAAATGACCCCACTTCCTTTGTAATCTTCCTCTGTAAATAGACCAGTTCATCAATGTCCTTTTTAAAATGTAGTGGCTAGAACTGAAGGCCATTATATAGGACTAATGTGGCCTGACAACGGCATGCAGTGGTGGCACAACCGCTGTTTTTCTGGTCCTGATCAGTGCTTTTGTTAGTGATGTCTAAAACCACATTGGTTTATTTAGTAATTGTGCTGTAATGTTGACTCCTGTTGAGCTCTCTGTGTTCTCAAACCCTGAGAAACTGTTAGAAAGCTATGACTCTTCCATCTTTTACTTGCGAAGTTGTTTTTGCAGCCAAGTCTAAGACTTGACATTTATCCCCATTATATCTCATCTTATTTGATTTGACTTATTGTTCTAGCCTGTTGAAAATTTTTGTATCTTTATTTTGGTTCTAGTACACTGGCTATCCTTGTGGGTTCTGTGTCTTCTGAAAATTTGGTGAGTAAATTATCTTTATAATTTTTATTTTAGGCCATATATATATAATAGGTATTATAATACATATGCATCCATACTATATTATCATTCTACCTTTATCCAAGTCATTAATATAAGGGTTTTCCACAGTAAAGTCAGAGACTGATGACCACTGGTTCCCACTAGAGACTTCCTCCCAAGTTCACATGGATCCATTTGTAACTACCCTATAATCCAATCATTCAATCAATTTTTAAAATTCCTCTAACTGTCCTATCATCCATTTCATATTTCTTTATCTTGCCTACTAGGATATCATGAGAGATGTTGTCAAATGTCTTGATTAAATCCACAACTACCTAACCTACAGATTTAATAATTATGTTAGAAGAGGCAATGAGATTAGTTTGGCATAATTTGTTTCTAATGAATCCAGGTTGGTTCTTAGTGGTTATTGCTTTTTTTTTCTACATGCTCAGAAATCATCCCTTTAATAGTTCATTATAAATTTTTTTTTTTTGCTGGGATTAGAACTCACACCAACTGGATTATGGCTTGAAGAATCCCTTACTTTCTTCTTTAAAAATCTGAGATTTTTGCTGGTTTCCTGATCTCATCTCTTCTGCTTTCCTAAATTTTTGTAGTGTATAGGAAAGATGCAATCCAAGAGCTACCTATGTGCAAGGGAATGACGATTGGGGTAAGTGAAGAATGAAATGTCTTGCTCCTAAATAGACTTCTACTCTCCAGAGTAGAACATGAGATTCATGGTCAGATGAATGAAAAAGAGAACTAGCCTGGGCAGCACCCTGTGAATGGAAGGAGTGGGGTGGGGTGGGGTAGGTGGTGAAGAGGAATCTTTTCATCCAGTGATTCCTTGACATCCCCCAACTCCACGGTAATACTCAATTTCAGGTAACTATCACCTTGCCATCTAATTTCTTTAATTCTGCTCCTAAATGTTTTGGGGTACTGGAGATTGTCTCAAATTAAAGACCGTATACAATGTAATCAGCCAGATGGTGCAGTGGGCAGAGTGCTGGGCCTGGAGTTAGCACCATCTAAGTTCAAATTCTACTTCAGGCACTTCTGAACAAATGATCCTGGGCAAATCACTTAAACTTCTGTTTGGTTCCTTTCTCCCACTCACAAAATGAGCGTAATGATGGTTCCTACCTCTCAGGGATCAAATGATATTATTTGTAAAGCTCTTAGCACAGCGCCTGCCCCACAGTAGGAGCTTCATAAATGCACGTTCCTTCCTGCACCACCATCAGCCCTAGCTGCTTAGCCTCAAATGGGGTCTCATTGCCATTTGATCCCATTGGTCCTATTTTTATTGATTCCCTTTCTTATTCTTCATGGTTGTTCTAAAAGTCTTCCTATCTACTCAAGCTCACAACTCACAGAAGATGAGCATATTTCGTAGTGACTTAGACGGAGGTCATTCACCATAAACTTCCTCCACAACTCCCCGTCATCTACTGAATAAAGTCTCCAATTCTGACTCTCCATCCACAGCCTGGAACCTCTCTCCCTTTCCAGCCTTATCTCACACACCCAACCCCACCCTAAACCATTTACACTATGCTTTAGCCAAACTGGGCCTTTCATGGTTTCTCGTAAATATCCAACTCGCTCTTTGCTCATACCACTTGCTCTGCCTAGCGCGCCACCTCCATCGAGCTCCATCTTTTTAAACAGTACTCATCCTTTCAGAGCCAACTTAAAAGTTACCACCTCCAGTAAGCCTTTCGTGATCTACACTAATTATATTTCCTTCTTCCAATTTCCAATAACACTATATGTTTGTTATGCTCCTGTTCTATTCTATAGTTTAGTTATCAAGTGTTATTCTATATACGTGCATGCCATATAACCCTAGAAGATTGTAAGCTCCCTGAGGTCTGTGACCAAATCTCAATGATCTTTGCATCTTCCCTCTTGCTTAACATAGTGCATATACATAATAGACACTTAATAAATGACTGCTAAATAAATGAACGAAGGACAGCCTGGAATAGAATTGGATCCAGCGGGAAGGCTTGGAAAGTGGGATTTAACAGGGTTGACATAGTCAACCTTTCTTCCAAATTGAATTCAGCTCAAAACTATGATCTTTGATGTACAGTAGATGCCTCCAGGACAAGACTCTTCCTTAGGCAAACATGGGAGATTGTAAGAGGAAATAGAGTGGTGTAGGGGTTAGGGGAACTGTTTGCTGTATTGTGCAGAGAAGGCTAGGTTTGACTCAGAGCCTGCTGGTACCACAATTCCATTCCTTCTTATGTTATCTTCCTTCCCTAAATATTTCCCTGGTGGACTTTGGAGTACCTCTGAAAATAACTAGGAGTAGTTATATTGTATAATATTATACAGCAATATTGCACAATAATCAATTGTGAATGAGTTAACTATTCTTAGCAATACAAAGATCCAAAACGATTCCAAAGGACTTATGATGAAAATGCCATCTACCTCCAGAGAAAGAACTGATGGAGTCTAAAAGCAGATTAAAGTATACTTAAAAAAAAAAAAAGAAAACATCTCCTCCTCTACCAAGGCAATGGGTGGGTGGGTCCATAGGTATAGAATAGTATATGGCATCAAAGTTTTTGGATGCATTTTCCTCTTCTTTGGTAAATCTAGGTAGTATAAAAATATATCAATAAAAATCTATTTTTAAAAACAGTTGCCCCAGTAGAATGCAAATTCCTTGGAGGCAGGGACTTTTTTTTCTCTCTCCTGTTTTTCTATCCCTAGCATTTAGCACAGAGCTTTTCACATGTAGGTGCTTATGCATGGCTATTATGAATAAGATAGATGCTAATCTATTTTATTATGATCTGAAAGACACAATAAATGCAAAACCAAATTATAAATACTGAAAATAATAGTCAATCATGAAGCTGCCCCTGTGACTTTGATAGTGGTAATCAGTTTTTCATTTGGAAATGAGTTTCAAAGTTTTAAAAACTCACTAAAAAAACCCAAAATGCTGAGAACAAAGAATGATGAGATGCTAGATGTAAATTTCTTTGCAAACCTCAAAGCATAAGTGCCAGATATTACATAACTGATACTGATTCTCCCTGTTATGAAAATGGACCATATCTTTGTCACTTTATGAAAGTGAACCATATCTTTGTTACTTTGAAACCTGAAAAAAAAAAACACCTTAATTTTTCATTCATGAATTTCCCCCTGAAGTTCTAGTTCAGGGATGGGGAACCTGTGGCCTTGAGGCTACATGTGGCCCTCTAGGTCCTCAAGTGTACCCCTTTGACTGAATCCAAACTTCACAGAACAAATCCCTTATATAAAAGAATTTGTTCTGTAAAACTTGGACTCAGTCAAAAGGCTGTGCCCAGGGACCTAGAAGGTCACACGTAGCCTCAAGGCCACAAGTTCCCCACCCCTATCCTAGTCCAATACTTCATTGCTGAAGAAAGGTTTCCCTGCATACTCTGAGGCCACACCAATGGTATGTGAGGTGGTTTTATGATAGAAAGACTTAGCATGGGCCCAGTAATGCCTAATGTCTGAGAACTGACCTGGTCAGGTTCAGAGAGGCATATAATATGGTTTATCACAAGGTAATGAGTTTTTCAGCCAGATCAACTTTCAAGAGCCATTGAATGAATTATAGTCTGGTTGTGACCTGAGTCAGCAAAGGGTGTCCTCACAAAGACAAAATTATAGATCCTTGATGTATTGAAACATTTTAATAAGAAACCAGACCTGTTCAGATCTGGTTTGTAACTAACTCTCCTTCTTCCACTCACCCCTGCCCATTCCTGACTCACAGGAGGAGTTAGAGTAGTTGTTCCCTATTACCACTTTTAGTCCTTTGGTCTGACACTCATTTGACAACTCCTCAACTCCTTTGAAGTCCTCACTCTGCCCTTTTACTAAAATCAATGCCATCTACCAACCCCCAGAGAGCCCTCCCATCTTTCTCATTGATTTTGGAACTTGAGTTGAAGATTTTCTCTGTACTCTAATCCCCTCCTAATTTATCTCTGCCACAATCCTTGGGGACTTCAGTATGCCTATTAATGTCCCTTATAAGATGCTTTCCTCACAATTCCTTTACCTCTTCAGCATCTATGACTTCCATCTTTAACATCTCAGTGGGCATGGTTGCATGTTGAATGTTACAATATCTCCAAAATTGCTTTAGATCTGAGGTCTCGAGAGCTGAAAATTCTATATCTAAGCATAATCTCTTATTTTTTTTATGCTTCTTGCTTCTTTACCAATATTAGCTCTGTTTTCCCACTACATCCTCTGATATTTCAGGTCCATGCAGTTTTCCTTCTCCATGACTCCCTTTTTGGTTTCACTTCTCGCTCTGACCCAATAGTTAGTCCTTTCATTAACATACTTGCCTCTACCCTTGAATCCTTTACCCTTATGCTTTAAACGAATTCTGCCCTATTAATCTCTGACTCAGCATCACTTTCCCCTTGGGCTTTTTCCTACTCCTCTCTTGCCATATACCACTGGTGGAAATCACAAATCTGACTCTGTTATAAACAGTATAACACTTTGTTCTCTCATCCCTTCAGAGAAATTCTTTTATTAATTTTTGCTGTTGTTGACTCTTTAGAATATACCTAGGAGGGGCTGTGGCAAAGCATTTCTTCATTCTTCAAGTCACAATCTTTACCTCTCCTCATTTTTTAAACATGCCCTAGTATTCTCCCACTTTACTGGGAAAATCTCACAAACAACAGTGGAAATATTAAGCACATGCTTTACAAATGATAATGCAAAAACAATAATATTTAATAAAAGTTCTTGGGAGAAAAGATTAACAATTAATTTCAGACTAAACAGCAATTCAAAAGTAATTGTTGTTTGTCCTTCATCCTCAAAGAGAGCCATGATGTCAGGAAGGTGATGCCATGATTTGCAAGTGAATTAGATTTAAGTGAGGGAGGGCTGGGCAGTCACCAGCCTCACTATCCTTGAGTGAAAGAGCAAATCATAAAAATGATAGAAAATTTTGCCAATGAAAATGATAATGATGATACAACATACAAAACTTACGGTATATGACTAAAATAGTTCTTAGGGGAAAATTTATGTCTCTTAAATATTTTCATCAATAAAAGCGAGAAAGAATAGAACAATAATTGGAAATACAACTAAAAACCCCAGAAAAACAACAAATCAAAATGCCCCAACTACATACCAAAATAGAAATTCTGAACATTAAAAAAGAGATTAACCAAATGAAAAACAAACAAAACAAAATAAAACCATTGGAACTGATAAAAGTAGGAGCTAAAATTAACAAAATAGAACTAACGATTTTAAAAAGAGAAAAGAGAACCAAATTGTAGTGAAAAAGAAAAAAATTCAAAATGAAATAAAATAAA
The DNA here is from genome assembly GCA_028646515.1 of Pseudochirops corinnae. Taxonomy (NCBI): domain Eukaryota; kingdom Metazoa; phylum Chordata; class Mammalia; order Diprotodontia; family Pseudocheiridae; genus Pseudochirops; species Pseudochirops corinnae. Next base: position 35,618,003 of record CM053586.1, read on the forward strand.
CTATCAGAAACTATTTACCTCAATTATATACCAAAATACTGATAACTTAGATGAAATGGATGAATTTTAACAAAAACATATGATAGCCAGATTAGTAATTATGTCAACAAGCATTAATTGCCTACTATGTACAGGCACATAGTAGAAGAAAAATATATCAGTTAACATGAGGACAAAAGATTGAACCAGCTATAAAAGAAATCTTAAAGAAAAAAATTCTTGGAATTAGATGGATTTGCAGGTATATTTTAGCAATTCTTCAAAGAACAATTAATTTCAATATTACATAAATTATTTGCAAAACTAGAAAAAAAAGGGATTCTTCCAGACTCTTTCTATGGCACAAGTAAGATCTGGTTACCTGAACCAATGAGAGAAAAAGCAGAGAATGAAATCCGCAGATCACTATCCCAAATGAATACCAACACCAAAATATTAACTAATCAGAAATAATAAGACTTGATAACTCAGGGCTTGGTAAACAAATTACTTAGGGTAGAACTCTTTTTTGACAGGAACCATTGGAAAAACTAGAAATCAGTTAGGCAGAAATTAGAGCAAAATCTGACACCATCTATTACAATGTGTTCCTGAAAATTAATGGTCAAATTGTAACAAAATCTAAAGTACTAAAATGTCCTAAAGTTATCACAAAAGTTACACAATTTTATTTACATAACATTGAAAAAGAAGTTTGCTACAAACAAGATCAATTTAGGTAGGATAAGAATGAAAGATGTTGATTGGAGAAAAATAGTGTTGCTACCAAATACCTCCTATAAGATTTTATTTTATTTTATTTTTTTGTTATTATATCTTTCTTTAGCATTTGTTTCAAGTTTGTTTCAGGGGCCAAAAGGAGAGGTATGTCAGGAGAAGACAGGTATGTTTAGATCTAGATCCCCAAAATAAAATGCATTTCCTTTAGTTTAGTAGCAGTTCAGTTGAATCTGATTCAGCAAATTTTTATTGATTACCTACTATGCACAAGACTCTGAAGTAATGTATGATCTGCTGGACTTCTGTCAATTTGAAGTTTGCTTAAATGGTCTTATTCTATCACTCTATACCTTTATTTGTTTATAAATTAAATTATTACAATAATAATAATTATTATTAAATTCTACAACTAGTTGAAAAGTCACTCCAAATCAATTACAGTCAATGAATCAATCCACAATAATTTATTAAGTTTCTACTGTGGTTACATGCTGGATATACAAAGATGGAAAACAATCATCTCTCCCCTCAAGGAACTCACAGTTTTTGGAAGATTATTATATGAAAAATAAATATATAAATACAAGATACTTTTGGGCGGGGAAGGTACTAGAATCTGGGGGGGGGGGGTGGAAAGAAAAAAGTCCTCATGCAAAAGGTGATGTATCTACTTGACAGGGAATAGGAAGCTAATTTTATTTAGGAATCTGGTGTTAGACTTATGTTTTAGAAAATTTATTTGGCAGCTGTGTGGAGGGTGACTTGGATTGGGGAGAAACTTGAAGCAGAACTATTAATTAGGAAGCTGTTGTAATTAGGGCAGAAGAGATGAGGGCCTGTATTCAGGTTATGGTCTTGTTAGAAGAGACAACTGACATCAGAGTTCTTCTGGAAGTATAAATTTCTGGGAACTTCAACTCTTAAAATATTTAAGTATTAAATGTTTAAAATAATTGCCTAGTGAATTAGTCATGAGAATTAAGAAAATATTGTAGGACATTTGTTGGTTCTCCAAGGTAAAGAAAAAATTATTTCGGGGAATGGAAAAGATGAAGAGGTACTGAAAGGTTTAACATATGTGAAAGTAAAATAACACCAAGGAAAACAGGCAAGATTTTCTTTGGGGCAAGATTAATTTATTAACAGTGACTAGTATGGTTGTTAATAAAGTGGGTCCTACTCTTCTCAGTTAGGTGAGTGAACACAACAGCACTGAAAAGGATACATTTATTAATATCCTATTGAGATCAGAAAGGATGGGGGAGGTTGGGACAATTGAAAAGTCTTTAGCTTAGCTGCAGGTGGGGAAAATGGGTTGACCTTTAGGTGTGCCTAATTTCACTCCTCTCTGACAATTAAGCCTGCTAATTGCTTTATGGGCCTCAGCTGCCTCAAGCAATCTTGGCCAGGAAATCAAAATCAGCCCAATCAGGATCCCCAGGTTAGCCTTCCCCTTGGAGACCAAATCACCCCTAATTTTGACTAGGGAGAGGCAAGGATAGGAGAGCTGTCCCTTGGACTGGTTCTTTGTTTACTTGTAAACAAAGTGGGGGTCCCAGGTTAAATTGGTTTAGCAAGCAAATAACCCAGGGACTAGGAGTCATCATACCATTCAACTGCCTTGCCTTTAGTTCAGACTGGGAGACAGGGCCTTTTGAGCTACATGAAGAATAAGGGTTTGACAAAATGGGGAATAGGATCAATTACAGAAAAGAACAGATACAGAATAATTTTTATTTTCCTCATATATCATTATGATATATTAAACAATGTCACTTAAGTGATACATTTAATATCATCAGTTTTGGCTCTTTCCCCTTCCATCTCCCTCTGTCTTTTTTCTGTTGACAATTATGAATTTATATTAGTCAAATCTTCACGGAGAAATTGAGATATATTGAATTAAATATAATGGAATTTAGGGGAAATGTTGTGATGAAAGAAAGCTGGCCAAGCTCTTCTTTTTCAAATTTTTTCTTTCACTTCTTTCTCCCCCTTCCTATTTAATTCCACAAGCATTTAAGTGCTGATATATACCAAACACATTGCTAGTTCTTGAGGATACAAAAAATATATAGTCTTCAGCTTATTTGAGCATAGTAGTATGTCCTTGTAAGGAGAAATGAGCCTTTCTGTATTTAGATAAGGAAAAAATTGATGTATGTATGGGTTTAAAATATAAATTAAAAAAAAAAAATTTATGTATGTATGGCTTTAAAAAAACAACTGATCTTTAAAAGACCTAAGGAGTCTGTAACTAATTTATACTGTGATTTTAAATATTAAATAGGAAAGAATGTAAATTTTACATCTGTAGAAGATGGCAAAGGTAGGGTGAGAACAATTTTGGTTTTACCTTTTTAAAAGGATTTAAATAAAAGTGAAAGAAATCTCCCACTCCTCAACAGGTCAACTAGCATTTATCGCAGAGCCCATTATGTGCCAAGTCTTTTGCTAATCTCTGGGAACCCAAAGAAAGGTAAAACAGAACAGAAACAGATATATACCTTCTATTGGAGGAGACAACATGCTAACAACAACTATGTACAAATAAGATACAGACAGCATAAACTGGAGAGATAATTTCAGAAGGAAAACCCTGAGATTAAGGAAAACTGAGAAAGATTTCCTGAAGAGGGTGGTGGTGTTCTTTTTGTCGTTTGTCCTTTGTTCTGGAAGAGGATTGTGACTTCAGGGAGGTGACAGCCATGATACACAAGTGCACTGGATTCAAGTGAGGGAGGGCTGTGTGAAGACACCAGCCTCACTTTCTCCTCCAGTGGCAAGATAAGGATCAGGACAACTGGAGATTAGCCCAAACAAATCTTTAACAGGTCTGAGGCAATACCCATTCAGTGATTAAGGTTTTTTTTTTTTAATTTTACTCAACACTTCTTCATTTCCATGTGTGCTAGGCCCATCTATTCACTTTGTATTGTTCCAAAGAAGTGATTCCTCAGAGGCTGATTGAGATATTGGAGACAATGTCCAAAGTAACTTTCAGTCACATTTGGTAACTCAAATCCCATTGACTTAAAAACATTATACAACATTGATAGAAAGGAACAAAAATTGCCTTCTGAGAACTTTGTTAGGAAGCAGAAAAAGGAACATGAAGCAGACATGGAGAAGTAAGGAGTCTTTAGGCTGGGGTTTGTGCTTTGTGGTCTGGGTGCAAGGGCAGCCAGAGTATGCTGAGGTTGGGCAGGGGTTCATAGGCAAGGCTTCTAGAACCTCATTCAGGAACAAGAATCTTGGAGTGTGAGGCCAGAGTGGACTGATTATTTGGCTACCTGGTCCCATGGAACTCTCTGGGACTGGCAGGTGTGTGTGTGTGTGTGTGTGTGTGTGTGTGTGTGTGTGTGTGTGTGTGTGTGTGTCGGGGGAGGGGGAGGGGGAAGAGAGGTGTCCCTTGAACCTAACCAAGGTCTAGATTGACCCCAAATGTGTTGTGCTGGAGAAGGGGCATTGTTTTCCCCTCTTGAGTCAAGGAGAGGGCTGTTTTCTTGGGCCTTAGAACACTCCCAACCCTAACCTGTACTGTTCTGAGGCAAATAGCCTTGGGGCCATCTCCCCAGCTCCTTTCTTTCTTCCTGCCTACATAGGTGGGCTCCAAATTGTACAGGGTTTTTAAAAATGTGAAAGACTTGAACATATTTGATCTTTGTAGTCAACAGGGGAGGAACCAATAGGAAGAGACTGAAGAGAGGGGAGAGAGGAACAGACAGATGCAGAGACAGAAAAAGAGACAGAGAAAGAGAAAGCTAAAGACAGAGACACTGAGAAAGGATGATTATGGAAGCAATCTTCTGGGAAAGACTGGAGTGGGTTGGATGGAAGGCCTGGTGGAAGAGTTTGCCATGATGAAGAGGACAGTCCTTCATCACAGCCTAGAATAAAATCAACTTTTCTGATTCTAAATCCAACACTCTTTCTACCACATTGTGTTGCCAAAACCCAATTTAATAAGCATTTATAAATGTATATTTGTGTACATATAAATGTACAATATGTATACAATGTGGAGTTGACTTTACTAGGCTCTAGCTGCTCCAAACAAATGAAAGTCTTCACTTTCAAGAAGCATGCGTTCTACTCTGGGAAGCCAGCACATACTCAGATAAATAAATGCAAAACAATTTTTTTTTTGGGGGTAGAAGAAGGGGACATAAAATTGAGACATGAAAAATGACCTCTTGTAGGATATGATACTTGAGTTGAACCCAGAGGGGAGTTGAACATTCCAAGAAATGGAGGTGAGGAGGAAGAACATTCCAGGAAATTAAAGGCAGGTGATGGCCTGTCATTTATAGGATCCTTCATGTAGGTTAGTATGGCCGGAATGTGCCTAAGGGGAAGTAATGTGGAATGAGAATGGAAAGATAGGTTGGCAGAACATTGTGAAGGATTGGAAATGACAAAAGGGGTTTTATTTTTATTCTGGAAGCAATAGGGAGTCACTGAACCTTCTTGACTAGGGTAGTGGCAGTCAGATCTGTGCTTTAGGGATGTTATTAATGTATTGGCTGAGTGGAAGATGGATGGGCAAGGTGGAAAGAATAGAACCAGGGAGACCAGTTAGGAGACCGTTACAATGGTTCAAAATTTTGGAAGGTCTCATATATATTTGTGCTCATAGGAAAAAGGGTAGAAATATGAGAAATACTGTGGAGGTAGGATGGATAAAACTTGGCATCTGATTTGCTATGGCAGGTGAAGAAAAGGAAAACATCCACGTTGACAATAAGATTGCAAATCTGGATAAGTGAAAGGGAGGGGGTTTGGATTTTAACCAAAAATATGAAAGTTCAGAGGAATGGAAGGTTTAGGAAGAAAGTGAATGAGTTTCATTTTGGATATGTTGCATCTGAGTTGTCTATGGGACATCCAGGTACAGCAGGCAGTTGGAAATGTGGAATTGGAGTTAGGGGAAAGATCGAGGCTAGATATATAGATTTGGGAGACACATATACCTCAATAGTAATAATAATAATTAATATTTATATAGAACTTTAAGATTTGCAAAGTTCTTTTTATATGTTAGCTCATAATAACCTTATGATGTAGGTGTCAATGAGGAAACTGAGGCACAGAGCGGTTAAGTGACTGGTTCAGGATCAAACAGCTAGTAAGTGTCTGAGGCAGGATTTAAACTCAGGTTTTCCTCACCTCAAGGTCTGTGCTCTAGCAGCTGAATCACCTAGCTGTAGACAAGAGTTGATATAATACTGGGGCAGGTTAACTCACAGAAAGAGAAAGGAAGGAAAAAAGAAGGAAGCGCAGAAAGAGAAAAAGAATAGAGTCCAGAATAGAGCCTTGACGACTATTCATGAACAATATTATCATTAATAGCTAGCATTTACATAACGCTTTACCGTTTGCAAAGTGCTTTACATGTGTTATCTCATTCGATATTTCAGTCAACGGTGGGGAAAAGACAATGATCTAACTGCAATGATTAAAAAGTTCGAGAGATATAGCTTCTGGGTAATTTAATCATTTTATTAATAAAACCAGCAGGTTATTGATAAAAGGATGGTCATTTGGCCATATCTCTTAGACCAAAGAGCTCTAATGGTGGTTTATATGCCCTTCAAAGAGAATGTGTTCCTGAGGGATGCCTAATCACCTTTGATTGATTAAATATCTTTGGGTATGTGACTTAGGTCACTCAAATCTTAGTCAAAGAGACACCAATTTCCTTATCACCTGTCTTGACAGTAGGGAATTTCAATATTTTCCCAGGACCTGTCTGAGCAAACACAATGACCAGGAATATACCCATTAGCCTAAACTTAGAATTTTTTGCTGTCTGATTAGATCTTGGCCTGGGGAAATCTCTTAAAACAGATTTTCTACACTGGTTGATTTCTGCATGAGGAAGTAGAAAAGGGGAAAAACTTTGGTCTTAATATAGTAATTAGTTATTAAATATAAGAGAGAAATATTCATTTCTCACATAGCCAAAGAGGTTAAGAAGGAGCAAGGAAAGAAGTCCAAGGAAATCCTAGAGAGAGCAGTGCCATAAAAACTAAGGGTAAAAAAAAATGACGATTCCACGTAAACTAACTTGCTTATTCAATGCCATCCCAATTAAATTACCAAAAATCATTTTATTGAGCTAGAAAAAATAACAACAAAATTCATTTGGAAGAACAAAAGGTTAAGAATGTAAAAGGATTAATAATTAAAGGAAGGAGGTTTAGTAGTACCAGATCTTAAGCTATATTGTAAGGCAGTAATGATTAAAACTAACTAGTATTGGCTAAGAAATTGAAAGCTGGATCAGTGGAACAGAGTAGACATACATTACACAGAAGTAAATGATTTTAGTAGTCTTGTGTCTGACAAATGTAAAGATTTAAAAGTTTTTGGAATAAGCATTTACTATTTGGTAAAAAGTTTTGAGGAAAATTGGAAAGCAGTCTGTCAGAAACTAGGTATTGATCAACGTCTTATACCGTTTACCAAGATAAGGTCAAAATGGATATATAGCCTAGATATAAAAGTATGTATCATAAGAAAGCTAGAAGAGTGTGGAACTTATTACCTATCAGACTTATTAATATGAGAAGAATTGATGATTAAACAAGAGATAGAGAACTTTGTGAGATGTAAAATGGATCATTTTGATTGCATTAAATTAAAAAGGTTTTGCCCAAATGAATCTAATATAGCTAAAATTAGAAGGAAAGAAGAAAATTGGGGAAAAATTTTTAGAGACAGTTTCTCAGATAAAGTTCTCACATTTCAAATATATAGAGAACTTTGTCACATTTATAAAAATATGAATCATTCCCCAAATGGTAACTTAAAGGATATGAACAGGCAGCATTTTGCTGAAGAAATCAAAACTATATATAGTCATATAAAATATTTGAAATCATTATTTATTAGAGAAATGCAAATTAAAACAATTTGGAGATATCTCACACCTATCATATTGACCAAAATGATAGAGGAGGAAAGTGACAAATGTTGGAGGAGATGTAGAAAACTTGGGACACTAATACACTGTTGGTGGAACTGTGAACTGATTAAAGCATTTTGAAGAGCAGTCTGGAATTATGCCCAAAGAGTTACAAAACTATGTATTCCCTTTGACTCAGCAATGCCACTACTAGATGTGTTTCCCAAGGTCGTCAGGGAGACAGAAAAACAACCTATACATTCTAAAACATTTGTAGCAGCTCTCTTTGTGGTGGCAAAGAACTGGAAATTGAGGGGATGCCCATCAATTAGGGAATGGATAAACAAGTTGTGGTATGTGATTGTGATGGAATACTCCTGCATGTAAGAAATAATGAACTGGTTGATTTTTAGAAAAACGTGGAAAGACTTGCATGAAATAATGAAAAGTGAAATAAGAAGAAACAAGAGAATGTTCTGTGCAGTAACAGTAACATCATTTGAAGAACAACTGTGAATTAATAAGTTATTATGAGCATTATAAATACTCAAATCAATTTGACCCATGAAGGAAGGTACCATCCATCTCCATCACCTCCATAGAAAAAAAAGATAAATTGATAGAAGTCTGTATAGTATAGTATTCTCTCTCTCCCTCTCCCTCTGAATGTGTAGGTATATATTTGTGTCAAATGGTTACTTTTTCTACTATTTGCATGGTGGAGAGGAAGGGAGACAGTTCAGAACTTAAAATGTAACACAAAATACATAAAATTAAATTAAATAAAAAACTGAGAGAGAGAGACACAGAGAGAGAGACAGAGACAGAGAGAGAGAGACAGAGACAGAGAGAGACAGAGAGACAGAGAGAGACAGAGACAGAGACAGAGAGAGACAGAGAGAGAGCTAGAGAGAGAGACAGAGAGAGACAGAGAGAGAGACAGAGACAGAGAGAGAGACAGAGAGAGAGACAGAGAGAGAGCAAGGGAGGGAATTAACTAGGGATGATAAAACACAGAGATGAGGAAGGAGCATGTGCATCTTCATGAAGAAGACATGAATGATAGTGTCAAAAGCTAAAGAGAGGTCAAGAAGGAAGAGGGTATAAAGAGGTCATTACATTTGAGAAGGAAGAAATTCCTGGTAATTTTCCAGAGAGCATTTTCAGTTGAATGTGTATGGCAGATTCCATTGCAAGGGATCAAGAAGTGAGGGCGAGGTGAAAAAAGCAGAGGTAATGCATGTAGATGATTTTTTTTCTAAGAGTTTGCCTACAAAAGAAGAGCTAGATATAAGATCATGGTTTGAAGGGATGATCTGGTTAATTTAAAGTTGGAAGGAGAAGCAATAGACAAAAGTTGACAGCTGTGAAAGGGGACAAAGACTTTGGTCTTTGTGACAGTAAAACAGGGTTATAGTTCTGAGGTCTGATCTCTATACACCAAGGGGGACATTTTTATACAGACTCCTGCCCTCCGGGAGGGGAAATACATCCTGGACCACTCATGAACCTCGATGAACAGAGTTGTATCATTCTTGGCACACTGCATAAGAATCTGTCTCCCAGTAACCAGCGATGCTTCTCTTTGCAGCAGAGCCAGAAGAGAAATCAGAGGTTATCAACCCTCATTCTATGAGGCAATTAGGTGCCTCAGTGGCCTGGAGTCAGGAAGACCTGAATTCAAATTCAGCCTCAGACTCTTACTAGTTATATGACCCTGAGCAAGAACCTTAACCTTGTTTACCTAACCCACTGGGGAAGGAAATGTCAAACCACTCCAGTATCTTTGCCAAGGAAACCCCATGGATGATATGGTCTATGGGGTCACAAAGAGTTGGATACAAATGAACAACGGCAACCTTCATTATACAAAAGAGGAAACTGACATTTAGAGAGATTCAGTGACTTGCCTAAGGTCACAAAGGGAGTAGGTATGAGAGCTAAGAGTCAAATGAGGACCCCTGACTCCAAAGCCAGCCTTCATTTCCCTGGGCTATGCTGCCTCTTTTGCACTGTATTTATCTGGTATGCACGCAGCCATCTGCATATTGTCTCTCCATTAGAATATGAGCTCCATGAGGGCAGGCAACATGTTTTTGCCTTTCTTATATCCCCAGGGTTAACTCAATGCCTGACACATAGTAAGCACTTGATAAATGCTTCCTCACTTGACTTGACTTCAGTCTGAGTCTTAGTTTTCTTTCCCACAAAATGATGGATTTGGCCTATCTGATCTCTAAGGCCACTTGGCCCTCTAAATCTGTGATCCCAGTCTAGGATCATGGGCATAAGTAGGGGGATGACCTTGAAAAGAGACAAGGTTAGAAAAAAAGGTTTTTGACAAAATGCAATTTTCATTTATGTTAAGAACACTAAAAGCATAGGAAGAAAATAGATTAATATGGTAAACAACAGCTACAATAATCTATAACTGAGAAACACTGGAAGACTTATCATGGAGATTATGGGCCAAACTGGAATTTCCATTATCGCCACAATTATTTAATACAGTTTGAAAAAGTCTGATTATTGCAAGAAAATAAGAAAAAGAAACTGTATCAACAAGCAGAGGAAAAAAGATTCCTGTGTGCAGATGATACGATTTACTTAGAGAATGGTAGATGTTAAAATGCACTTAGGAGTAATTCAGTGAATTGAAACTTCAGAAAAGTGGTAGATTATATAAGCCTCATGAAATAATCAATCTTTTTTTTTTTAGAAGAAAATTTATAAATTTGGTGCCATACTAATCAAACTAACAAGGACATGCTTCTAAGAATTAAACAAACGAATAACAAAATTTATGAAGAGAAAAAGGAAATAATGAAAAAAGTAGTAACGAAGGGGGCCTATCATTACCACTTCTCAAAGCATACTAGAAAGGAGGAATCATAAAAATTATTTAGTACTGCTTATAAAGTAGAAAAGTAGATGAGTAGAATGAATTAGGTAAATGAAATAATTGAACATAGTTAAACTCAAGGACATCAACTATAGGGGCAAGAACTGCTATTGGGAAAATGGAAAATTAGATTTAGATCAATGTTTTACTCCAAATGCCACAATACACTTTAAATGTACACGTGAATAAAAAATCATCTCATAAAATAATTTAGATAAAGAAATACCTGTCATAACTGTAGCTAGGGGAAGAATTATTAATTACATTAATTATAGCAATTACAATAGTTACACTAATTATAGTAATTATAATACTTAAAGAATAAAGACAATCACAGAAGATAGGATATACGATTGTGATTACACAAAACTGAGAAGCTTTTGCACAAAGAAAATCAGTGTAGTTCTTGTTAGGAAAGAAGTAAAACTAAGAAAAGCCTTTGTGGCAAATATATTTAATACAAGTCTTATGTCCAAGACATAGAGGGAATTGATAAAAATGTACAAGAACAAGAGGAATTTCACAGTTGAGAAGTGATCAAAGTATATTAACAGTTAATAAATGAAGAAATTCAAGTTATCAGTGACAAGGAAAGATGTTCCAACTCAGTAATAACAAGAGAAATGCAAATCAAAACAATTCTATTTCACCTCATATCCATCATACTGTCAAAGACGACAAAAATGAAAAAATGGCAAATATTAGAGGGGCTGAAAAATAATAGATACACAAATTGACTGAACCATTCTGGAAAATAGTTTAGAACTTTATCCCCAATGTCACTAAACTATGTACACCCTAGCCTGAGTGGTACCACTATTAGGCATACACTCCAAAGACACACGGGGCCTGTAGATAAAAAGAAATGTTTATAGGAGCATTTTGTTATATTGAAAAGTTGGAAACAAAGTGGATATTTTTCAATTGGTGAAAGGCTGAACAAATTGTGGCATACTAATGTAACTAGAAATGTATCCCTGCTGTAAGAAGGACTCAGGAAACCTTGGGAAGATTTATATGAATTGACTCAGAGCAAAATGGGCAGAATCATGACAAGAATTTACAAAATTACCACCATAATGTGAAGGAAAACAACTTTGAAAGACCGTGAAAAGATTGCACAGCTCTGGTTTAACACTGTCCAATTCATGAGTGATAACGAACTGTGTCTCTGGTCCCTTGGCAGAAAGGTGATGGATTAAAGGTACAGAATAAAAGAGAAAAAAGCATCAATAACACATTAAAATGCACAGAAGTAAACAAAAAGTTCAAAAGGAAATACAGGGTAATTTAATTCCTAAATTGTTCTTTAATTTATTTTAATCAATTTCATTAAATATTTCCCAATTACTTATAATTTTTTTATAATTAAAAAAATTTGAGTTGAAAATACTCTCCCTCCTTTCTACTCTCCCCCCTTGAGAAGACAAATGATTTGATTTAAATTATGCATGTGAGGTCATACAAAACACATTTCCATATTAGCCATGTTGTAAAAGAAAAAAGCAAACAAAACAACAAAAATAAAGAAATTTTCTAAAAAAGTATGACTGAATATGCATTTAGAGTTTATCAGTTCTCTTTCTGGAAGTGGATAGCATTTTTCACCATGGGTCCTTTGAAATTATCTTGAATTGATGTCTTGATCAGAGTAGTAAAGTCTTTCATAGTTGATCATCCTAACTATATTGCTGTAACTGTGTACAATGATCTCTTGCTTCTCTTCACTTTACTTTGCACCAGTTCATGTAAGTCTTCTCATGTTTTGCTGAAACCAGCCTGAGCATCATTTATAGCACAATAGTATTCTATCACAATCACTTACCATAACTTGTTTAGCCATTCTCCAATTGATGAGCATTCCATCAATTTTCAATTCTTTGCCACCACAAAAAGCAATGCCACATAAATGTTTGTACAAACAGGTCCTTTTCTCTTTTCTTCAATCTCTTTGGATACAGACCTAATAGACATGGTGCTCAATCAAAGGATATGCACAGTTTTATAGCCTTTTGTTCTCCAGAATGGTTGGCCTAGTTCACAACTTCACCAACAGTGTAATTTTTCCACAGTCCCTTCAATAATTGTCATTTTTCTTTCTGTCATGCTAACCACCCTGATAGATGTGAGGTGGTGTCTCAGAGTTTTTTTAATGTTCATTTTTCTAATCAGTAGTGATTTAAAAGATTTTTTGATGTGACTACTGATAGCTTTGGTTTCTTCTTCTGAAAATTGCCTGTTCATATCCTTTAACTACTTATCACCTGGAGATTATCTCATATTCTTATGAATTTGATTCAGTTTCCTATATATTTGAGAAGTGAAGTCTTCATCAGAGAAATCTGCTGCATTTTTTCTTAGTTTCCTGTTTTTCTTCTAATTTTGGCAGTATCAGTTTTGTTTGTGCAAAATCTTTTAAATTTCATGTAACCAAAATTATCTATTTTATATTTCATAATCCCTCCTTTCTTGTTTGATTATAAACTCTTATCTATACGTCTGACAGGTACATTTTCCTGTGCTTCCCCAATTTATTTATAATATTATTATTTTTGTCTAAATCATTTATCCATCTTAACTTTATCTTGATACACATGTGAGAAATCCATCTATGTTTCATTTCTACCAAGCTGCTCTCCAGTTTTCTCAGCGATTTTTGTCAAATGTTGTGTTCTTACCCCAAAAGCTTTAATTTTGGGGTCTGTCAAATAATAGATCACTATGGCCTTTTACTACTGTGCATTTTGTACTTAATCTTTTCCACTGTTTCCACATTCTTTATCTTAACCAATACTATATTGTTTTGATGATTACTGCTTTATAATAGTTTGAGATATGGTTTAGCTAGTCCACCTTCCTTAACATTTTTGTTGTTGATTCCCTTGATATTCTTGACTTTTTGTTCTTTTAGATGAAATGTTACTATTTATTTCTAGTCCTATAAAACAATTCTTTGGCAGTTTTATTGGTATGGCTCTGAAAAAGTAGATTAACAAGTAGAATTGTCATTTTTTGGCTCAGCCTATCCATGATAAATGAATATTTTCCCAATTGTTTAGATCTGACTTCATTTGTGTGAAAAGCATTTTGTAATTGTGTTCATATATTTCCTGCATTTGTCTTGGCAGGTAAACTCCCAAGTATTTTATATTGTCTGTAGTTATTTTAAATAGAATTTCTTTTTCTGTCTTTTCTTGCTGGGTTTTATTGGTAGTATATAGAAATTCTGATGATTTATGTGAGTCTATTTTATATGCTACAACTTTGCTGAAGTTGTCAATTGTTTCAACTAGTTTTTCAGTAGATTTTCTAGGGTTCTTCTATACCATTATATTATCTGTAAAAAGTGGTTTTTTTTCCTCATTGTCTATTTTTATTCCTTAAATTTCTTTTTTTCTTCTCTTACTACCACAGTTAGCATTTCTAGCACAATATTGAATAATAGTGGTGATAAGCAACATCCTTGGTTCACTCCTGATCTTATTGGGAAGGCTTTAATTTTATCCCCATTACAGATAATCCTTGCTCTTGGTTTTAGATAGATACTACTACTTATCATTTTAAGAACAGTTCCATTGATTCTTATGTTTTTTAGTGGTTTTTAAAAAAATAGCTATGAGTATTATACTTTGTCAAAGGCTTCTTCTGAATCTATTGATATAATCATATGTTTTTGTAATTGTTATTAATATGGTCGATTATGTTAACAGTGCTTATTGAGATGTGTTGAGAGAAGACTAGTACCACTGGTGGGAGGACTTGATGTGAGTCTTTTTCAGGTCTGCTTTCCACCTTTGGTGTCCACCTGCCACCCAAGTCTCACCTGTGGTTCCAAGAAACTGAAGCATGCACAGTAACCAAACCCTGATAAACCATTTTGGCAGGCAGGTCAGACCAGATTGAGGGTAATAAATAGACTTCAAATCTGTCAGTGAATTAGGGTGGTATCTAGCTCAAAGATGTGAAGATTTCCCTGACAGAATGGGTGGATGTGAAAAATATGTTCCAATGAGCCATGAAGGTAGAGGAAGCAGGTACTGCAGAGTGTGTAGAGCTTGACTAGACACTGAAGAAGCCAAGGTCATCCACTGCATCCCAAGCCATCACCAGTCATCTGGATTTTTGTCTTGCCACTGGACTCTGATGAATTTGAAAGAGAGAGTGAGATTGATGACTTTGTGCAACTCTGTCTTACTTAAATCCAATTTATGTTCAAGTCAAAAGACATCATTCATACTATTTTACCATTTCAACCTACCTCAAAGTCCTGTGGAGATGGGCAAGTAATGAAATAGCAGATGTGAATCCACTGGTTGCTGCACTCACAACCCCGGGCACAGGTGATTCAGGCCATAGGTCATCTCACTGGACTGAAGAAGCAAAGGGATTTGATAACCCTGTAGATATCTGAGGAACCTTTTTGGAGGTTCAATTTCCGGCCTCCTGGCATGGGGAAGGGGCTAGAAAAGGTGCCCCAAAATCATCTGTTTCAGTACACCTAACCCTGGGCTGTGGTTAGGCAGAGATCCCACACTGCAGTCAAAGCACATATAAAAGGTATAAAAATTTTTGGAAAGATGATTTCACTCACTATTGGTACATGGAATGTACCAATGTACCTTATGGACAACACAAAATCCAGTAGACTTGAAAGATTAACAGCTCTTATAAAAGAACTCAGCACGTATTAGCATTCAAATAGCAGCCCTGTGTGAAAGAAGATTGTCGAATGAAGGCCAGTTTATCAAAGTCAGAGTTAGATACATGTTTTTCTAGAGTGGTTGCAGTGATGTGGAGCACTGTATAGCTAGTGTAGGTTTCACAATCAAAACTAATCTAGTCAAGAAGCTTGTGTGCCTCCTAAAAGGAATGAACAATGGATTCATGCCAATGTGATTGCCACTTGCAGCAAAGCACAACACCACCATCATCAGTATATATGCTCTCATCATGATGAACCCTGAAGAGGTCAAAGAAGAATTTTATCAAGACCCTTATCAATGTGCTGAAAGAGGACAAATGTATAATTCTGGGTGTTTTTAATGCCAAAGCAGGCACAGACTATAAGATGTTTCGGGGAGTCCTTAGGAGGAATGGAGTTGGAAAGAGCAAAAGCAATGGTCACTTAATACTGAAGACTTGTGTGTCTCCTTACCTCATCACCAACACTGTCTTACATTTACCTAAATACAATAAAACTTTGTGAATGCACTCTTACAGCAAACATTGGCATTTCATAGACTGTCATTGTAAGGAGAAGCAGCAGACACATGTGAGAGTAAAAAGGGTGATGTGTGGTGCAGACTGCTGGATTGATCATAGGTTTATCTTCTCCAAGCTAAACATTCACATTCAACAAAGGTGGTGGCCCCAAGGCAAGATGACTACCAGAAAACTTAATGTCAATAGGTTAGAGTGCTTCTCTGAGCATGAAGAAGGCGGTGGTGGTGTTTGGTTGGAACTTTAGGATGGGAGGAATGAGGGGGATGGGAGTAAGGTATTGGTTGGTGGGGTGGGGAATGGGGTTTGGATAAGGACTGACAGGTCAATAGATTAGAGTGCTTCTCCAAGAAGGAATTGCTCATTGCTAAATTGGAGGAAGAGCTAAGCCAGCACATGGTTGGCAACAGTGGCGCAGAAAAGGAGTGGGCAGCTTTCAGAGATTTGGTATACAGCACTGCATTTACTCATCTGGACCAGAGCACTTACAAACATCAAGATTGATTTGATGAAAATATTGGGGAGATTCAGAAGCCACCAAACAAAAAATGAGAATTCCACAAGGCTTACCATCAGAATAGTTCATCTGTTTCTAAGAAGGCAGCATTTAACTCTATTAAAGGTAAAGTGCAAGAGAAGCATAGAGAGATGCAGAATTCTTGACTCAGTAAGAAGGCAGATGAAATTCAGTTTTATATTGATAGTAACAGTCTAAAGAGCTCTTATGATGGCCTCAAGGCTATTTATGGGCTAAAGACCAATGGTGCATCTCAACTCTTCAGCACAGATGGAGCCACATTGATTATTGATAAGGACATGACCCTGGGGAGGTGGGCTAAACACTTCCACAGTGTTCTCAACAGACCATCATCAATCAATGCTGAAGTCATTGACTGTCTCTCTCTTGTAAGCAATATATTGTTGGATTCTGGTTTCTACTTTCCATTCTATTATCTACCTCCATTTTATGGGTGAATTTATCCCATTCACATTCAAAATTATGATTACTAAGTGTGCATTTTCTTTTATCTTATTTTCTTCTGTTTATCTTTCTCTCTCTCTATTTTTTATCCTGTTTCCCCTCTAAAATCTGACTACTGCCTTCTTTTATATGTTTTCTCTTTCATCACCTCCCCCCTTTTCCTTATTCCCTTTCTCTCCTATTGCCCAGTTGGGTAAGATAGATTTATATTACCTATTGAGTATGAATGTATACATACACACACATATGTATGTATATGTGTGTGTACTCTTTTTTTTTTTGAACCAATTTAGATATCAGAGAGGTCCTGAAAGAGGAACAGTTAAGGAGATCTTGTATTCAAAGTATGGGAAAGAGCCCTGCACAAAAATACTGAGAGAGGAGAGGGAAGCATCAGTGCTTTGAAGCCAGTAGGTAAAAATTTAATTGGGAACTGTCTAACAAAATAAATAAAAATACAATTAAACATAAATATATTAATATATGAATTTCTAAGTCAATATGTGACTGGCAAGGATCCTTGTGTATGGTTTAGCGACTCTCATTTTTATTTGAGTTGGATTTCATTGGTGTACCATAAGGTACACTAGATTTCCTGTGAGATTTCTTCCTAGTTCTGAGAGTGTTTGTTTCTGTACCACTGAAATTGATAAACATGTCTTTGCCATCTGATACAGTCTAGTGCAAACGTGCTTTAACTTTTTTTTATCCCAGAGGGAGGAGGAAGTGCAAAAAAACCTGCTATTGAATCCGTAAAGGGCAGCCCTTGGCACCATGGAAAGGTTGGTGAAATGCAGAGGTGGTCTGAAGTCATAGACCCAAGCTGTATTTGCTTTATTTCTTTATAATGTGGAACAGTTTATGAGGGAACAGAATTTTAACGTCAAATTAGAGCCTATATTTCCTGCTTTTTGGATAAAATCTCTACTCTTGGAAACTGCTTCTATTCTTCATAGAAAACCACCCTATTCAACTGTAAGGGAGAAGGACATGGTGCCAGTTTTTCATGCTAATTGACTCCTAGGTTGTGAGCCTCCAGAACTGGGAGGATGGTGCTGCCCTCTACTGTAACAGGAAAGGTAGGAACAGTGAGGATCTGAGTAAGTGACCAGTCAATCTTATGCTATCCACAGCTGTCTAACTGACCCATGCCAGAACTATACCATCCATGGATTGGAGGATTGACTTGGTCTGATGTATCCATGTGATCCATGGTTGAAGGACTGATGTAAAGTTGAAACAAATTTTTTTTCTCCTGAGATACATTAATGTTTTTCCTGACTGAATGAGACAGATCTGAGAAATACCTATAATGCCCATAGGTGGAGGACCAATGGGAAGTAGAATTGGACTCCAATTTTCCATAACTTCCTGACTGAATAGCTGAGTTGGATTGATGACTTACATGGTTGGATGATTGACCTGAGTCAGATTCATGGTATTCATAGAATATTGGTATGAACTAGTCCTAGATGTTCATCTTTCATAGTTCTTTGACTCGCCCCCTGATACAGACTCCTGGTCCTGTACCTGACTGATGGTCCTTGAATTCATGTCTTTGTTTTCTCTGGCCATCTGAGGGGCCAAAGCCAGACTCATATTCTTCTCTAAATTTTATGGAGGGTTTAGCACTTAACTTACATCTGCTTCCTTTCTGCAGACTTGGCTAATTTGCTGAGCCTGGCTGATGACATCTTTTCCACCAGCTCTCTCTATGCCACAAACTAGGGCAAGGATCTTGCCTTCCCTTCTCAGTAGATTTGAACCTCTGCCCATGATTGTGAGTCCTTTGTGATTATTAATAGCTGTGCAGCCTGTGTTCCCCTCTGATGCTCCTGGCTTGGACTTAAATGGCTGAAACTCATCTTCTTCCCCTTTGACTCCTCTCCCTTTGATTCACTCTGGCCATCCTGTTGGAGGGGACTTGGGCAGTGCTTTTTGTCAGGGGCTCTGTAACTGGATCTATGTCTTTGTCCCTGACAGCTCCAGGCTGTAGCACTCATTCTAGACCTGCTTTTGTACTTTAAATACATCTACCTTGTTGGATCTGAATCCATTTATTTGCATTCCACAGCCTCCTGACAGGGCAGAGCCAGATTCATATTCTTCTCTGACAAATTTTCTGGATTATCTGTACTTAACTTGAGTCTCCTCCCTTGACTGTTTGAACTGGAGCCACATTTTTGCCACTTATTCTTGAGTGGACTGAGCTTGATCTATGACATTTTCCTCTGACCCTTTACTGTGTCCTGAATCTTGATTCTACTGCTGTATAGCATTGGACTCAGGAACATATTTATTGGTCCTTTGAGTGTCCAGACTTTGTTGTTCAGTCATTTTTCAGTTGTGTCCAATTCTTCATGATCTCATTTGGGATTTTCTTGGTATAGATACTGTAATGGTTTGCCATCTTATAGCTACTAGGTGTCTGAGAATAGATATGAACTCAGGTCTTTGTGACTCCAGGCTCAGAACTCTATCCACTGTACCATCTTGCCTTGGGTATTTTTTTTTTTTTTGATACATAAGAAAGGACAAGTAAAGACAGATATATCAATTTGGAAGAGATACTATTGAGTAATTGATAAGATTTTCCTTAGCAAGAAGAAATGAAGACAGGATCACTAGAGTTGGAGGGAGTTTACTGGTCGTTGATAACATGTCTACGCATTTAAAGGAGCCAACGTGAGATGCAAAATGGTGGAGGTTCTAGAGAATTGGCCCCAGAGTCAGGACTTAGATGCAAGTCTTGCATTTGATACATACTGACTGTATGACCCTGGGCAAGTCACTTAACTTTGTATTTCTTGAGGCAATAGTCTCAAAATTACAGAGAAGGTGCAAGAAGGAGTTCCTCTGAGGATTTTTCTTATCAACGAAATCCCTAGGTACTAGGTCTAGTCTCTATCCTTAAAGGAACAGATACTTTATAAAATAGAGCTGCTAGTATTATTCATGCTTCACATCCTGGTTCATTGGAGTGAGATGGTCTAAAAGGGCAGATGGATTTCTGTTACTGTGTCCCAGGACAGAGAGGTACTTGAACTAACAATAATGGTACCTCACAACACCTGGACACATTAACAGCATTACAGCATATCAGGGCTGGAAGAGCTTAGAGATCCTTTAGTCCAATCCACTCATTTTACAGACAAGAAGACTGAGGTTCAGAGTTTAGGTGACATGGTGAAGGACATGCAGCTACTAAGTAACAGAGCTAGAAGCTGAAAGCAAGTCCTCTGACTCCAATTCTGGGATTGTTGCCAACATGTCTCTCTGATGCTGAGATTTGTAGCTAGAGTGAACTCCAGATGACTGCAATCTTCACTTGACTGGGCAGACCAACTGGATTCACCAAAGGACTAAGTAGGATAGTGAATGAATTGCCTCCTGACTATTATACTGGGTTTGAATGTCCGTCTTAGAACAATGGTGCCCTTTCTGTGGGATTATTTGATTCATTCCCAACCAAACCCAATGCCATCTATCCCTCTACCCTTTCTCTGAGAGAGCCATCTTTCTTTCTCTCTCTCTGTCTCTCTCTGTCTCTGTCTCTCTGTCTCTATGTCTCTCTCTCTCTGTCTCTCTGTCTCTCTCTCTGTCTCTCTCTGTCTCTGCCTCTGTCTCTGTCTCTGTCTCTCTCTCTCTGTCTCTGTCTCTGTCTCTGTCTCTCTCCTGGTTTGAAGCTTAACATTGAAAAACTAAGATCTTGGAAACCGGTCTCATCATTCCCCAGAAAACAGAGAAAGAAGGAATGGAAGCAGTGTCAGGTTTTATATTCCTGGGCTCAAAGATCACTGCAAATGTCAAGTGCAGCCATGAAATGAAAAGATGCTTGCTTCTTGGAAGGAAAGCTATGGCATATCTGGACAGTATACTAAAAAGCAGAGATGTCACCTTGCTAACAAAGGTCCATATAGTAAAAGCTGTTGTTTTTTTCCAGTAGCATTTATGGCTGTGAGAGTTGGACTATAAGGAAAGCTGAGCACCACAGAATCAATGTTTTTGAATTGTGGTGCTGAAGAAGACTTTTGAGAGTCCTTTGGAAAGCAAGGAGATCAAATCAGTTAAAACTTAAAGAAATTAATTCAGACTATTCACTTCAAATACTGATGCTGAAAATTAAATATTTGTCCATATGACAAGTTAGGACTCATTGGAAAAGAGCCTGATGTTTGGAAAGATTGAAGGCAAAAGGAGAAGAGGATGAGATGGATAAATAGTGTCCTGGAGACAATGAACATGAGCTTGGACAGACTTCAGGAGATGGGGAGGATAGAAGATCCTGGTGTGCTGTGGTCCATGGGGTCATGAAGAGTCAGACATGACTAAATGACTGAACACCAACTCTCCCCTACCCACTTTTGACTTCAGTGGCAACTTCTAAATTTGGTCCAGTATTGGCCCTACTTATCAGTATACTAGATCTTTTTCCAGAAGGGTCTCTGTGGGAATCATAAACTCCTTTAAGGTAGGTTATAAAATCTAGAGCTGGAAAAGACCTTAGCAGCCATAGAGGCATCACTCCCTCACTTTTTGTTTATGGGTGTAAAGCTATGTCTTTCACTTCTCTTGTATCCATCACATCTCTTAGCCCTATTTGGAGCACATGTCTACTGAGCTGAAAATGGGTGGGAGGCACCGGGCCTAGTTAGTGACTAGTTAGTTAAGAGCTTCTTTATCTGACTACGTTCATTCCATTTAAATAGGCTTGTGGAAACAATGCGAAGAACTCAACAAGTGAGGAGGTGAGCATAGGCTAAGGACTTTTCCCATCTTTTGTAGGAGTCATGAAGAGCACATTGTAAAAAGAAATGCATTGTCCTTAGGACCATTAAGGACAACTTTAGAGCAGGTGGGTACCCTCCCCCCTGTCCCTCCTTCTCCATCAGCCTTTCCTCACCTAATTATCACCACATCAGGAGAAAGGGAAAGGAAAGAGGTAGGAGAAAAGGCAAGGGAATGGAATGATGAAGAAGGAAAATAAAGTAGCCACCATCGAACATCTACAAAATCTCTATGATTTATAAAGCATTCTGTGCATGATCTCATTTTTGATCCTAATCCTTATCCTGATCTTATATGTCCGTAAGGTACTATTGATAAGGAAACCAAGAAAGGTAAGTGACAACGATAATCAGTAAGTGCTGGATGCATGATATGAACCACTCTTCTTAATAATAATGTTTTATTTCCCCCCAATTACATGTAGAAACAAATTTTTTGCTTTTTTTTTGGGGGGCAATTGGGGTTGGGTGACTTGCCCAAGGTCACATGGCTAGTTTTATTTTTTGTGTGTGTGCAGTGTGTGTTAAGTGTCTGAGGTCACATTTGAACTCAGGTCCTCCTGACTCCAGGGCTGGTGCTCTATTTACTGCAATACCTAGCCACCCCACATGTAAAAATAATTTTAACATCCTTTAAAAAAAGTTTTGAATTTCAAATTTTATCCGTCCTTACCTCCCCTCCCTCCTCCCTGAGATAGTAAACGATCCGATATAGGTTATACACGTGCAGTCATGTAAAACATATTCCCATATTAGTCATTTTGTGGAAGAAAACTGAAGCTAAAAAAAAGAAAGAGAATGAAAAATAATATGCTTTGGTCTGTATTCAGATGGCGTCAGTTCTTTCTCTGGAGGTGGAAAGCATTTTTCATGGATACGAACCTTCTTTACCCCTAGTCTAGCGTTCTTTCCATAAATGACACAGCCTCGTTTCTGTGGTACTTTGGCCTCCACCAATGACTGACTGCGATCTTGGACTAACTTCTTTGACTCCACGTTTTGGTTTCACTTCTATGACTACAGACTGTTATTAGTGACAAGGTACATGTAGGCAGTTAGAAAAACTCCTTCTGTCATCATCAACCATTGTGTAGCATGGTTCTGGTCCACCCAGTGTTTGCCAAACAAGGTAGGAGGACCAAGTAGAACAGAATCCACCCCCCAGGGGTGAAGAGATCTTAAGGTTCATTAGTGTCTACTAAGCATTTTGGCTACTGGGTGTTCTGGAAGCTAATTCCAATGAGTCAAAGGGTTGGGACCAAGAGCCTTATATTCAGGTTTTCCAGGAACCACTTTGTTTTGCTTATGATGATGTAGATATTGCTGATAAGCCTCATAGTTATCAGATCCAACCTATTAAGTTTATTAAAGGAGAAGCTGTATCTTAAGAAAATTTGCTTTGGGACAAATTTGATTGAATTAATAAAAATACCAGTTTTCGGCTTTCTCATCAAGCAAATAGTTTGGTTTCTTATTTCAATTCAATCTAATTTCACAAACATTTATTAAGTATCTACTGGCTATAGAGAACTATACCAAAGACTGACAGAGATAGAATTTTTAATGAAGTCATGTCTATGCTCTTGTGGAGCCTGTGGTCTAGTAGTGGGAGACTAGATATTATTAAGAAGATCCCCTAAATTTGTCTTTTTGGGCTGTAATATTTTCCAGAGTATGCAGGAAGCCCTAAATGTATCAAGGATGAAGCCTCCGTCTCACCTTGAGCTGACATAATTTGTTATTTGCACCCCAAGCCAGACTCCCTGTGTGTCCTTGGAAGTCAAGATAGGCACCAGTCAATCGGCACCAGAAGGAGAAATTGTGCAGCTGAGATCCTTGTAGATAAGCAGACCATCCTATCTTCATGGACTAGCATTTCACAGGGGAAAACACTGTTGTTTTTACCATCTTACTTATTCATTATTTCTGCTCTCCTTTGGGAGGCAATTAGTCCTTTCCCAACCCTTACTGCTCTATTCCCTTTGCTGTGACAACTTCCATTTAGGAGGGCATTGCTGTCTCTCTTCCCTTCTTTGTTGTAATCTCATATGTATGCAAATTTCTGTTTGAATTGTGAACTCTTTGCACTTGCATGGGGTTTCACATGTATTCTCATTTCTCTTATAATAAACCCAGCTTTTTGGAGGGTAGGGCAATTGGGGTTAAGTGACTTACCCAAGGTCTCATGGCTAGTAAGTGATAAGTGTCTGAGGCTGGATTTGAACTCAGGTCCTCCTGACTCCAAGGCTGGTGCTTTATTCACTGTGCCACCTAGCCACCCCATAAATCCAGTTTTTCATGTGTTTCATGAAGCTGTAATTTCCTATCAACAATATAAACAAATAACCATACTTCAAAATAATCCATAGGAAGTCACAGAAACTCAGAAATCAGTTCTCTTTCCTTTCTAATCCATCTTCCACAGAGCTGCCAAATTATTTTTCCTAAAGTGCAGATTCAACTATCCTTCTTCCCTACTCAGTGCTACCCATTGACTGCCTCTTGCCTACAGAATCCAAAAGATACAGTGCCTGGCCCATGTTGGGCACTTAATAAATGCTGATTGATTGCGAAGTTCACATGTACTTTCTTTGTTACCATCTTGTTGTTCAGTCATTTCAGTCGTGTCTGACTCTTTGTGACCTCATTGGGGCTTTCTTGGCAAAGACACTGGAGTGATTTGCCATTTCTTCTCCATCTCATTTTACAGATGAGGAAACTGAGACAAACAGGGTGAAGTGACTTGCCCAGGGTCACACAGTTAATAAGTATCTGAGGCTAGATTAGAATTCAGGTCTTCCTTACTGTAGGCCTAGCACTCTATCCACTGCACTACCTACAGGCCTCTCTTTGTTACCATACCCTAAGGCTGAGTTTCAAATCCAGTGAAACTCCCAGGTCTTTTTTATACCCATTCAATCCTTATCTTATTGAATTGAGGTTTTAAATCTAAGCATAGGGCTTTACATGCTTTTCTGTTGTATTTCATCTCATCAGATTTGGCTCAAACTCAAATAGAAACAGGAGTAACTGACGTATACATAATGATCCCAATCAGACTGCATGTTACTTAAGGAAAACATGTATTAACATTGTGTATGTCATATTGAATTTTTATTTATTTTCCTAAATATTTCCCAGTTATGGTTTAATCTGGTTTAGGCCCACTCTGGTTGAATGTTGTCAGAGCATGTTTGACAACTTTGCCCTAAAGCTTGAACATTTTTGAATCTTAGTTGTATCATTTAGTGCAGTGGTTCTCAACCTGTGGGTTGTGACCCCTTTGGGGTTGAACGACTCTTTCACAGGGGTCACAGGAGTCACCTAAGACTATTGGAAAACACATATTTCCGATGTTCTTAGGAACCAAGACACCGCTCCTTTATCAGTCTCCAGGTGGGTCTGCCCACATACAGATATGCCCACATATGAGTATTAAAGGGTCGCGGCATTAAGAAGGTTGAGAACCACTGATTTAGTGTATCCTCCCAGCTATGTATCATCTGAAAATCTGATAAATATATCACCTATATTGCTGCTAAAATGGGGTGTAATAATCTGGTTTGAAAAAAACAAACAAATTGCCTGGATATAACATTTACTAAGAACAAAACTTAAAATTAATTCTTTTCAATTAACAAGCATTCATTTATTTTCTCTCCCTCACATTTTTCTTGTCCTCTCATTGAAAGAAAAAAAAATCCTTTGTAACAAGTAAGTATAGTAAAATAAGTTAAATTAAAATTATGCAAAAAAAGGTAGAAACTGTGCAGTACCTCACTGTAAGCTTCAAAAATAGGTCACCTGAATATTTGGCAAGACATGAACTGGTGGCTGGAATTTTACTTCAGAAGCTCATATTTCAAAGATAGATAGACAACAGATCTCTAATCTAATTAATTTGAATCAGTTCTATCCTGGAATTCCCATCAGTGAAAAGAAGGAAAGAAACTTATCAAACTAGTCCAGGAGAATCTTTCTAAATGGTTTTATCCTTCATCATTCCTCCTCACTGAGGACATTCCAAGATTCTTGGAGCAAGATAAATAAATAATATTCTGAAATCAGTAGTAATTCCTCAAAGAAGGAAACCTATTAAAGCTGGTTGAATGAGCAACTTTTTTTGTGGAGTCCTAGATGTAAATTAATGTGATGTGATGGGTCTTTCCAAGAATGTGGTTACCTGACAAGAGTTTGATGAGCTATTTCTAAACACAGTCTCAGAAGTTTTCATGACCTTCATGGCAACCATAGCAAATGCCCCTCAGAACTTCAGGCTGGTAATAGATGAGCTCAGAGAGATTTCAAGATACACCCAGCAAGCAGAGGATAGAATTGCCATTTCCCAAAGTTGTGGTGAAATAAAAGCGTGCTGGTTGGACCCACTGTCAGCCTTCTTTGCTGAGCTCTGTTATTTGTCTTTTCTAGGACTGTACAGGTATCTTTATATGGTTTTCAAGAAGACCTTGTAGCACAATATTATATCTGGATGGCTCTGTGTATTATAACTCAATTATAATCTCTTCCCCATGGAGAGCCAAGTGGGTGGTGTAGGTCTATTGCTCCAAATTCAGCTCCAGTGTTAAAGTAGGGCAATGATCTACACTGATACTGTGATTGTCCAATATGCAAAGGAAGACTGCCAAAGAGCAAGGGAAAAGGTGGAGGCTCCAGACTGTAATCTACATTCTTTCCTAGCCTCCTTACTTATCATTCTGTTTTCCTTCTGTAACTATATTCATTACTCTAAGGGAAACTGAGGACTGAAGAGAAAAGAGAAAGGATAGGCAAATAGTGTTGAAGAACCAAGGAAGACATTTAAAAAAAAGAAGAGGAGAAAGGGTGAATGACTGAAAGGTTAAAAAAGAAAGAAAGGCTCCAAGTCCCAGCTAAGACTCTCAGCCTTTCCCAATTCCCATTAATGCTAGTGCCTTCCCTGTATTGCTTATCTCCAGTTTTTCCTGTTTCTTCTTTCTACATAGTTGTTTGCATATTGTCTGTCCTATTAGACTGTGAACTCTTTGAGAGCAGAAATGTCTTTTGTCTTTCTTTGCATCCCTAGATCATAGTGAAATGCCTGGCACACAGTAGGTACTTAATAAATGCTTATTGACTAACTGAGGGAGGAAGGACAATTTTTGATATTCCTTCTGCCTATGGAGCCTTCTCTGCTCCCTCCTTAATTTTGAATTTCTGCTCACTCTTCAAAGCCTGATTCAAATACATCATTCATGAAGCCTTCCCTGCTATCTATCTTCTATCAATAATGATCTTTCCCCCCCCCTCACATCTCAAATTATATTTTACTTCTGGCTCTCTTATGCACTTACCATGTATTAGATAGTTTTATAGTTATATGAGAGCTTCACCTTATGGACTATTAAGATTTCTGAAATCAGGGATCATGCCAACAAATTTTTATATATTTTTCCCTAGTGCTTATTGCAGTGCTCTGCATTCAGTCAACCTTCATAATTATATGTTGAGTTAAAATGAATAGGATTAATTAATGAAAGGAAGAAGAAAAAATGACTAGAAGAGATAAATGAATAAGAAAAAGTAGCAGTTGCCGAACCCCTAAGACATCTGGGAGATAGATGTTTGTGCTTTATTTTTGTCTTTTCCTACTCAGGTCATCCAAGAAGCCAGGATCAATAAGGGATGGCCACATGCCACCTTTATAGCTACTCTCACTTGGTTCTATGAGAAGTGGCCTTGGTCAAACTTCTATCATTGTTTAGGAGAGCAGTTTCTCTGAGGGTAACATGGAATTGTGGAATGTTGGAATTAGAAGAGATCCTAGCACTCCTCTAATTCAATAAGTACCCTCAAAGGAATCCACATTTTAACATGCCCAACTAATGATCATCCTGCTTCCATGTCTCCAATGAGAAATGGGTAACCCACCATCTCCCAAGGTAGCTCATTCTACTTTTGGACAAAATGTTAGGACATTTTGATGTTAATCACAAATTTCTATCTTTGAAACACCCATCCATTCTCTTGTTTTTATCTTCTCAGGCCAGATGGAACAAATTGAATCCTTCTTCCATGTGACAAATGTTCAAATGCTTGAGAGTATGTATCATATGTCTAGTTTTCCTCTGAACCCTCCCTTTTCTCTTCTCTGTCTTCAGTTCCTTCAACTGGTCAACATTTGTCATGAAATCATGGCTCTTAACTCTCCTGCTTCTCCTTTTTTAAATTGCTTTCCAGCTATCAATGCTTTTTCTAAACTGTGATACCCAGGACTGAACCCAATACTCTGGAAATGGTTTGTCAAAGGCAGAGGACAGAGACTATATCACATCTCTATTCCTAGAAGTTAAGGTAGCCTGTGATCACATTAACTTTTTTTTTTTGAGCTGCTGTCTCAAACCGCTAACTAATTGGATTTTCAGTCCACCTAAAACACCTACAAGTCCTCCAGGCAAACTGCTGACTAACTCTTATGGTGTTCCGATGAAGCTGATTTTTTGGAACACAAATGTTCCCATTTCTCCCTGTTAAACTCCATCATATTAGATATAGCCATAGAGCTAGGGGGTGGAAACATTTTTGGATCTGACATCACATGTAGTTGCCATTCCTCCCAGCTTTGTGTCATCTGCAGATTTGGTGACCATGCCCTTTATCAACTACCTGCTAGTCATTTATGTCCTATTGTTGATTCTTCAAAGGTCATTCACCATGTCAGAAAAAGAAGCAAAGAAAGAAGCAACTATATCTTCTCTCTATTGTTTGGTATCATCATCCCATCTACCACAATCAGCAACCCTGGCACTTTTTTGGTGTGCTCTTCTCTCTCTCCCTCCCCCTCTCTTTCTTCCTCTCTCTCTCTCTCTGTCACTCTCTTAATCTCTCTCTCCCTTTCTCTATTTCCCTCTATCTCTCTCTCCCATATATGTATGTATATAGAAATGTCAATCATCTATCATTTCTTTTTTATCATCTCCATCTATCTTTCTTTTTTTCACTTTTTTTTTTTTGCTTTTTTTGAGGGGGGGAAGGCAGGGCAACTGAGGTTAAGTGACTTGCCCAAGGTCACATGGCTAGTAAGCGTTAAGTGTCTGAGGCCAGATTTGAGCTCAGGTATTCCTGACTCCAAGACCCGTGCTCTATTCACTGTGCCACCTAGCTGCCTTCCATTTATCTTTTTATATCTGTCTTTCTCTTTCTCTTTCTCATCTCTTCATAACTCATCTCTATCACCTATTTCACTCTATCTCCCTATCTCTATCACCTATCCATCCATTGTCTCTCTCTCTCATCTCTCTCATCTCTTTATCATTTACTTCTATCACATAACCATTATTATCTACTTACCTATCATTTCTACCTTTTTACTATCTTTTAATTTTTATTATCTCCTTATCATGTATTTCTCTCTATCTCTCTCTGCCTGTTTCTGTCTCTCTCTCTCTGCCTCTGTCTCTCTCCTTTCTCTCTGCCTGTCTCTGTCTCTCTCCTCTCTCTCTGTCTCTGTCTCTCTCTGTCTCTGTCTCTCTCCTCTCTCTCTCTGTCTCTGACTCTCCCCCACTCCTCTTCATTTATGGCTGATCTCTGCAGCTGACCCCAGCAACCTCAGCTTATTCTGAGCTTTAATACTACTGACACTATTTTTAAAGACGATGCCATACACTTATATTTAACTTCTATGACCTGTCTGTCCTTACTTCCATTATTTCTATATATCTTTAAAAAGTTTGATTCGTTCTTGAGTTCCCTGGGCCTTCATAACTGACTTCAGACAATTCTCTTCCTTCTTCCTTTAGGTATCCAGAACTTTATTTTTGAGAGTCCTCTCCATGCTGGGCTGATTTCTCATAAAGAATGTTAATTTGTTAGATCTTATTTAGCCATCCTCTGACTACTTGAAATCTCTTTTCTCCAGGCTATTGGGTACACTCAGAATATGCCTGACATTTGTCTCCCCTATCACCAACTCCAGAAGGGTACAGGTTCAACCTGAAAGTGGCCATGGAGTCTGACATTCAGTGTGTATGCCAACCTTTCTAGTGGGCTATTGCCCCTCTTTTGATTCTTCTGCTCCCATTAGGACCCAGAATTAGTGGTGTCAGTGAAATGCACACCCACTTTGGGTTTTGTGAATGGGAGATGATGGGAAGAAAATAGGGGGAGGGGCAGTGAAATTTATACCTGGCACAGACCCCCTCTTTGTGTCTGTGATAACTTTGTATCCCCAAATTATCTTCTTCATCTGAGTTTTCTACCCCACCTCATCTATGGGCTGGTTGTCTTAAGATTTTTGCCAATAGTTATTCTGAGGTTATCATGGGAAAGAAGTTCCAAACCGTGCTGCAGCAGGAGCTATGTAAATCCTCTTTGGGCAAAATTTAGAAATAGGAAAGAAGAGTGGAGATCGTGCCTGATTATATATCTGAGATAACATAGGCCTTATCTTGCATGTGGATGAACTATCTAACTTTATAGACTTTCTTCCAGGCTTGACTGGTTCTTTCTTAAATGCAGTAAGCTGGCATGGTGGATAGTATACTGGGTCTATAGTCAAGAGTACCTGAGTCCAAATCTGTGCAGATATCAGTTTCTTCCCTTTCTTAGGAAGTTTGATCTCTCTTCCCTTGTGGGATCAGTATTATTAGAAGCAAAACACCCAGAAACAGAAATAAGAAACCATAGGCTTTTAATATAGAGAGAGTTCCATCCTTGGAATCAGATGACCAGAGTGCATGTTAGCTCAACCATCTACTACCTGTGTGTCCTTGGCTAAGTCCTTCAAGCTGGGCCTCAGCTGACTTGTTGGTTAAAAAAAGGATGACAAGCCTCTCCCTCATGGGGCTTTTATAAGGAAGAAATGAGATCATGTCTACAGAAGGCAGCTTGGTGGCACGGTGGATAGAGTGCTGGGCCTGGAGTCATGAAGAATTATTTTCCTGATCCACATCTAGCCTCAGATACGAGCTGTGTGACCCTGGGCAAGTCACTTAACTCGGTTTGCCTCAGTCTCCTCATCTATAAAATGAGCTGGAGAAGGAAATGGCAAACCACTCCAGTCTCTTTGCCAAGAAAATCCAAAATAAGGACGTGAAGAGTCAGATATGATGAACAAAAATTTTGTCAAAACTCTTGAAATCAATTTCCTTCTTCAGGCATCACACATTTTATTTTATTACTAAATTACTTGGGGACTTAAGAAGAGCCTTACATGTGTAGTCTAGGAGACACAGGAAAATCCTATGATTCCAAAGAATTCTCTCTCATACAAATTGTACCACAGCTGGAATTCTGCTATTATACATTCATTTCTTTGCATCTTAATACATTTTAAAAAATATATTTCCCTCCTAAATATTCTGTGATCCTTTTGAAAATAAACATGCCTTGGGGTGGCTAGGTGGCACAGTGAATGGAGCACTGGCCCTGGAGTCAGGAGGACCTGAGTTTAAATTCGGCCTCAGGCACTTACCATAAAACTAGCCTTGTGACCTTGGGCAAGTCACTTAACCTTCCCCACTCCAAAAAGGCAAAAAAAAAGAAAGGAAAGAAAAAAAAAGAAAACAAATATGCCTTGTTATCATATAGTGCCTTAGATCTTTAAATGCCTTCAAATATATCATTACATTGGATCCTCACAACAACCCTGTGAAGTGGGCAAGTGTGTATCAGGCATCCTATTTTATAGATGCAAAAATTAAAGCTTATCCATATATCTCAATTTTGTTTTTGTTGAGTCATTCCGGTTGTGTCTGACTCTTCACGGTCCCATCTGGGTCATTCTTGGCCAACATACTCTAGTGGTTTGCCATTTCCTTCTCCTGCTCATTTTACAGATGAGAAACTGAGGCAAGCAGAATTAAGTGACTTGCCCAGGGTCATACAGCTAATACGTGTCTGAAGTCGGATGTGGACTCATGAAGACAGTCTTCCTGATTCTGGGCCCATTGCTCTACCCATTGCATCACCTAGCTGCCTCAATCATTATTCGACTAATACCTTAATGTGAATTAATTATCAGCAATTTTCCTCTAATAAATAACAAGGGCAGCTGACTAGAGGAAGAAATTGACAGGGTGGAGCTAAGGGAGAAGAAAATCTTATCAATCACTAATTACCGGATCTGCCACATGCTTATTAGAAATAACAATGGACCATGATTCAGGAGACTGGCTTTCTCTTCCTGGTTGTCCTAAGACTTGTTTTGGTGACCTTTTGTGAAGGTGATTTGATCCCTCCTTCAAGGCCATATTCCCCAATCTTCAAAAGGAGGAGGCTGGTTGTAAATAATCTTTCAGGATCTTTTCAGCTCTAAAATTTTGCGATTCTGTGTTTGTTGTACTACCCAACAGGGTCACTGGCCTCAAAGAATTCACAGTTTAGCTGAGAAGATGAGAAATACTCTTATGAAAGTACAGTGAACAAGAGAAAACAATATTTAAGAAGTGCAGATTCTCCCGCTGTCAAATATAGACGATATAAGATCCGAGATCTGAGAGGGAGAAGAGGAAGGATAGTAATCCTCTGAGATGGCTTCTTGGAGGAGTTGGGAACTGAGGTGGGTACTGAAGTTTTTAGTAAGGAAAGGGGGAAAACATTTCAGCTAGAAAAACAGCATGTGGGGAAGAAATGAGTATATCGTAAACTCCATTAGATTGGAAGCTCCTTGAGGGTCTTCATTTGCCTTTTTATATCCCCGTGCTTAGTACAGTACCTGGCACATAGTAGGCCCAATGTCTGACACATAGAAGCTGCTAATAAATGTTAGCTATAATAATAATAAAAAATTAATAATAATTGTCTTCCCATTAGATTATAAGCCCTTTGAGGGCAGAGACTGTCTTTTGCCTTTTTCTGTATCCCCAGTCTTTAGCACAGTATCTGGAAGATAGTAGACAATAAATATGTGCTGATTGATTGATTGAATGTGTAGTTTCTGAGAAAGAGAAAGTAAATCAGCCTGTCTGGAGTGGTAAAGCATAGCCTTCTTGACATGGAAAAATAAGCAATTTTTCATTGTTGATCCCTAGAACTGGTGGCTCGATATACTATCTACAAACACTATTGCATAACATTGCAACTGCTGCAGATCCTAGTAGACTCTTGTCGTTGTACCATGTCCAAAATACTGTGGGTTTAGCAACTTCCCAACAGCAGGGACCAGCAATAGAAATCATAGCACCAGCTATGAACTATCTCTTACTCATCCTTCTACAGCTTGATAGGAGAAATCCCTTAGAGCCTTGTCTACATCGACCTTTACTGCCCTCTGTGTTTCAAGAGGGGAAAACTTCTCAGAGCTGACCTGCAAAGCTTTGTCCAGTATTAAAAGGCGTTTCTTTTCACTAAAACCTTGTTAATGCTTCATCACCTAGACAAAGGGACAGTCCTGGAGAGCTTTGTAGACTACAGGACTAAGGCTTCTATTAGCTAAGGGAGTTTACCATTACTTCACTCCTCCAAGTGTAGAAAAGAATTGGTTGGTGTCTACCAGGAAAACCCTGTGAGAGAAATAGAAATAGAAATAGAAATAGAATGGGGTACAAACTGGTACTTATGTCCGAAATCCACTCAAGAGTTGCCTTCTGAACATGAGTTTTCCTATTCACTGCTTAGGCTTTTAGAAATGTGGGTCCACTCTCCTCTGTGGACACTGTGTGCCTTTGTGGGAGAACATAACCCAGGTTTGTGTGTGGAATGGTGACTTGTTATAAATGTTAAGACATTTCTACTCTTGCCTTTAGTAAAAATTTTATTGTCTTTTTTTTTTTTGCTCTATATTTTTGCTCTCTCTATGGTTTTAATGTTAATACTATCATTGGGACTGATTTGTATAAGTGGGAGACACAGTGGTAGGTACTTAGAAAATACAGTTGTGAGATTACACTAGTATTTACCCTATTTACCAGGATTACTCCTGAGATCTCGAGAATTGTAGTGCCATGGTGTCTGTGGCCCCTCTATGGAAACCCCCAGACTTGTTGGTTTGAGTGCATGTTGGATGGAGTAAGTTAGCCCAGAGAGAGTGCTGTTTCATATAATGAGCACTGTCCCCAACAGGTGGCATGGGCGTAAGGTAATTTTATCTGGTTCAAATGGAGGCAGGGTAGTTATCTCCACTCCATCCCTTATTTAGTCATCAACTTTTATTCCATTTGTTGATCTAATAGGTAACTTTTTTCTTGTTTCTCTAATTTGTTTATGACCTTTTTATATCTAGGTCATGAATCCATGTAGAGCTTATTTTGGCATAAGGTGTGAGGTTTTGGTCTAAATCCAATTTTTTTCATACTGATGAGTTTTTTTTTTTTTTTTGTCAAATAGTGAATCCTTATCTGAGTAGCTGGGCCCTTTGTGTTTGTCAAAAGCTAAAGTATTAGACCTCTTTTCTTTCATTTGCTGTATACCCATTTGGTTCCCCTAATCAATCTTTCTAATTTTTAACCAGTGCCAAATTACCTTTTAACAATAACTACTTTGTAATAAAGTTTGAGGTCTGGTGCTGTTAGGGTACCTTCATTCACATGTCTTTTCATTATTTCTTTTGAGATTTTGATCTTTTTTTTTCCCTCCATATGATTATTGTTATTATTTTTTCAAGTTTTAAAAATCCTTTGGTAGTTTGAGTGGCAAGGTATTGAATAAATCAATGAATTTAGGTAGTATCCTCATTTTTGACATGTTAGCTTTTCCTATCCATGGGCAATGATCATTTCCCCAATTATTCATATCTGTTTTTATTTATGTAAATAGTTATTTATAATTGTATTTATTTGATAGGACTACTTCTTTTGATATTTTTGTAAACAACTTACATAACATTGAAATAATTGTTCTTTGAGTGTTGATAAAAGTTTCTTTTAAATTCATCTTGTCCGGGAGATTTTGCTTTTGGAACTTCTTATGTGTATCTTGGAAGAGAGACTCCCAAATGTTTCACACATTCTGTAGTAATTTAATATGACATTTCTCTTTCTATCTCTTCCTGCTGGGTTTTATTGCTATTACATGGAGATACTGATGATTTGTGTGTATTTATTTTATATCCCACAAGTTTGGTGAAGTTATTGTTTCAGTTAATTTTTAATTGCTTCTTTAGGGTTAAATATACCATTGTATTATTTGTAAAAAGTGATAATTTTGGTTTTTTTTTCTACCCATGGTTATTACCTCATTTTCTTTTTTTTCTCTTATTGCTATAGCTTGTATTTCTAGAAGTGGTACCAACAAACATCTTTGTTTCATCTCTGAATTTATTAGGAAGAATTTCAGTTTGTCTGCACTACAAATAATAGTCTCTTTTGGTTCTAGATATATATTATTTATCATTTTAAGGAAAGGTATATTTATTTCTACAAATTCTGTTTTTTGAAAACAAAAATGGGTATTATAATTCATCAGAAACTTTTTCTGCATCTATTTGTGTCAATGTTCATTAAGGATACTGGTCTATAGTTTTTTCCTTTTTTGATTTCTGTGTCGTAGAAGGAATTTGTTAGGAGTCCTTTTTGCAATTTTTGTAAAAAAATGTTATGTAATATTAGAACTAATTATTCTTTGAATGTGTGATAAAATTCACTTGTAAATCCACCTGGTCATGGAGTTTTTTCTGGAAGTTCACATATTAACTGGTTCAATTTCTTCCTCTGAAATAGTTAATAATTGAGTTGTCTTCTCCACCCACCCTTCTCCAATTGAGGTACAAGTGGTGAAATGCTTTATGAATAGTGTGTGTGTGTGTGTGTGTGTGAGAGAGAGAGACAGAGAGACAGAGAGACAGAGAAATAGAGAGAGAGAGAGAGAGAGAGAGAGACAGAGAGAGACAGAGACAGAGACAGAGACAGAGACAGAGAGAATCTTTGTTAAGGTTGTAGCTCCACCTAGAGTCTTGTATAGCTTCTAGCTGCTGGCATTTGATATTTCCTTTGTGGACTCTGGCTATTTATGGCTTTCAACAAGTGCCAATTCCTCATTGTGACTCTAGCTCCCAGTCTGTCACTAGATTTCCATCTTCTTCACATGGTACAAAGAGGTGGATGCCTCTAATGAGTTCTTGATTTGTCAGAAGGCATATTTCCCCTTATAATACAGCCTTAGTGATCCTAACATCAAACCAAGTGCCTCCCCTCCCTCTCTCTCTCCTTTCTTACAACTTCTCCTGAACTCCAGAAGAGAGTGTACAGGGAACAAGAATCCCACCTGCCTCTATTTCCAATGAAGTCTCAGCCACCAACACTTTAGTTAGATATTGTGATTATAAATCTTGATGTTTTTTCTCCCTCTGGCACATAGGAAGGATTTCCCTGAGGACCCCACTGCCAAACCAGAATTAGCATTCTCTACTTGTTCAAGATCTAACAAAGCATTCCAATTGATCTCTATTAAATCACAAAGAATCTTTTTGGGGAAATAAGACAGGATACTTCATATCACCTTAGACCAGAGGTGTCAAACATGTGACTGGTAGGTTGCATGCCGGCCAAAACTTGCTCAAGTATGGACCAAATCAGATTAATGTGATTGTAAATGTTTAACAAAATGATAAAAATACAATAAAACATAGATAATTACTTTTTAAAACTTAGCCAGTTCTTATATATGTTTTAGTGGCTCCTGTTTCTAACTATCCTAGACTTCTCCAGTCTCATCTAGATTGAAGGAGGATGGAAAGAAGGAACAATTTCTGTAGATTTCCTGTGTTCAATAACTGTACCTTGGATGTTTTCTGGATTGAATTCTACTTTATCTGATAGTATGACTGACGCTCCCTCTTAAAAAAAAA